>CM062296.1:158422351-158752263 GCA_031216915.1 Pictodentalium vernedei | reverse complement strand
ACAGATAACTAGATCACGCCCAAATGGGGAAATTCTCATCTAGACATCATAAGGAGTCATCCCACCAAGTTACAATAAAATCCCTCCATATTAAACATGACCTGCAGACTGTGCTAAAAGTTTTTGGATTTCGGGCTTGGGCAGCCATCACGGTTGACAGACCATGCCCAAAAGAGGATGTTCTCATCTAGGCATTATACAGAGGCATCCTACCAAGTTACAATGAAATCCCTCCATAAATACGACCTGTAGACTGTGCTAATGGTTTTTCTGGGTTTGGGCTCGGACAGCCAATACGGTTGATCGATCGCTACCAAAAGGGGGACGTTCTCATCTAGACATGACCCCAAACCTGCATATGAAATTTCGTGACGATCAGACAAGAACTGCGGGGTGTAGCCCGTGCTAAAGGAAAATGTGAACAGACTCACAGACTTCCGCACGCGTGATGGCAATAGCTTATCTTGACTTTGTCAAGTTAAGCTAAAAATACATCTATGGACCTCAGGAATGCTTTGGGGGGGGGGGGGGTTAAAAAAATGTGATTTCCAGCAATTATGAAAATGCACACAATGACCCCTAGGTGACCTCCATGGCCTTGACCCATATTTTGTGAATTCTAGAGTATACTCCAGTAGCATAGAAGAGGCCTATCAACTGGAACAGTTTGCTGGATTACTACTATATTTAGCTTTTCTGGTCTATTCTTGTTAGTTCTGACCCTATTTGGGTACTCTTGTTGTTTCATAGGTATCCTCGAATAATACAATACCAGGCCATAGGTATTCTCAAATACTGAAATGCGGCTAAGAGTCGTAGTAAATTATACCTCATTGAGGGATTTTTAATGGTCCTCATAGCCTCAAAATTCAATGAGGCTATGAGGCATAATAAATGAGGACTCATTGAGGGCTTTTACATAGCCCTCATGGCCTCATACGACAAAAAAGGGGATTCCACGGTCACAGGCGTTTTCCAAAATGGGATTCCATAGGATATACCTGTTAAATACTAGAAATGAGGCTAAGAGTCGTAGTAAATTATGCCTCATTGAGGGATTTTTAATGGTCCTCATAACCTCAAAATTCAATGATGGCTATGAGGGATAATAAATGAGGACTCATTGAGGGCTTTTACATAGCCCTCATGGCCTCATACGACAAAAAAGGGATTCCACAGTCACAGGCGTTTTCCAAAATGGGATTCCATAGGATATAACCTATTAAATACTGAAATGAGGCTAAGGGTCATAGAAAATTATACCTCATTGAGGGATTTTTTCAAGATCCTCATAACCTCAAAATTCAATGAGGTTATGAGGGATAATAAATGAGGACTCATTGCGGGCTTTTACATAGCCCTCATGGCCTCATACGACAAAAAAAGGATTCCAAAGACACGGGCGTTTCCCAAAAATGAGATTCCATGGGATATGGTTATTGGATATAGGCGTTTATGATACACAGGGGAGATAACTCTGCATACAGATTATGGGAAAGCAAGCAATCTGATTGGTTAGTTATATATATATGAAACACAAGAGTACTTGAATAGGGTCAGAACTAACAAGGGTAGGTAATAATTGAGAGTTCAACCATCATCGTACATGTACGTGTACGTGTACATGTACACCTCCATAGGATTTAGTGTTAAAATCGTGTACGTGTACAAGATTTTTAACGTTTTTTTAGGGTGCTTTAGAAACCCTTGAGTATTCAACATCACTGATTGTATCCAAGAATGACAGAAAACCGCATGAATTTTTACGTACAGTACATGTACCGTTTTGATTGAAATCGGCAGTGAGTTTCCCCCATAGGATTCAGTGTTAAATTGCGAGCAAAAAAACGTTTTGAGAATTCTAACATCATCCTCTCGCCGATTCTAACAATCCGCGTCCGTACACGATTTAACACTGAAACCTATGGGGGGAAACTGGCTTGCGGATTTTAGGTCTGAAATCGACTCGCGTGAAGAGGTGATGTTTGAATCCGCAAACCCCACTGTAGTGTTTCTCGAAGTGAGACTAGCGCACGTTATTGCGAGGTGATCTCAATGAGCACTTGATGGAAAATGTTTGAACGAAGAGTGTTGTCGTCGGTGTGTTAGAAATTCGCGAGCCCGCTGTCACGTCTTCCTGAAGTAAAACTAACACATGTTATCGTTATGAGTGAATGAGGTTTTTGTTCAAAAAGAGTCGATTATGAATATGGTCTGTATTATAGACATACGTGTTTTGTCTTGATGAGACGGATAGAAATTGAGTTTTGGAGGATATTGTTTGAAAGAGTCGATCTGTAATAGATATTCGTGTTTTGTCTTGATGAAATGAATAGAAATTGAGTTTTGGGGGATATTGTTCGAAGAGTCAAACACTTAGTGGAATGTTTAAAACGCATTTTCCGCTCAATTAGGTTTTTGAGTGGTAAATTTTAAATATATTCATGATAGCAATCAGAGAGAGATGAATAAGTTCTCAGCGTTAAAACTAGTTTTCTTTTGTGTGTTGAAACTGTTTAACAGTCATCAAAGGGATTCTCTCTTAATTCGACATTGAGTGAATGGTTATTTGATGTGTGAATGGAGATCAGTAGGTATAAAAGGAGAGTCCACGACCACTTGTACATGTACGTGTACAAACATACGCACACGATGCATTCACCAACGTGGAATTCAGTGTTAAATCACACGCTTGTTCACAAAAACTGTACATGGTCTTGAATCCCCCCCCCCCCCCCCCCCCATGTACAGTCGTGACTCCTAGATCGCACTTTTAACGTTCAAATACTCGTGGTGAACGCGCGTTTTTTAAAAAAAGGTGAAATCGTACATCTTCAGTTGTATCTTGTACGTAATTTTTCGTCGACGTTCGCATCGCAGATCAGACCCATCGATCCATCGTCGGCGAACGCGATCGAAAGCAAAAGATTCTGGGTCATCATCAAAAAACAGTTTTGGAGACTCTAGACCAGCGGTCCAGAACCCGCAATTGCGTTGAGACAGATGGTCCAGAACTCTCCCTTGTTTTTGAGGCGGTGGTGAGGTTTTTTTGTTCAAAAAGAGTCGATTGTGAATATATAGTCTGTATTATAGACACTGATGTTTTCTGTTGGTGGGACGGATAAAAATTGAGTTTTGGGGTTTTTTTTTTTGAGAATTCCTCCACTATGAGAAATTCTAAAAAAAAAACCACTCAGCTGATCGAGCGATCGGATCGCTCGATTCTCGTAATAAAACTCGATCTGAACGAAGAGTGTCGTTGTCATCGGTGTGTGTTGGAAATTTGCAAACCCAGTCACGTCTTACTGAAGTAAACAACTAACACACGTTATCGTAATGAGTGAATGTGGTTTTTTTGTTCAAAAAGAGTCGATTGTGAATATATAGTCTGTATTATAGACATTGATGTTTTCTGTTGATGGGACGGATAAAAATTGAGTTTTGGGGGTTTTTTTTTTCGAAGGGAGTCGATCTGTAATAGATAATTTGTGTTTTGCCTTGATTGAGAGGTTGACTGTTAAGCGTTCGTTGAATAAAGTCAAAAAACACTTATCGGAATGTTTAAAACGCATTTTCCGCTCAATTAGGTTTTGAGTGGTAAAATTTTTAATATATTCATGATAGCAATCAGAGAGAGATTTGTTAAAACCAGTTTTCCATTGTGTGTTGAAACTGTCTAACGGTCATCAAAAAAAGAATTCTCTCTTAATTCGACACTCGATGAATTGATGTGTGAATGAATGAAGATCTTTTGACAAAATGTAAACACCACTGTCAAAAAATGCGTTAAATCAGAAACCGGTTTGTCATGTACTGTTTAAACGTATTTTTTTAAACATCAATTAACACAGTCAGTTTGAGATGTGAATATTTTCAGATTATTATATATTATATTAAGACGGAAAGAGTTAAAACACAAAAACATAAAAATATAATTAAACATTTAATTTTGAAAAATAAATAAAAACAATTAAAACGAAAGATGTTTTTCCAGATGGATCCTAGACGCCGAGATCGAATTTTAGATGAGTATTTACATTCTAAGAAGGCGATTCAGGCTGCTGATAGGAGCAGACGTCTCGGTGAGATGGAACTCAGACGCGAAGCCACAAAAATATTTAAACCTGTGACGGAGGCTCAAGAGCGAAGCAGGAAGGAGATAGTCGAAGAATTGAGACCCATAAAGGAGAGTTCTTTGAGAATGGGTTCGTTGCCTCCTAGTTTTGGAAATCGGTATTCCGTTCAATCTACACCGGATTACGTTCCCACGGGAATTCAAACAGATATGAGCGAGTCTGATGATACGGCTTCGACTATCACCACTAGTAGCGTCGCATCGTCCGATGATGATGGTGGTAAGAGAGATCGGTCGTATGGGATTTATGAGGATTCTGAGGGTAGAATTTTTGTAGGTGATACGGAGGTGGAAATGGACGATGACGAATTGATCGTGGGTTCGAATAAATATAAAGTAACTGATGGTCTGCGGAGATTGCTCCTTTACGACAAGCCTAGCGATTACACGGATCAGGATTTCGATAATTACGGAGACATTCTGGTTCAGACCCATGCCATGAAGAGAAATAACGATGCCAGAGAGACGAGACCCAAAGCCAACAGAGGTTATAAGTGGACGAAAGTGGTGAAACCCATATGGGATATGAACAAGAAGTTCGTCGAATCGGTGACTGGCAAAGGGGTGAAAACCACTTTTCTTCCGAGCCATCCCGACGATCTGTCTCAGAGATTGAGTTTGTTGATGGGGAGCAAACGGGCTGGTAACACAGGATTAGATAATCAGATAGTTGCCATATCTGACGAATTGTTAAGACAGAAGGTTTTGAATAAAAACCAGTATAAAAGGCTGATGAACGAATTGAAGGATTGATGTGAATATAATAATAAGTAGAGAGAGAGAAACAAACAAACAAACAAACAAAAATAAAACAGTAAATTCTTACACTAGAATAATAAAAGTATTTAAAAACGACAAAAGGATTTACCAGTGAAAAAAAAAACAAAAATATATCATAAAAATAAAATATGTTGGTGATAAAGAACAGGGGATACGTCAGGACTTACGTTCAAGGCGGTTCTGGCATCGTCGATTCTATAATGCGAGCGTTCACGAGCAATGCGGGTAGAAAACTCGCATCGACCGCGTTTGAGGTCGGTAAGAAGACGGCTTTGGATGTTGGTAAGAAAGCCGCTTCCGAAGCCAGTGGTAGGATAGCTTCTGTGGCTGGCAAGCGGGGCAGCCGATGCATTGATCGGCAAGTTGATCAGTCCGCCGGCGAGGCGAGCTGCGTTAGAGCGAACGCCAAAAAGTTGGAAAGATTTTAAGGATGCCATGGTGCCCATACAAGATTTAGCCAAAATCACAAGTGGATCCGGATTGAAGAGAACTCGCGACGGTGCGATATAAACAAATAATAATAATAAGAACATTAAAAACAGAGTTTGAAAAACATAAAAAATTTGTGTTTGAAAAGAATCTAAAATAACAGACAAAAAAAAAAAAAAATAAAACAAAGATGAACATTAAAGATATGTCTTGGAACTATGCCGCGACTAAGAGGTCGAATAATGAATACTTTCCCAAGAGCATAAGAGGTTTGATAGTGGGAAAATCGAATTGTGGAAAGACCAATCTGTTGATGAATCTGTTGTCCCGACCCGACTGGTTGGATTACGACAGATTGTTCGTGTTTGGCAAGAGCTTGTTTCAACCCGAATACAGATTACTTCGAGAGTGCATGGATCGCAGATTGCCCAAGGACGTCATAGCCAGAATCTTTGACAGTAGGGAGGAATTTGACAAGTGCGGAGCTCCGCTCTCAACCATTTTGGATGGCGCGGTGACGGAGCTGATGAAGAGAAATGCATCTTCAAACGTCAAGTGTCGATTTTATGAGAACGCTAGCGACATTCCGGATCCTAGGGAACTGAAATCGGAAGATAAGAATCTCATGATTTTCGACGATCTGCTTTTGGAGAGACAGAACAGATGCGAATCGTATTACGTTAGGGGTCGACACAGCAACGTGGACTGTTTCTACCTGTCGCAGAATTATTTTCGATTGCCCAGACAGACGATAAGGGAGAACGCTAATTTTCTATGTCTCTTTAGCCAAGATCTCAAGAATCTCAATCACATCTACGGCGATCACGTCGCAAACGACATGAGCGCTGTCGAATTCAGGAGATTCTGCAAGAGGGTTTGGGATGGTGGACTTTACAATTTTGTTGTGATCGATTTGACGAGCGAATTTAATCGCAGAAAATATCGGTGCGGATTCGACAAGTTTTATGTTCCCGATGGTGATAATAATAAGATAGAGCGTGAAAATAAAAATTAGAAAAATAATAAATCTTCAAATAATTAGTTTTGAATAAAAAAAAAAATAAAAAAATAAAATTAAAATATAATGTTCGAACATGGAGAATTGTTAGAATGGATAGCCGAGAATACGGCTGCGAAACAATCCATTCAAATCGTGGTGAGTGGCAATTCGACTCGATTCGCTACGAAATTCGAACCTTCCATCGAATTGAATAGAGAGAAAAGTTACGAGATGGCGTTGGTGAATCAGGAGACTTATTATTCCTTTCCCAACGTCACCGAAAAGAATAACTCATTCAAGTATTCCGACGGAGTGGATTGGTTGGAGATTCGAATTCCCAAAGGGAGTTACGACATAGACGATTTGAACCATTACATTCAGATGCGAATGAAGACGGATGGAAAGGGAAGCAACAAGATCAGACTCGCTCCCAATCCTAATACCTTACAGACGATGTTGGATTTGGAAGATAATTTTCGTGTGGATTTCAACACGGACGATTCTATAGGCAAGATGTTGGGATTCGATCGAAAGATGTATCGAGGCCACGCGGCATCTGAAAATACGGTCGACATTCTCGCTGTCAATAGCATTCTGGTGAACGTGGACGTGATTGCTGGAAGCTACGTGAATGGTAGCGCTCAGCCGACGATCTATTCCTTCTTTCCAAACGTGTCGCCGGGTTATAAGATCGTGGAGCGACCTCGAAATTTAGTTTATCTACCAGTGATTTTAGACACGTTGTATAGTCTCAAAACCATGTTGACGGATCAAAATGGTGAACTGTTAGATCTTCGCGGAGAGAGAGTGACGATACGATTTCACATAAGAGAAATATAAAAAGCAAAAAAAAAAAATATTATATATATAGATAACAAAAATAAAATAAATGGTAATATTAATTTTACAAAATTATTTTAATATAATTATTAAACAAGAAACAATTGAAGTAAATATATTTAAAAAAAACAAACAGAATTATGACACAATATGTGGTTAAAAACGTGAACATATCCGCAGGACAGAGGAAGAAACTTAAGAGAGCTTTAACAACTCGAGGCGAGGCGGTGAGATTCAAATTCACTCACGAAGATCTGACGAGAGGCGGACAGGATTCGATCGCCTGCACCAGAAGTCAAATCAAAAGGATGGAGAAAGCGATTCGCAATGGAAGAGGGTTGGCGGTGAGATTGAGTCCCGCTCAATTGAGATACAATTTGAGAATGAAAGGCGGTTTCCTACCGCTATCGGCAGGAATCGCTGCAAAAGCATTACCCTTCGCCGCAAAGGTGCTACCCTTTCTCGGAAAGACTCTCGGCGTGTGAGCTCTCACGGGACTCGCTAGTTCGGTAGTTGAGAAATTAATGGGTGGCGACGGACTGTTTTTGAAGAAGGGAGGAGCCGTGTGTTGTGTTCACGTAGACGACAGCGGTAAAGGATTGTATCTAGAACCCGTTAGAGGTGGCAACTCTCAGAGAGGAAACGGTCTCTATGTGAAGAGTGGACGGAACGTCAAGCGATACGGCAAGGGTTTGTTGCCCACTGAGAATTCGCCATTTAAGATTATACCAATTTTGAATATGTTATTATAAATATAAAATTATATAAAATATATAAAATCATAGAAAGTATAAAATAATATATTTAAAATGGGTGAAAAGGTGGAGAAACAAATTTATCACCTGGATGAAAAGGTGGAGAAACAATTTGATGATAATGACGAACATCGCGAGCCAGAGAGCGAAGAAATAAAAAAATGGTTAGACGCTAATGATGGATATCTAAGGAAAGAGATAGATAAAGCGCGGGATATACGGTTGAGAATGAGATGATGCTTTCCACGGTCACCACTACCTTCTGAAGAGAATGGTAATGATGCGAGTGTTACCAAGAGATGCACAACATTCGTTCATAATTATGATTCGGATAAACAAAAATGTTGCCATGAACGTATCACATCACAAAGAAAAAGAAAAACAGGAAAAGAAGAAGAATCGACGCTGAAATTTGAGAGAAAAGGAAACGTTATTATAATATATCATGATGATAGTGAAGAAGAAGGAAAACAAAAAAAACAAAAAACAAAAAAAAAAAGTAAATGAGATCTAAAGATGATCTCATTACTTTTTTTTTTTTTTTCATTTTTTCTTAGCTAAAATCAATCACTCTATTGTTTATATTTCCAAGTCTGTTATTAGCATGTTGACGCTCGTGTCTTCTCCTTTTTCGAAAACGTGTTGAATTACTCTTTTGAGTTTTTTTACATCGGTCAACTCGCTCTCACCACCCAATTTCTTCACGAGTTCGAATGAGATGTTTGGAAATATGTAATTTCCATAGGGCAACGACAAATCATCCTTGTCGAATTCTCTATCTTCGGCGATGGCGATGTTCTGCAGATCGCTTTGGTACTCATAAATCAAATCGAGCGCGGCTTCGTCCAATTTCAGAGGCATCTTATATTTCTCGTATTTGTGCTCTAAGCCCTTCGTCTCGACATCGTTCAATTCGATGGGATTGTGTCATTGTAATCTATAGATTTTATGACCGAATTACTTATACGTTTCGACTCGTTTCAATTTCAATTCGCATCTTTTAGGTGTTGTTGTCTTCATGATCGATTATTTGTTTTTTTTTGTTTTTACGAATTCTTGCAATAATGTATATTTTAAATTTTGTATTTAAATAATAATTTGTTAAAAAAAAAGTTTGTTATTTTTTTTGCTCTTTATATATATATATATAAAAAAAAAAAAAGTTGTTTTTTTAATTTTAATTTCTTTAATGTGAAAAATGTTTTTGTAAAAGTTTTTTTTCTCTTTATAACGCGCGTCTGCTTCACGGAAATTTGTTTTGAACCTCGTGCGAGACTTCGCGTAAAAGTCGTAAGAGTTCTATTTGTCTTGAACCTTCTTCTTCTTTTTTAATAGTTCGAACGACATTGTTGATTAATTTTTGTTCGCTAATAGTATTACGATTCGATTTTCTATCGCAAATCGTATCATTTTCTTTCAAAACGTGTAAATATAAATTACAATTTTTTTGTTCTTGGTTTTTTGAAGAATAACGATTTATTAAACAACGTCGACGTTTATGTCGAGATTCTGTCGTGGATGTTGTCGTCATGATCGATTATTTGTTTTTTTTTGTTTTACGAATTCTTGCAAATAATGTATATTTTAAATTTTGTATTTAAATAATAATTGGTAAAAAAAGTTTGTTATTTTTTTTTCTCTTTATATATATATAAAAAAAGTTGTTTTTTTATTTTTTTAATTTTCTTTAATGTAAAATTTTTTTAGTAAAAGTTTTTTTTTCTCTTTATATATATAAAAAGTTAAATGTTTTAATTTCAATCTCTCTATTGTTTATATTTCCAAGTCCGTTATTAGTAAGTTGACATTCGTCATTTTTCCACATACGAAAATGGTGTGAATGTTCATCTTTACTCTTTTGAGTTTTTTTTCATAGGCGAATGCGCTCTCACCACCCGATTTCTTCATGAGTTTGGGTGAGATTATTGGATATATGTAACCTCCATAGGACAACAATAAATCACCCCTGTCGAATTCTCTGTCTTTGGCGACGATGATATTAATCAACAGTTCACTTTGGTACTCGTAAAACAAATCGAGCGCGGCTTCATCCACTTTCAAACACATTCGATATTTGTGGTAGTAGCGCTCTAAGTCCACCATCTCGACCTCATTCAATTCGATGGGATCGTGTGGTTGTAATGTATAGATACTAAAACTGGATTTCTCATACCTTTCGTCTCGTTTCAATTTCAATTCGCATCTTTTAGGTGTTGTTGTCATGATCGATTATTTGTTTTTTTATGAATTCTTACAAATAATGTATATTTTAATTTTGTATTAAAAAAATTGAATTTTAAAATTTAACTTTTTTTTTTCTATTATATATAAAGAGTAAAAAAAGCAAAACTTTTTTAACAAATTATTTAATACAAAATTCAAAAAAAAATATTCTTACAAATAAAGCAAACAGATAAAACAATGGTAAATTTAAATGAGAAAACCATATCTCAGTTAAACGAGATTTGTAATCTATTACAAATTTCAGATTTCAGAAAGCATAGAACTAAATCAAAAAAAATTGAAGTCATACAAGAATATTTGCGAAATGCTAGAAAGGCAAACGAAATGTCGATAGCAACGACGTCAAAAGATGCACCGGTTGTGAAAAATAAGAAGACGACTAAATGAAAAGCCGTTGAAAAACATCAAGTTTCCAAAGAAAAGAAAAGAAAAACTAAAACGAAAACGAGTGATGCACTTCAGATTCAAGACAAACGAGATATATTGAGCGAAATTCAACGAGCAATCAACGAAGAGAAAGGAGAAGAATATGTAAGACGACTTGTTGTGGAACTATTCCAATCGAAACCCGTAGAACGGGAGAGTGTGATCAAAGACATTTTTAAAACTTTCGACGTGATTCCCTCGTTGAAGAAAGTCGATCCGAAATTGTTCATGGAATGGGTGAAGAAAGAAGTATTGGATTTGTTTCGCGAATACACAAACTTGGGATTAAAAATTAAGATGATACTCCATTGCATAATGAATAAAATCAACGTGAAGTCCGGCGAGAGCATCGTGATAAATACATATTTCAGATCTAACGTCGAACCCGTATTTCGAGGTTCAGATCTATTGGACGTTTTCGAAAAGATGAAAGACAAGATGTTGATGTCTCTCGCGAATTATCAAAATGAAGGTAGTAATTGGACGTTCGGTGAGGTGTTGAAACTCGAAATTCACATGACTAAAAACGAACCGTTGAAAGGATCTTCCTACTTGGAATTACCGTATTTCTTGACTAAGAAACACGCCGTGGTCACCGTGAGAAATAAAGATGATCATTGTTTTAAATGGGCAGTCACCTCCGCTTTATACCCTGTCGAAATACACACCGATAGAGTTTCTCATTACGAGGAAACTTCTAAAAATCTCGATTGGACCGGAGTGACTTTTCCAACAGAGTTAAAACACATCGAACGTTTCGAGGCACAAAATCCCACCGTAGCGGTGAACGTCTTGGGATACGATGACGGAAATCAAAAGATCTATCCTCTCAGACAGACTTCGTATCGCGGAAGAGAAAAGACGATTATTTTATTATCGATTTCGAATGGTGACAATCGTCATTATTGTTGGGTTAAACATCCGAGCCGATTACTGTCGAAACAAAATAATAATCATAATGGAAAGATATCTTTATGTTGCAACTGCATGAACATGTTTAAGACCGAAAAATCATTAGTGAAACATCAGGAATATTGCAACGAAAATCAAGGTGTCGCCATCGAAATGCCCAAACCCAACACCATCGTGAAATTTGAAAATCACAATAGAAGGTTAAAAGTACCATTCGTCGTGTACGCCGATTTCGAATGTTTCACCGCGAAAATGAGTTCCTGTCAACCCAACGCTCTTCAAAGTTACGTCGAAAGATATCAAAAACACATACCTTCAGGCTATTGCATTTACGTGAAATGCGCTTTTGACTCGCAACACGACATGGGTCCCTTCACCTACACGAAACAGCGTGAAGACGACGACGTGGCACAAAGGTTCATGGAAGAGTTAGAATCGAAAATTTAAATGTTATACGACAAATTCAAAACTCCGGCAAAAATGATCATCACGCGAGAGCAGCAGGACGAAAATAACAGAGCCACCGAATGTCACATATGCAGACAATCGTTCGACGAGAATTTGGAGGAAAATAAGAAGGTCAGAGATGGTCCGGCTCACAGCAAGTGTAATTTAAAATATCGAGACGCCGCTTTCTATCCGGTGATGTTTCACAATCTCTCGGGTTACGACAGTCATCTGTTCGTGAAAAATCTAGGCACCTCACACGAAGAATTAAATTGCATCGCGAACAGCGAAGAACGATACATTTCCTTCACGAAATGGAAGCTCATGGAGAGGAAAAGAGTAATCGATGGAAATACGTTGAAATAAAAAATGAAATCCATTCGTAGATGCATACGTTTCGACACTTTTAAATTCATGTCGACCGCTCTGGAAAAATTAGTCGACAACATGAGCAAGGATAAATTTAAAATCACGAGCAAACATTTCGGAGAACGAGTAGATGTCATGTTGAGGAAAGGAGTCTATCCTTATGATTACATGAACGATCTAAAGAGATTCGAAGACACCACACTACCTTGGAAAGATGATTTTTATTCGAAATTATACGAATCCGACATTTCCGACGAGAATTACGCACACGCCAAAAACGTGTGGAAATCATTCGATATGAAAACCATGAGAGATTATCACGATCTCTATCTGAAGACCGACGTTCTGCTCTTGGCAGACGTGTTCGAAAATTTTCGAGACGTCTGTCGTCGAAGTTATGATCTGGATCCCGCTTGGTATTTCACCGCACCCGGTCTGGCGTGGAACGCTCTGTTGAAGACCACCGAAGTCCAATTGGAATTATTATCCAACGTGGACATGTTGCTCATGTTCGAAAGGGCTGCGAGAGGTGGCATCTCGATGATCTCTCACAGACATTCTGAGGCTGACAATCCCTACATGAAAGAAGGTTTCGATTCGAAACGGTCGACTAAATACATACAGTATTGGGACGCCAATAATCTGTACGGTTGGGCTATGAGTCATCCTTTACCGATTGGAAATTTCGAATGGGTGAAGGAACCGGAAGAGATGCAAAAATGGAGAGACTATCCTTGCATTTTAGAAGTCGAATTTTTTTAACTATCCGGAAGAATGACACGATCCACACAACGATTATCCGCTGGCTCCCGAATGAATGGAACCGAACGAAGGAGACGAGGAAAAACTCATTCCCAATTTATTTAACAAACGTAACTACGTAGTCTACAGTGAGAATTTGAAACATTACGTCAATTACGGGATGAAATTAGTCGACATACATCGCAGCATTCAATTCGACGAAGAGCCTTGGATGAAAAAATACATCGATCTCAACACGAATCTCAGAACCCGAGCCGAGAACAATTTCAAAAAAGATTTCTTCAAACTCATGAACAACTGTGTGTACGGCAAATCGATGGAAAACATCAGGAAGAGAACCGACGTTCGACTCGTCACGTCTGAGAAAAAAGCAAAAAAATTAGTGGCGAAACCCAATTACAAACACCGAACCATATTCGGCGAAAATCTAGTGGCCGTTCACATGCAAAAGACGCACCTGAAGTTCGACAAACCGTATTATCTCGGACCGATCATCTTAGATGTCAGCAAGCGATTGATGTACGAGTTTCACTACGATTACGTCAAACGAAAATTTGGCGACAAAGCCAAACTACTGTTCACCGACATGGACAGTTTAGTTTACAAGATAGAGACGAAAGATGTCTACCGAGACATATCTCCGGACGTGGTCGATTGGTTCGACACGAGCAATTATCCAGTCGATCACCCGTCCAACATTCAATCAAACGACAACAAGGTGTTGGGTAAATTTAAGGACGAGAGCGGCGGTAAACAGATCGTCGAATTCGTGAGTTTGAGACCCAAACTCTATGCTTATAGTCTAGAAGATGATGAAGAGATCAAGAAGTGTAAAGGAGTTAAAGCGTGCGTGGTGAAGAAAAACATCTCTTTCCAAGAGTATAAAAATTGTCTGTTAGGAAGTGGTCTGGTGTATAAGACTATGAAATCGATTCGAAGCAAAAATCATGACTTGTATACCGAAATAGTCAACAAGATTTCGCTGACGGCCGACGACGACAAGAGATTCGTGTTAGACGATAAAATAAGCACTTTGGCACTCGGACATTGGACTGTGAATCTAATTAGAGACGATATGAATGTGGATGATTGGATTCCAGATATGATTGTGGATGATAGGATTCCAGAAAATCAAGAAGAATTAGATGAACCCAAAATTATAGAAGTCAAGGAATTAGACGGATTCAAGATTATGGAAGTCGATAGAGTTAGTTTAAAAAGAAAAAGAAAAAATAGAAAAAAATAACATCATTTTTAGTGAATTATAATAAAATAAATAAAAAAAATATATATATACGCATCTATGAATAAGAAAATAAAGATATCCATAGAAGGTGTCATCTTACCCAACGAACCCTTGTCCAACATCGATCTGTTGAATGCGGCAAAAGATTTGAAAATCGAAGATTTTCTAGGTGTGTTTTCCAGAGATGCCTTGCCAAAGAGAAGACCTCGACAATCGGAATGCGGAATTTTAAATCTAGACGATTCATTGGGTGAAGGCACTCACTGGGTGGTGTGGTTCAAGAACGGGAAGAAGAAGAATTATTATTTCGACAGCTACGGAATCTCGCTGCCGAAAGAAATAAAGAACTATTTCAACAAATCGATGGTTCTTTACAACACGGATCAAGTGCAATCCCCAGATCAAGTGTTTTACAGTCACCTGTGTCTCTACGTTCTCAAGAGATGGTCTGAAGGAGATGAATTTCAAGACATTCTCAATGACTTACATTAGAGAGAGATTTTTTTTTTATAGTATATATAAAGATAAAAAATTATTTTAAAAAAATTTTAATCGAATAAAAAACGAAAAATAAAATAACATAGTTCATTTTTAATAAACTGCGTTTTGAACACATTTTTTCTAAACAACAAAAAAAAAATCTCACAACAACATGCCAGTCGATAAATTTGGTAGAAGTGACAACGAAAAAGTCAACCCGAGAAAGAAGAGGAAGACGTTCAAAGTCGACGATGGTTACGACGTTGCCAACTTGGATGAGCATTACGTTTGGAGATACGAACCTCGAGAAGAACCTTTGAACATGAACGATAAGAAGCTCTACAATCTTCCCAAGCCAATAGATCTCGCAGATGCTGCAACTAAAAAATACGTCGACAGGGGGAATGCCGATTTCGAACGAATCATGCTGGATAATTACGTGGATAAAACCATGACCGACGATCTCGATCTGAAATCCAAACATTTGGTGAACGTCGCGAATCCCATAGATCCCACCGATGCCATGACCAAGAGATACGCGGCCGACTCTCACGCGAGATTCAGCGAACACCTGAGAAAAAAATACGTTACGAAAACGAAGCACTCGGAATTGAACGCCAATTATAACAAGATAACGAACGTGGCCGCTCCCACGAATCCCAAGGATGTGGCGACCAAACACTACGTAGATCTGGAACAGAGAAAGTCTGATGGACGTGAAATGAAATCGGATCTGAATGCGGGATTCCACAAGATATTGACTCTGTCGAAGATCGACAACACTGATGCGGACTCAACCGCGGTCAACAAGGGCTACGTAGATTCTTCCGTGATACAATCGCAAGAATACCTAGAATCACAAGTGGACGATCTCTACCTGAACAAAGAATCTGGCGGAACCATGGAGGGTGGCATCAACATGAACGGTCTCAATTTATTCGGTCTCGATCACGATCCCGAATTCGATTCCAGCGCTGTCAGCAGAAAGTACATGGACGACAACTCGGTCTGGAGAAAGGGCGACATCATGGAAGGTAAACTAGACATGGGTGGACATGCGCTCACGAATCTACCGGATCCCGTGAACATGACGGATGCCTGCACCCTGATTTCGGTGGTGGAGAAAGTCAAATATGCTAGACAATTGATCACCATGTGGGCCGAAGAGGCCGACGCCTTAGAGGAGGGAAAAGCCGAGTGGTCTTTCGGAAATGGAGGTAGCGGATCGAAACATGGTCAGGTGGGATATCCCATGCTGCTGGGAGGTGAAATCCTTCGAATGAGTCTGGCTTCCTCGGATTTGAATAACAGAGCGGTCGTCAATCTCATGGTGAATGGTGTGGAGAGTGATAAGAGATACAGCGTCGAAAAGACTGAGAATCAACACGTGAATGTTAGCACGTTCGGCACACCTCTCAAAGTGAACGCCGGAGATAGGATTAATTTCGTCACGAAAACCAATAATCCCGAAGCCGCCACTTCCGTGGTGAGTCTACTGATCGAACTGGATCCTTTGAACAAACAGTGAACGCGTGGAAAATAATGAATTAAAAAAAATAATGTGTGATTATTAAAAACAAAAAAAAACAAAAGTAATGAGATTTAGAAAGATGTTCAATCTCTCTAGATCACATTACTTTATTTATTTTTTGTTTGTTTTGTTTTTAATAATCACACATTACTTTTTATTTTTTTTTTTGTTTTTTATTTTTTTTTTTTCACACACTCATCTCTCATCGAATGATCGACATCTTATTTCCATCCAATTCGAATTGTAATTCTCTGTCCGACAGGACCAGGGCGAAGGCTTCGGTTTTTCTCGGCACGTTCCTATCGAATTGCATCTTGATCTGAATGTCTAACACGCTACTCTTGAGTCGTTCACTCTGTTTACTGACGTCGAACACGAACATGGGATACATCGACTTGTATTCGCCAGGAGATATGTTGGGATTGCTCATCAATTCGTCTAGAGCGTGATACTTCTTTCTAAAATCAGTGGTGTCGCCGTACAGTCTGGAGAAATCGTTCTTGTCGAATGACGCATTGTAATCGATTGCTGGATATCTCGTGGCATTCAGAAACACTTGCATGTTTCTCAAATGGCAGTGATCGAACAGCGACGCATTTCTTTTCCTGAGACCCGCCCCTATCGGTCTGAAATGCAACCACGATGAAACGCGGTCTCTCGGAAGCGGATTTCACCGTCAATCTCCAATTGAAGTGATTCGTGGAGGCAGGAATGCTAGCCGTGTCACACTGTCTCATTCTAAATCTCATGGGTAATTTACTCTTGGATTCTATGATCTTGTAGAGACACGCTTTCTCATCGATCGAAGGCTCCACATGCGGAACGAACCACGATATGTTGTGTAGAGTTTTCTTACCCGCATCGGTCGCGGTGAGTTTCACTATTGCGTCATCGTTTCCTTTTCGAATCAACGTCAGATTGTGTTTGAATCCATACATGATTTTGTTGTAATCGTCCGCGAATCCGAAGATGTGTTTCAAAGGTATCCTGAACGAAAACGTTCCTTTAGGTCTGGACGTCTTGACGACGTAGTCGAATATCGTGGCGGCGCCGGCGCTAGCAGGGCCGACGGTGTCTTTCACCCACAACTGATTAAGTCCTCTGTGTTTCGAAAAATCATCAGGATACGTCAAGAGTCCGAACATCGTGGTGGCCTGACCGGGATGAAAAACAGATTCTATCTCTTGTCCGGATAGCATGTATTTTATGTTACTGAATAGATGCATGATGCCATTATTGGCTACAGTAACCGTGTCGTCGTCGGCGTAGTCGCTCCCATCTTCCTTGGTGAGACGTCCCTACACCATTATGTAACTCTCGCTAGGATGTATGAACAGATCTTGAGTTTTGACGTTGATTCTTATCTCTCCCACATTGTTCAAACTCGTTCCGGTTACCGGTTCATATTCGTGAACCTCATATTCTTGAATACTTTCATCTTTCACTATGCTTTGTGCTATATCTAGTATATTTGTCATTTTAAAAGATTTTTAGTTTTTTTTTTTGTTTATTAATTAACTTGCTTTCTTTATCTAAAAAAATAATTTTTAATTATTTTTTATTATTATTTTTTTTTCTCTCTTATATATATGTGTGTAAACAAGAAAATGTTAAAGAGAGTAAATAAAAAAATTGTTTGTGTTTTTCATCAAAACTTTGTCTTCTGTAATTGTTGTTCGTAAAACTTTCCGATGATCTCTTCTCCATCCAAAGCTTCAATTTTGTAAGTCACCGGATCGGTGTGAAATATTTTGAGGATCACGAAGATTTACGAGGTCCATCGAGGAGTATAACCCTTTTCGAAGTGCTTCTTATAAGTGTAGATTCTCACTCGATCGCCGACCGCAAATTTGGGCGTTCTAGACTTCTTCCTGATCTTAGAGCTCTCGTGATATAGATTCGCGTAGACCCGTTTTTCGTTTCGAGGATCGCTAGCTTCCGTGGGAGTCATCTTGATCGATCTGTGTCGCGTGTTGTTGTAATCTTTCACCAGACCGTTCAGAGCATATATGTATTTCTTGGTCGAATTTGCTGTGAAGTATCTGTGCATCTTCTCCTTCATCGTTCGATTCCAACGTTCCACCACGCTGGCTTTCTATTCGTTTTCGATCGAGTAGAGGTCTACCAATCGACGAACGTCCTTGTTGTAGAATTCCTTTCCCTTGTCCACCCACAATTTACTCGGTTTTTGAGAAGACGAGTCAAACACGCTCTTCAGAGCCTCGGCGACGCAAGGTCCCGATTTATTCTTCAAAGCTCTGATCCAACCGTATTTGGAAAACATGTCGATGACCGTCAATAGATATTTGATGCCTTCGTTCCACCTCGAAAACGATCTCATGTCGACCAAGTCGGCAGACCAAATGTCAGCAGACCCTTCACGAACACCCTTCTCTTTCGAAATTTACGCACTATGGGTTTCTGTAACTCCTCGGCCAATTCGCTCGTCAATAATCGTTTCTTCTTCTTCTTTTCAGATGCGCTTTTTTTTTTGAATGCCCCATCCGAATCGACGTTTCGCACCGATCAGATTGCCGACCAGCGAATGTTCCATCTTCTCTCTCCTGGTCGGATTCGATATGCCTCTCAATCTCCCCAACATGTTTTTGTCGCAGATGTCGTTGCGAGTCTTGGTGTCGGGATGTCCGGCGTAGCACAGATCATGATCGTACGCGGCTGCGTCCACCCTATTCATGGGTTTGCTCCAAGATTTGGGAGTCAGATCGGCGTTGAGTCTCTTGTTCAATTTCGTTCCGGGTCCCGTGAAACTGTGACCGGGCAGATGCATTTCGAAAGGTAGATTGTTGATCATTTTATTCACGATGCCTTTACCTTTGCTCGCATTCTTTTGTTTGACGAATCAAGTCTTGATAGAACCACACACGTCGCAAATTCCGCGAAGCATCCGTCTGTCGTTTTTAGTTCGCACTTCTCTAGAATTACTCATCTCAGTAACTCTCTTACACTTTACGCAATACATTTTTTTTTAAGAGTTATTTAAATTAATTTCGTTTTTTTTTATTTTATATAAAAATTTAATATTTTTTTTTTTTTAAATTCTGTTTTTATTATATATATATATATATTTTTTTTTTCAATCGCTGCTCTTGAGTTCTATCATCTTACTGAATTCCTCCCTGGCCTCTTTCCTCCCCTTTTCCACGAGAGAATCCTTCATCTCTTCCTTGATGATCTGACGAGTCTTGATTCTCACGGCTTCTTTCATGGCATCGTATTTCGTTTTCTCGCTCAATATCGTGAAGTATTCACCGTCCGATATCCTACCGTCTTTCAACGCCATTGAGATCATTTCGGATATCGTGTCGATCTTGGAGTCGGCCAAGACGCGATTCTTGTCGTGTTTCCTCGCCTTCAGATGTAATTTCCTACTCAAAAAGTTTCCGAGCGTGCTAAACAATCCGGCTGCGAGGGCCACTCCTTCTATGGTCAACACGATCGGAATGCTGACCACGGTTGACAACAATCCGATGCCGGCCGCGTGTAAACCCATGGAAATCGTGATGAGTGTCGTGTCGATCGCGTTGACGAATTTCACGAAACGCGAATACTTCTTCTTGAGGGAACGACGAGAATCTCTCTCTCGAGTCAGATACAATTGGATTCTACTGATTTGATCGATGCGATACCTCTCTCCTCTTTCTCTTTCTTCTAGCGACGGCGCCGTCGGCAAAACGCCATTCGGCTTCTCATCCTTGTCGTCTACTAATGTCGGATACAATTTATTTCTGGTTCTCATTTTGTGTTTTTTTTTTCTTTCTTTTCTAATATTAGATAAAAATAATTTATGTGTGTATTTATTTTATTTTCTATTCTCCCTTATTTTATATCAATGAAAAAAACTTAGACGTATGCTTCATTCAGCAATAATTTCTTGATGCATCCCTTGTCTTCTAAAGTCAGACTTTTTACGCGCCAATTTCAGTTCTTCCGAATCTGTGGGCTTGTCTTGATTCTTACAGAAGACTAATCTCTTCCAAAACGTGATCACATCGTTGAATCTAACGCGTTCGAACGCCGGTTCGAAATACATGACGACCATATCTTCCCTTTCCATCGTCAGACACGAATGATTCTCGTGATCGAAGTCTAGATGATCCCGACATCCGACGCATCCTTCTAACAAGATGGGACATAGTTCTTCATTCACGCAGATTGCGTATGCTCTCATCAGCATGTTTAAAAGAAACCTCGCTCTAATAGTCTGAGAATCACTCATGATTTACGTATTTTTTTTTATTATCTATTCGATTTGATATATTTAATTTTCTAAATAACTATTATTTATATATTTTTTTTTCTCCCCTATATATATATCAATCAAAAACGTGACAGCGGGCTCGCGAATTTCCAACCACACCGACGACAACGACACTCTTCGTTCAGATCGAGTTTTTACGAGAATCGAGCAATCCAATCGCTTGATCAGCTGAGTTTTTGAGAATTTCTCATAGTGGGGGGAATTCCCCTAATAATGTCATAAATGGGAAAAAAACCCACCGCCTCAAAACAATTGCGGGTTCTGGACCATCTGTCTCAACGCAATTGCGGGTTCTGGACCGCTGGTCTAGAGTCTCCAAAACTGTTTTTTGATGATGACCCAGAATCTTTTGCTTTCGATCGCGTTCGCCGACGAAATCGATGGGTCTGATCTGCGATGCGAACGTCGACGAAAAATTACATACAAGATACAACTGAAGATGTACGATTTCACCCTTTTTTTTAAAAAATGCGCGTTCACCACGAGTATTTGAACGTTAAAAGTGTGATCTAGGAGTCACGACTGTACATGGGGGGCATTCAAGACCATGTACAGTTTTTGTGAACAAGCGTGTGATTTAACACTGAATTCCACGTTGGTGAATGCATCGTGTGCGTATGTTTGTACACGTACATGTACAAGTGGTCGTGGACTCTCCTTTTATACCTACTGAGATCTTTTGACATAATGTAAAAACTACTGTCAAAATGCGTTAAATCAGAAACCGGTTTGTCATGTACTGTTTAAACGTATTCTTAAACTTCACCAATTCAATTAACAGTCAGTTAAGGCGAATATTTTCAGATTATTATATTAAAGACGGAAAGATTTTTATTACTTAAAACATAAAAATATAATTAAACATTTAATTTTGAAAATAATAAAACAATTAAAACGAAAGATGTTTTTACAGATGGATCCTAGACGCCGAGATCTAATTTTAGACGAGTATGAACGTGCTAAGAAGGGGATTCAGTCAGCTGATAGGAGCAGACGTCTTGGTGAGATGGAACTCAAACGCGAAGCCACAAAAATATTTAAACCCGTGACAGAGGGTCAAGAGCGAAGCAGGAAGGAGATAGTCGAAGAATTGAGACCCATAAAGGAGAGTTCTTTGAGAATGGGTTTGTTGCCTCCTAGTTTTGGAAATCGGTATTCCGTTCTATCTACACCGGATTACATTCCCACAGGAATTCAAACAGAGAGTGAGTCTGATGATACAGCTTCGACTATCACCACTAGTAGTGTCGCATCGTCTGATGATGATGGCGGTAAGAGAGATCAGTCGTATGGATTCTATAAGGATTCGGAGGGAAGGATTTTTGTAGGAGACACAGAAGTAGAAATTGACGATGATGAATTGATCGTGGGTTCGAACAAATACGAATTGACTGATGGACTGCGCAGATTGCTCCTTTACGACAAGCCTGGCGATTACTCGGAACAGGATTTCGACAATTACGCGACATTCTGGTTCAGACTCACGCCATGAAGAGAAATAACGATGCCAGAGAGATGAGACCCAAAGCCAACAGAGGTTACAAGTGGACGAAAGTGGTGAAACCCATATGGGATATGAACAAGTTCGTCGAATCGGTGACTGGCAAAGGGGTGAAAACCACTTTTCTTCCGAGTGATTCTGACGCTCTGTCTCAGAGATTGAGTTTGTTGATGGCGAGCAGACGGGCTGGTAACACAGGATTAGATAATCAGATAATTACTATATCTGACGAATTGTTAAGACAGAAGGTTTTGAATAAAAACCATTATAAAAGGTTGATGAACGAATTGAAGGATTGATGTGTATATAATAAGTAGAGAGAAACAAACAAACAAACAAAAATAAAACAGTAAATTTTTACACTAGAAAAATAAAGTATTTAAAACAACAAAACGATTTACCAGTGAAAAAAACAAAATATATTATAAAAATAAAAATATGTTGGTGATAAAGAACAGGGGATACGTCAGGACTTACGTTCAAGGCGTTTCTGGCATCGTCGATTCTATAATGCGAGCATTCACGGGCGATGCGGGTAGAAAACTCGCATCGACCGCGTTTGAGGTCGGTAAGAAGACGGCTTTGGATGCTGGTAAGAAAGCCGCTTCCGAAGCCAGTGGTAGGATAGCTTCTGTGGCTGGCAAGAGGGCAGCCGACGCATTGATCGACAAGTTGATCAGTCCGCCAGCGAAGCGAGCTGCGTTAGAGTGAACGCCGAAAAGTTGGAAAGATTTTAAGGATGCTGTGGTACCCATACAAGATTTAGCCAAAATGACGAGTGGATCCGGATTGAAGAGAACTTTCGACGGTGTGATATAAATAAATAATATTAAAAACAGAGTTTGAAAAACATAAAAAATTTGCGTTTGAAAAGAATCTAAAATAACAAACAAAAAAAATAAAACAAAGATGAACATTAAAGATATGTCTTGGAACGACGCCTCGACCAAGAGGTCGAATAACGAGTTCTTTCCCAAAAGCATAAGAGGTTTGATAGTGGGAAAATCGAATTGTGGAAAGACCAATCTGTTGATGAATCTGTTGTCCTGACCCGACTGGTTGGATTACGACAGATTGTTCATGTTTGGCAAGAGCTTGTTTCAACCCGAATACATATTGCTTAGAGAGTGCATGGATCGTAGATTGCCCAAGGACGTCATAGCCAGAATCTTTGACAGTAGGGAGGAATTTCGACAAGAGTGGAGCTCCACTCTTGACCATTTTGGACGGTGCGGCGACGGAGCTGATAAAGAGAAATGCAACTTCAAACGTCGAGTGTCGATTTTATGAGAACGCTAGCGACGTTCCGGATCCTAGAGAACTGAAAGCGGAAGATAAGAATCTCATGATTTTCGACGATCTGCTTTTGGAGAAACAGAACAGATGCGAATCGTATTACGTTAGGGGGTCGACACAGCAACGTGGACTGTTTCTACCTGTTGCAGTATTATTTTCGATTGCCCAGACAGACGATAAGGGAGAACGCTAATTTTCTATGTCTCTTTCGCCAAGATCTCAAGAATCTCAATCACATCTTCGGTGATCACGTCGCAAACGACATAAGTGCTGCGGAATTCAGGAGATTCTGCAAGAGGGTTTGGGATGGTGGACTTTACAATTTCGTCGTGATCGATTTGACAAGCGAATTTAATCGCGGAAAATATTGGTGCAGATTCGACAAGTTTTATGTTTCTGATGATAATAAGATAGAGCGTGAAAATAAAATTTAGAAAATAATAAATCTTCAAATAATTAGTTTTGAATAAAAAAAAATAAAATTAAATATAATGTTCGAACATGGAGAATTGTTAGAACAAATAGCCGAGAATACGGCTGCAAAACAATCCATTCAAATCGTGGTGAGTGGCGATTCGACTCGATTCGCTACGAAATTCGAACCTTCCATCGAATTGAATAGAGAGAAAAGATACGAGATGGCGTTGGTGAATCTGGAGACTTATTATTCCTTTCCCAATGTCAACGAAAAGAATAACTCGTTCAAGTATTCCGACGGAATGGATTGGTTGGAGAATCGAATTCCCAAAGGGAGTTACGACATAGACGATTTGAACGATTACATTCAGATGCGAATGAAGACGGATGGAAAGGGAAGCAACAAGATCAGACTCGCTCCCAATCCTAATACCTTACAGACGATGTTGTATTTGGAAGATAATTTTCGAGTGGATTTCAACACGGACGATTCTATAGGCAAGATGTTGGGATTCGATCGAAAGATGTATCAAGGCCACGCGGCATCTGAAAATATGGTCGACATTCTCGCAGTCAATAGCATTCTGATGAACGTGATTGCTGGAAGCTACGTGAATGGTAGCGCTCAACCGACGATCTATTCCTTCTTTCCAAACATGTCACCGGGTTATAAGATCGTGGAGTGACCTCGAAATTTAGTTTATCTACCAGTGATTTTAGACACGTTGTATAGTCTCAAAACCACGTTGATGGATCAAAATGGTGAACTGTTAGATCTTCGCGGAGAGAGAGTGACGATACGATTTCACATAAGAGAAATATAAAAGCAAAAAAAAAAATATTGTGTATATAGATAGATAACAAAAATAAAATAAACGCAATATTAATTTTACAAAATTATTTTAATATAATTATTAAACAAGAAACAATTGAAGTAAATATATTTTAAAAAACAGAATTATGACAGAATACATGGTTAAAAACGTGAACATATCCGCAGGACAGAGGAAGAAACTTAAGAGAGCATTAACAACTCGAGGCGAGGCGGTGAGATTCAAATTCACTGACGAAGATCTGACGAGAGGCGGTCAGGATTCAATCGCCTGGACCAGAAGTCAAATCAAAAGGATGGAGAAAGCGATTTGTGATGGAAGAGGGTTGACGGTGAGAATGAGTCCCGCTCAATTGAGACACAATTTGAGAATGAAAGGTGGTTTCCTACCGCTATTGGCAGGAATAGCTGCAAAAGCATTACCCCTCGCCGCAACGGCACTACCCTTTCTTGGAAAGACTCTCGACGTGGGAGCTCTCACGGGACTCGCTAGTTTGGCAGTTGAGAAATTAATGGGTGGCAGCGGACTGTTTTTGAAGAAGGGAGGAGCCGTGTGTCGCGTCCACGTAGACGAGAGCGGTAAAGGATTGTATCTAGAACCCGTTAGAGGTGGCAACTCTCTGAGAGTCAACGGTCTCTATCTGAAGAGTGGACAGAATGTTGAGCGACTCGGCAAGGGTTTGTTGCTTGGTGAGAATTTGCCGTTTAAGAATATACCGATTTTGAATATGTTATTATAATATAAAATTGTATAAAATATAAAATCATAGAAAGTATAAAATAATATATTTAAGATTAGTAAAAAGGGTGGAGAAATAATTTTATCATCAGGATGACAAGGTGGAGAATTTATCACCTGGATGAAAAGGTGGAGAAACAATTTGACGATAATGACGAACATCGCAAGCCAGAGAGCGAAAAAATAAAAAAAGGTTAGATGCTAATGATGGATATCTAAGGAAAGAACTGATGAAAGAGATAGATAAAGCACGAGATAGACGGTTGAGAATGAGACGATGCTTTCCACCATCACCACTACCTTCTGAAGAGAATGGTGATGATGCGAGTGTTACCAAGAGATGCACAACATTCGTTCATAATTATGATTCAGATAAACAAAAATGTTGTTATAAACGTATCATATCACAAAGAAAAAGAAAAAAAGAAAAAGAAGAATCAACGTTGAAAATTGAGAGAAAAGGAAACATTATTACAATATATGGTAATAGTGAAGAAGAAGGAAAACAAAAAAAAAAGTAATGTGATCTAAAGATGATCTCATTACTTTCTTTTTTTTTTTTCATTTTTCTTCGCTAAAAATCAATCACTCTATTGTTTATATTTCCAAGTCCGTTATTAGCATGTTGACACTGGTGTCTTCTCCTTTTTCGAAAACGTGTTGAATGTTTATCTTTACTCTTTTGAGTTTTTTTACATCGGTCAACTCACTCTCACCACCCAATTTCTCCACAAGTTCGAATGAGATGTTTGGAAATATGTAATTTCCATAGGGCAATGACAAATCGTCCTTGTCGAATTCTCTATCTTCGGCGATGACGATGTTCTGCAGATCGCTTTGGTACTCGTAAATCAAATCGAGTGCGGCTTCATCCAATTTCAAAGGCATCTTATATCTGTCGTATTTGTGCTCTAAGCCCTTCATCTCGACCTCGTTAAATTCGATGGGATCGTGTCGTTGTAATCTATAGATTTTATGACTGAATTTCTTATTCGTTTTGACTCGTTTCAATTTCAATTTGCATCTTTTAGGTGTTGATGTCCTCATGATCGATTTTTTAGTTTTTTGTTTTTATGAATTCTTGCAAATAATGTATATTTTAAATTTTGTATTTTAATAATTTGTTTAAAAAAAGTTTTGTTTTTTTTTTGCTCCTTATATATATAAAAAAGAGGTTTTTAATTTTAATTTCTTTAATGTGAAAATTTTTTTGTAAAAAGTAATTAGATCACCTTTAGATCTCATTACTTTTTTTCCTTCTTCTTTGCTAAAATCAATCTCTCTATTGTTTATATTTCCAAGTCCGTTATTAGCATGTTGACATGCGTCATTTTTTCACTTACGAAAATGTCTTGTATGTTTATCTTTACTCTTTTAAGTTTTTTTACATCGGTGAACGTGCTCTCAACGCCCGATTTGTCTAAGAGTTTGAGTGAGATTATTGGATATATGTAATTTCTAAAGAACAACAACAAATCGTCCTTGTCGAATTTTCTGTCTTCGGTGACGATGATATTATTCACCAGATCGCTTTGGTACTCGCAAAACAAATCGAGCATGGCTTCATCCAATTTCAAACACATATGATATTTGTTGTAGTAGCGCTCTAAGCCCATCGTCTCGACCTCGTTCAATTCGATGGGATTGTGTTGTTGTAATGTATAGATTTTAAAACCTAATTTCGTACACGCTTCGACTCGTTTCAATTTCAATTCGCATCTTTTAGGTGTTGCTGTCATGATCGATTATTTGTTTTTTTTTGTTTTACGAATTCTTGCAAATAATGTATATTTAAAATTTTTGTATTTAAATAATTTGTTTAAAAAGTTTTTTTTCTCTTTAAATATATATAAAAGTTAAATTTTAACATCCTTTTTTTCATATTAATTTAATTTTTTTTCACGAGTTTTTAGAACAGGCAAGACATCGAACGTTTAAAAATTAGCCTTCGCATCTTGCAGTTATCATCATCTATTGAGAAGGAATCGGGTGACATGAACACGCATCTGCTTCATGGAAATTTGTTTTGAACCTCGTGTGAGACTTCGCGTAAAAGTCGTAAGAGTTCTATTTGTCTTGAACCTTCTTTTTTAATAGTTCGAACAACATTGTCGATTAATTTTTGTTCGCTAATAGTATTACGATTCGATTTTCTATCGCAAATCATATCATTTTCTTTCGAAACGCATAAATATAAATTATGATTTTTTCCTTCTTGGTTTTTTGGAGAATAACCATTTATCAAACAATGTCGACGTTTATGTCGAGATTCCATCAGGGATGTTGTCGTCATGACCGATTATTTGTTTTTTTTGTTTTACGAATTCTTGCAAATAATGTATATTTTAAATTTTTGTATTTTAAATAATTTGTTTAAAAAAGTTTTTTTGCTCTTTATATATATAAAAAAAAGTTGTTTTTTTAATTTTAATTTTTTTAATGTGCAACAAATTATCATTAAATACAAAATTTCAACAAAAAAAACACATTAAGAAAAAATTGAATTTAAAAAAATCTTTTTTTTTTTTTTCATATTAAAGAAAAACAAAACTTTTTAAACAAATTATTTAAATACAAAATTCGGAAAAAAATATATTCTTACAAAATGAAACAAACAGATAAAAAAAAATTGGAAAATTTAATTGAGAAAACCGTACCTCAGTTAAACGAGATTTGTAAACTATTAAAAATTTCACATTTCAGAAATCATAGAACTAAATCAAAAATGATTGAAGTCATACAGAAACATTTACGAAACGATGGAAAGGCAAACGAAATGCCTATAGCAATGACGTCAAAAAATGCATCGGTTGTGAAAAATGAGAAGAAAAAAAGATAGTAAAAGGAATCGAAATGCCGACGTGGAAAAAAAAAGGAAACATTTCGATTGTGAAAAATAAGAAGACGAATAAACGAAAAGCCATTGAAGAAGAACTTCAAGTTTCCAAAGAAAAGAAAAGAAAAACTAAAATGAAAACGAGTGATGCACATCAGATTCTAGGCAAATGAGATATATCGAGCGAACTTCGACGAGCAATAGACGAAGGGAAAGGAGAAGAATATCTAGCGCAACTCACCGCGGAACTATTTCAATCGAAGTCCGTGGAATGGGAAAGTGCAATCAAAGGTATTTTTAAAACTTTTGATGTGGTTCCCTCATTGAAGAAAATCAATCCGAAATTGTTCATGGAACGGATGAAGAAAAAAGTATTGGATTTGTTTCGCGAACACATGAATGTGGGACTAAAAATTAAGATGATACTCCATTGCGTGATGAATAAAATCGACGTGAAGTCCGGCGAGAGCATCGTGAAAAATGCATATTTCAGATCTAACGTCCAACCCTTATTTCGAGGTTCAGATTTATCAGACGTCTTCGAAAAGATGAAAGACAAGATGTTGACGTCTCTCGCGAATTATCAACATGAAGGTAGTAATTGGACGTTCGATGAGATGTTGAAACTCGAAATTCACATAACTAAAAACGATTTGTTGAAAGGGTCTTCCTACGTGAAATTACCGTATTTCCTAGCAAAAAAACATGCCGTGATCAACGTGAAAAATAAAGATGATCAGTGTTTTAAATGGGCAGTCACTTCCGCTTTATACCCTGTCAAAATGAACATCGAAAGAGTTTCTTCTTACGAGGTAACTTCTAAAAATCTCGATTGGACTGGAGTGACTTTAACACATCGAACCTTTCGAGGCACAAAATCCCACCGTAGCGGTGAACGTCTTGGGATACGATGAAAAACAAAAGATCTATCCTCTCAGACTGACTTCGTATCTCGGAAGAGAAAAGACAATTATTTTATTATTGATTTTGAATGGTGACAATCATCATTATTGTTGGGTTAAACATCCGAGACGATTACTGTCGAAACAAAATAATAATCATAACGGAAAGATATCTTTATGTTACAATTGCATGAACGTGTTTCACAGCGAAGACTCGTTGGCGAAACATCAGGAATATTGCAATGAAAATCAAGGTGTCGCAGTCGAAATGCCCAAACCCAACACCATCGTGAAGTTTGAAAATCACAATAGAAGGTTAAAAGTACCATTCGTTGTGTATGCCGATTTCGAATGTTTCACAATGAAAATGAGTTCCTGTCAACCCAACGCTCTTCAAAGTTACGTCGAAAAATATCAAAAACACATACCTTCGGGCTATTGCATTTACGTGAAATGCACTTTCGACTCGCAACATGACATGGGTCCCTTCACCTACACGAAACAGTATGAAGATGACAATGTGGCTCAAAGGTTCGTGGAAGAGTTAGAATGGAAACTTCAAATGTTATACGACAAATTCAAAACTCCGGCAAAAATGATCATCACGCGAGAGCAGCAGGATGAAAATAACAGAGCCACCGAATGTCACATATGCAGACAATCGTTCGACGAGAATTCGACGGAAAATAAGAAGGTCAGAGACCACAATCATTACACGGGTCTGTATCGCGGTCCGGCTCACAGCAAGTGTAATTTAAAATATCGAGACGCTGCTTTCTATCCGGTGATGTTTCACAATCTCTCGGGTTATGACAGTCATCTGTTCGTGAAAAATCTCGGCACCTCACACGAAGAATTAAATTGCATCGCGAACAGCAAAGAAAGATACATTTCCTTCACGAAATGGAAGCTCATGGAGGAGAAAAGAGTAATCGACGGAGAGACGTTGGAAGAAAAAACGAAATTCATTCGTAGATGCATACGTTTCATCGACAGTTTTAAATTCATATTGACCACTCTGGAAAAATTAGTCGATAACATGAGTAAGGATAAATTTAAAATCATGAGCGAACATTTCGAAGAACAGTAGACATCATGTTGAGGAAAGGAGTCTATCCTTACGATTACATGAACGATCTAAAGAGATTCGGAGACACCGCACTACCTTCGAAAGAAGATTTTTATTCGAAATTATACGAATCCGACATTTCCGACGAGAATTACGAACACGCTAAAAATGTGTGGAAATCATTCGATATGAAAACCATGAGAGATTATCACGATCTCTATCTGAAGACTGATGTTCTACTCTTGGCAGACGTGTTCGAAAATTTTCGAGACGTCTGTTGTCGAAATTATGATCTGGATCCTGCTTGGTATTTCACCGCACCCGGTTTGGCGTGGGACGCTCTGTTGAAGACCACCGAAGTCCAATTGGAATTATTATCCAACGTGGACATGTTGCTCATGTTCGAAAGGGCTGCGAGAGGTGGCGTCTCGATGATCTCCCACAGACATTCTGAAGCTAACAATCCCTACATGAAAGAAGGTTTCAATTCGAAATGGTCGACTAAATACATACAGTATTGGGACGCCAATAATCTGTACGGTTGGGCTATGAGTCATCCTTTACCGATTGGAAATTTCGAATGGGTGAAGGAACCGGAAGAGATGCAAAAATAGAGAGACTATCCTTGCATTTTAGAAGTCGATTTGAACTATCCGGAAGAATTACACAATCCACACAACGATTATCCACTGGCTCCCGAACGAATGGAACCAAACGAAGGAGACAAGGAAAAACTCATTCCCAATTTATTTAACAAACATAACTACGTCGTCTACAGTGAGAATTTGAAACAGTACGTCGATTATGGGATGAAATTAGTCGACATACATCGCATTATTCGATTCGACGAAGAGCCTTGGATGAAAAAATACATCGATCTCAACACGAATCTCAGAATTCGAGCCAAGAACGATTTTGAAAAAGATTTCTTCAAACTCATGAACAACTGCGTGTATGGTAAATCGATGGAAAACATCAGGAAGAGAACCGACGTTCGACTCATCACGTCTGAGAAAAGAGCTAAATCATTAGTGGCGAAATCCAATTACAAACACCGAACCATATTCGATGAAAATCTAGTGGCCGTTCACGTGCAAAAGATGCACCTAAAGTTCGACAAACCGTATTATCTCAGACCGATCATCTTAGATGTCAGCAAGCGATTGATGTACGAGTTTCACTACGATTACATCAAACGAAAATTTGGTGATAAAGCCAAACTACTGTTCACCGACACGGACAGTTTAGTTTATGAGATAGAGACGAAAGACGTCTACCGAGATATATCACCGGACATGGCCGAGTGGTTCGACATGAGCAATTATCCTGTCGATCACCCGTCCAACATTCAATCGAACAACAACAAGAAGGTGTTGGGTAAATTTAAGGATGAGAGCGGCAGTAAACAAATTGTCGAATTCGTGGGCTTGAGACCTAAACTGTATGCTTATCATCTAGAAAATGAAGAGATCAAGAAGTGCAAAGGAGTTAAAGTGTGCGTGGTGAAGAAAAACATCTCTTTCCAAGAGTATAAAGATTGTCTGTTAGGAAGTGGTCCAGTGTATAAGACTATGAAATCGATTCGAAGCGAAAATCACGACTTGTATACCAAAATAGTCAACAAGATTTCGCTGATGGCTGACGACGATGAGAGATTCGTGTTAGACGATAAAATAAGCACTTTGGCACTCGGACATTGGACTTTAGATCTAATTATAGACGATATGAATGTGGATGATTGGATTCCAGATACGATTGTTGATGATAAGATTCCAGAAAATCAAGAGGAATTAGACGAATTCTAAATTATAGAAATCGATAGAGACATCGAGAGTGTTAGTTTAAAAAGAAAAAGAAAAAAATAGAAAAAAAATAATGTCATTTTTAGTAAATTATAATAAAATAAATAAAAAAAACATATACGCATTTATGAATAAGAAAATAAAGATATCCATAGAAGGTGTCGCCTTACCTAATGAACCCCTATTCAACATCGATCTGTTGAATGTGGCAAAAGATTTGAAAATCAAAGATTTTCTAGGAGTGTTTTCCAGAGATGCCTTGCCGAAGAGAAGACCTCAACAATCGGAATGCGGAATTTTAAATCTAGATGATTCATCGGGTGAAGGCACTCACTGGGTGGCGTGGATGAAGAACGGGAAGAAGAAAAATTATTATTTCGACAGCTACAGAATCTCGCCGCCAAAAGAAATAAAGAACTATTTCAACAAATCGATGGTTCGTTACAACACGGAACAAGTGCAATCACCACATCAAGTGTTTTGCAGTCCTCTGTGTCTCTACGTTCACAAGAGATGGTCTGAAGGAGATCGATTTCAAGACATTCTCAATGATTTACATTAGAGAGAGATTTTTTTTATAGTATATATAAAGATAAAAAATTATTTTAAAAAAATTTTAATCGAATAAAAACGAAAAATAAAATAACATAGTTCATTTTTAATAAACTGCGTTTGAACATATTTTTCTAAAAAACAAAAAATCCCACAACAACATGCCAGATCTGAAATCCAAACGTTTGGTGAACGTTGCGAATCCCATAGATCCCACCGATGCCGCAACCAAGAAATACGTGGATGACTCTCATGCGAGATTCAGCGAACACCTGAGAAATAGATACGTTCAGAAAATGATGCACTCGGAATTGAATGTTAATTCTAACAAGATAACGAACGTGGCCACTCCCACGAATCCCAAGGACATGGCGACCAAACACTACGTAGATCTGGAACAGAGAAAGTCTGACAGATGAGAAATGAAATCGGATCTGAATGCAGGATTCAACAAGATATTGAATCTGTCGAAGATTGACAACACGGATGCGGACTCAACCGCGGTCAACAAGGGCTACGTAGATTCTGCCGTGATACAATCACAAGAATACCTAGAATCGCAAGTGGACGATCTCTATCTGAACAAACAATCTGGTGGAACCATGGAGGGTGGCATCGACATGAACGGTAAGAATTTTTTGGACTCAGTCACGATCCCAAATTCGATTCCAGTGCAGTCAGCAGGAAGTACGTGGACGATAACTCGGTCTGGAGAAAGGGTGACATCATGGAAGGTAAACTACACATGGGTGGACACGCGCTCACGAATCTACCGGATCCTGTGAACATGATGGATGCCTGCACCCTGATTTCGGTGGAGGAGAAAGTCAAATATGCTAGACAATTGATCACTGTGTGGGCCGAAGAGGCCGGCACCTTAGTTGAGGGAAAAGCTGAGTGGTCTTTCGGAAATGGAGGTAGCGGATTGAAACATGGTCAGGTGGGATATCCCATGCCGTTGGGAGGTGAAATCCTTCGAATGAGTCTGGCTTGAATAACAGAGCAGTCGTCAATCTCATGGTGAATGGTGTAGAGAGCGATAAGAGATACAGCGTTGAAAAGACTGAGAATCAACACACGAATGTTAGCACATTCGGCACGCCTCTCAAAGTGAACGCTGGTGACAGGATTAATTTCGTTACGAAAACCAATAATCCTGAAGCCACCACTTCCGTGGTGAGTCTACTGATCGAACTAGATTCTTTGAACAAACAGTGAACGCGTGGAAAATAATGAATTAAAAAAAATAATGTGTGATTATTAAAAACAAAAAAAAACAAAAAAAAGTAATGAGATCATCTTTAGATCTCATTTTTTTTTTGTTTTCCTTCTTCTTCACTATTACCATATATTATAATAATGTTTCCTTTTTTCTCAATTTTCAGCATCGATTCTTCTTTTTCTTTTTTTCTTTTTTTTGTGATATGATACGTTTATAACAACATTTTTGTTTATCTAAATCATAATTATGAACGAATGTTGTGCATCTCTTGGTAACACTCGCATCATCACCATTCTCTTCAGAAGGTAGTGGTGACGATGGAAAGCGTCTCATTCTTTTCATTTCCAACCGTCTATCCTGCTGTTTATCTAACCATTTTTCCACATCTTTTTTTTTGTTTTTTTTTTTTTGGCTTGCAACATAGGATGGAACATCTGACGGAAACGGAGAGACGAAACGGAGGATCGAACAATCTAAGATCTGTTCGAGTTTTAATATCTTCATCACGAAATATCCTTTTTGTTTCTCTCGAGTGAATAGCACACAATCTCTCAAGTAATTCAGAACATAATCGTAAAAATCTTTTTTTCTCAAACGCGAAAATGGAACGTTTATTTCGTTTTCTACGTGACTACTTACGAATTGTGACATTTTGTACGTCGAGAATGTTGAAAAAAGACAATTTTTTTCTCGGATGAAACTTTTTTTTTTGTTAAAAAAATATCATTAAAAACGAATTCATTTTTTTTACGTTTTTTTTACCTATTTTTGCATCATTAAAAAATAAGTAAAAAAAAACTTAAAAATATAATCCAAAATTGCGAAAGAAAAAATACCAAATAAACGGTGCCACTAATACATCAATCTCCAGTTTTCACACACTCGTCTCTCATCGAATGATCGACATCTTATTTCCATCCCATTCGAATTGTAATTCTCTGTCCGACAGGACCAGGGCGAAGGCTTCGGTTTTTCTCGGCACGTTCCTATCGAATTGCATCTTGATCTGAATGTCTAACACGCTACTCTTGAGTCGTTCACTCTGTTTACTGACGTCGAATACGAACATGGGATACATCGACTTGTATTCGCCGGGAGACATGTTAGGGTTGCTCATCAATTCGTCTAGACTGTGATACTTCTTTCTAAAATCAGCGGCGTCACCGTACAGTCTGCAGAAATCGTTCTTGTCGAACGACGCATTGTAATCGATTGCTGGATATCTCGTGGCGTTCAGAAACACTTGCATGTTTCTCAAATGGCAGTGATCGAACAGCGACGCATTCTTTTCCTGAGACCCGTCCCTATCGGTCTGAAACGCAACCACGATGAAACGCGGTCTCTCAGAAGTGGATTTCACCATCAATCTCCAATTGAAGTGATTCGTGGAGGGAGGAATGCTAGCCATGTCGCACTGTCTCATTCTAAATCCCACGGGTAATTTACTCTTGGATTCTATGATCTTGTTGAGACGCGCTTTCTCCACGATCGAAGGCTCCACATGTGGAACGAACCACGATATCTTGTGTAGAGTTATCTTACCTGCATCTGTCACAGTGAGTCTCACTATTGCGTCATCATTTCCTTTTCGAATCAACGTCAGATTGTGTTTGAATCCGTACATGATCTTGTTGTAATCGTCCGCAAATCCGAAGATGTGTTTCAAAGGTATCCTGAACGAAAACGTTCCTTTAGGTCTGGACGTCTTGACGACGTAGTCGAATATCAAGGCGGCGCTGGCGCTAGCAGGGCCGACGGTGTCTTTCACCCACAACTGATTAAGTCCTCTGGATTTCGAAAAATCATCAGGATACGTCAAGAGTCCGAACATCGTGGTGGCCTGACCGGGATGAAACACAGATTCTATCTCTTGTCCGGATAGCATGTATTTTATGTTACTGAATAGATGCATGATGCCATTATTGGCTAGAGTAACCGTGTCGTCGTCAGCGTAGTCACTCCCATCTTCCTTGGTGAGACGTCCCTGCACCACTATGTAACTCTCGCTAGGATGTACGAATAGATCTTGAGTTTCGACATTGATTCTTATCTCTCCCGCATTGTTCAAACTCGTTCCGGTTACCGGTTCGTATTCGTGAACCTCATATTCTTGAATACTTTCATCTTTCACTATGCTTTGTGCTATATCTAGTATATTTGTCATTTTAAAGGATTTTTAGTTTTTTGTTTATTAATTAACTTGCTTTCTTTATCTGAAAATAGTTTTAAATTATTTTTTATTATTTTTCTCTCTCTTATATATATGTGTGTGTAAACAAGAAAATGTTAAAGAGAGTAAATAAAAAAAAATTTGTTTTCTTCATCAAAACTTCGTCTTCTGTAATTGTTGTTCGTAAAACTTTCCGATGATCTCTTCTCCATCCAAAGCTTCGATTTCGTAAGTCACCGGATCGGTGTGAAATATTTTGATTATCACGAAGATTTCCGAGGTCCATCGAGGAGTATAACCCTTTTCAAAGTGCTTCTTATAAGCGTAGATTCTCACACGATCACCGATCGCAAATTTCGGATTTCTAGACTTCTTCCTGATCTTAGATCTCTCAGGATATAGATCCGCGTAGACCCGTTTTTCGTTTTGAGGATCGCTAGCTTCCGCGGGAGTCATCTTGATCGATCTGTGTCGCGTGTTGTTGTAATCTTTAACCAGACCATTCAGAGCGTATATGTATTGCTTGGTCGAATTCGCTGTGAAGTATCTGTGCATCTTTTCCTTCATCGTTCGATTCCAACGTTCCACCACGCTGGCTTTCTCTTCATTTTCGATCGAGTAGAGGACTACCAATCGATGAACATTCTTGTTGTAGAATTCCTTTCTCTTATCCACCCACAATTTACTCGGTTTTCGAGAAGACGAGTCGAACACGCTCTTCAGAGCCTCGGCGACGCAAGGTCCTGATTTATTCTTCAAAGCTCTGATCCAACCGTATTTGGAAAACACGTTGATGACCGTCAATAGATATTTGACGCCCTCGTTCCACCTCGAAAACGATCTCATGTCGACCAAGTCGGCAGACCAAATATCATCCAGACCCTTCACGAACACCCTTCTCTTTCGAAATTTATGCACTATGGTTTTGTGTAACTCCTCGGCCAATTCGCTCGTCAATAATCGTTTCTTCTTCTTTTCAGATGTGCTTTTTTTTTTGAATGCCCCACCCAAATCGACGTTTCGCACCGATCAGATTGCCGACCAGTGAACGTTCCATCTTCTCTCTCCTGGTCGGATTCGATATGCCTCTCAATTTCCCCAACATGTTTTTATCGCAGACGTCATTGCAAGTCTTGGTGTCGGGATGTCCGGCGTAGCACAGATCGTGATCATAGGCGGCCGCGTCCACCCTATTCACAGGTTTGCTCCAAGATTTGGGTGTCAGATCGGTGTTGAGTCTCTTGTTCAATTTCGTTCCGGGTCCAGTGAAACTGTGACCGGGCAGATGCATTTCGAAAGGTAGATTATTGATCATTTTATTCACGATGCCTTTACCTTTGCTCGCGTTCTTTTTTTTGACGAATCTAGTCTTGACAGAACCACACACGTCGCAAATTCCGCGAAGCATCTGTCTGTCGTTTTTAGTTCACACTTCTCTAGAATTACTCGTCTCGGTAACTCTCTTACACTTTACGCAATACATTTTTAAGAGTTATTTAAATTAATTTCGTTTTTTTTATTTTATATATAAATTTAATAATGAATCAATTCTGTTCTTATTATATATATATATTTTTTCAATCGCTGCTCTTGAGTTCTATCATCTTACTGAATTCCTCCCTGGCCTCTTTCCTCCCCTTTTCCACGAGAGAATCCATCATCTCTTCCTTGATGATCTGATGAGTCTTGATTCTCACGGCTTCTTTCATGGCATCGTATTTCGTTTTCTCGCTCAATATCGCGAAGTATTCACCGTCCGATATCCTATCGTCTTTCAACGCCATAGAGATCATTTCGGATATCGTGTCGATCTTGGAGTCAGCCAAGACGTGAATCTTGTCGTGTTTCCTCGCCTTCAGATATAATTTCCTACTCAAAAAGTTTCCGAGCATGCTAAACAATCCGGCGGCGAGAGCCACTCCTTCTACGGTCAACACGATCAGAATGCCGACTGCGGTCGACAACAATCCGTAAACCCATGGAAATCGTGATGAGTGTCGTGTCGATCGCATTGACGAATTTCACGAAACGCGAATACTTCTTCTTGAGGGAACGACGAGAATCTCTCTCTCGAGTTAGATACTCTTGGATTCTACTGATTTGATTGATGCGATACTTCTCTCCTCTTTCTCTTTCTTCTAACGACGGCGCCGTCGGCAAAACGTCGATCGGCTTCTCGTCCTCGTCGTCCACTAACGTCGGATACAATTTATTTCTGGTTCTCATTTTTGTTTTTTTCTTTCTAATATTAGATAAAAAATTTATGTGTGTATTTAGTTTTATTTTCTATTCTCCCTTATTTTATATCAACGAGAAAACTTAGACGTATGCTTCGTTGAACAATAATTTCAAGATGCATCCCTTATCTCGTAAAGTCAGACTTTTACGCGCCAATTTCTGTTCTTCCGAATCTGTGGGCTTGCTTTGATTCTTACAGTAGAGTAATCTCTTCCAAAACGCGATCACTTCATTGATTTGAACGCGTTCGAACGCCGGTTCGAAATACTTGACGACCATATCTTCCCTTTCCATCCACAGACACGAATGATTCTCGTGATCGAAGTCTAGGTGATCCCAACATCCGACGCATCGTTCTAACAAGAGACGACCTAGTTGTTCATTCACGCAGAATGCGTAGGCTCTCATCAGCATTTTTAAAAGAAACCTCACTCTAATATCCTGAGAATCGCTCATGATTTACGTTTTTATTATCTATTCGATTTGATATATTATTTTTTAAATAACTATTTATTTTAATTTTTTTTCTCCCCTATATATATCAATCAAAAATGTGACAGCGGGCTCGCGAATTTCTAACACACCGATGACAACACTCTTCATTCAAAACATTTCCATCGAGTGCTCATCGAGATCACCTCGCAATAACGTGCGCTAGTCTCACTTCGAGAAACGCTACAGTGGGTTTGCAGATTCAAACATCACCTCTTCACGCGAGTCGATTTCAGACCTAAAATCCGCAAGCCAGTTTCCCCCATAGGATTCAGTGTTAAAATCGTGTACGGACGCGGATTGTTAGAATCGGCGAGAGGATGATGTTAGAATTCTCAAAACGTTTTTTTGCTCGCAATTTAACACTGAATCCTATGGGGGAAACTCACTTGTCGATTTCAATCAAAACGGTACATGTTCTGTACGTAAAATTTCATGCGTTTTCTGTCATTCTTGGATACAATCAGTGATTTGAATTCTCAAGGGATTCTAAAGCACCCTAAAAAACGTTAAAAATCTTGTACACGTACACGATTTCAACACTAAATCCTATGGAGGTGTACATGTACACATACACGTACATGTACGATGATGGTTGAACTCTCAATTATTACCTACTAACAAGAATAGACCAGAAAAGCTAAATATAGTAGTAATAAGCAAAACTGTTCCAGTTGATAGGCTCTTCTATGCTACTGGAGTATACTCTAGAATAAAGGAGCATGCCTAGGTAGACGTAAACTGTTGGATACATAGATAGAAGCAGAGAATTCTGAAAGAATTCGAAATAGTAAAAGTTGGGGTGGATTTTGGTGATTTGGAGGGATTGTCAGGTTGTTTGTGGTAATTATCCAGGGAAGTCGTTCCAGAAAATACTCCGATTCAATCGAACATACCCTCCGAACATACCCCTGTCCTATTGTAGGACTTTGGGTCACATAGCAATCACGTGCTACCATAGAAACCAAGATGGCGGCCTCCAGTATACAAAATGGACGACGGAAACACGTATCACCCTAACAACACGCTCTGCTCATGCCCACTCACATCACGTATCACTATGGAGATGACGTCACAACATGGCCGCTCGTGCGGGTTGCCATGACAACACAACATTGCGCCACTACGTCACGTGACATGACGTCACTTCCGAGGTCATCCACCGAGGTCATCCAAATGAGTCCTGTCCGGGTACATGACATACTACTCTGGTGGATCTGAAGGAGAATATTTTCAAAGAGTTTTTTTTTATCACATTGCACTAAATTAAAAGTTGGGCTCCCCATATGAAAGCCCAAATATACACCCATGGTCTTGATTTGAACTTAGTTGAATTTCTCTCTCCCACTCCAGCAAGGATGCTGTATACCAAATATCAAAGGATTCTGATCGGTGGATCGGAAGAAGATTTTAAAGAATATCCCTCATGTTGCAATAAGTTAAACTTTGGGCTCCCATAGCATCCCACCTATGAACCCAGGGGCGTGGTTTGAATAAACTTGAAGCTGAACCCACAATGGATGCTGAATACCAAATATCAAAAGTTTCTGAACAGTGAATCTGAAGGACCAGCTGGTTTTTCTTTTTTAAACAGCGGATCTGAAGAAGAAGATTTTTAAAGAATGTTGCACTAATTTAAAATTTCGGCTCCCATAGGATCCCAAATATGAACACAGGGACTTGCTTGGAACAAACTTGAATCTGCCCCTGTATCCCCCCCCCCCCTCCCCTCCCCTCTCCTCACACACCTCATAATAATGCTGTATTCCAAAAATATCGAAGATTCTGTTTGGTGGTTCTGGAGAAGAAAAGTCTTTTAATTTTTGAAAAATATTTGGGGGGGGGGGAGGGGGGGGGGCTAACAAAATTATGCCCCTTTGAACATGAAAAATTCACGACAGGCAGACGGATGGACGGGCCGGCGGACGGAAAGTGATCAATAAAGCTCTTCTTGAGTTTCGCTTAGGTTAGCTAAAAAGTGCCATTCACCTTTTATTACTTTTCAAGTTTTTGTCTGAAAAAATTTCGTTCCAATCAGTGGACATGAGGTATATTTTCGACGAAAAGATTTCAGCAGTGGCGTAGCCAAGGGTGGGGCTGGGGGCTATGGCCCCCTAAAATTTACAGTCGCCCGCCTCAAAATGGGGAAATTAAAGCACCAGAGGGTCCTAAATTCACTCTCAGGGCATTAAATTTTCAAAATTTTCTTGGGCTTGCCTCCCAGAACCCCCGCCCCCCCCCCCTCTCCATGTAAGTGGAATGCAGTAGGCCCAAGGTGGGGGCAGGTATCGCCCTCCCATTGATACGCTCCGAACCCAACCAATGGAAGGGTTATACCAACCCCTACCTCAGGCCAACGGCCTTGGGATATGCCTGTGGCATATATCGACATGACCCCACCCCCCCCCCCACCAAAAAAAAAAATTATGACCCCACTCAATAGGAAATCCTAGATACGCCCCTGCTTTTCACTTATACAGGGTATTTTATTCAAGTCTCGTATGTTATTTGTGTTAGGTAAAGAGTTAAGTGAGCTAATTAAAATTTAAAAAGAATTGTTTGGTACCTTCTAGTTGTGTACCTTCTGGCAGGGACATGGCTAGAGGGTCTTGGTTGGAGGATGGTTGGGAAGGGGGGGGGGGGGGGCTTTTAACTGGTTGTTACACTACTGGTTGATTTGTTTTACACTACTGGTTGATTATTAGACTATTGGTTAATTTTATTACACTACTGGTTAATATTACACTACTGGTTGATTATTACACTACTGGTTGTTACAGACACCACCGAAAATCTGATGCAAATCACAGGACATGCACATTATCATGATAATTCATTTATCTAACAATTCTGTCACATAAACAGATTAAATCTTAAATTATTAAAAACAGTTTTGGGACAAAATGTCAGGTCGATGACTGAAACACACATAGAATGTACTCATGCGCCTGTTATGATAGCCCACCGCGTTGCCAGAAACGAGTCGTCTGTATGATATGGAATCAGGATAAGTCGTCGATATGATGCGGAATCGGAACACATTACGTGATACATACCGTTTTTCGTGGTTTTTCAGGTCAATATCAATATGATAGTTAGATAAAAAAAAGTATCAAAGTGCCTTCGCGTTTCAATGAAATTAGTTCCATGGTCGTAATATTACAGGCCCAAAATGTTTTATCGAGCTTATCGCTACTTAATGGGGCGAGGTGGAGTGGCGGTAATCGGTTCTCGTCAGATCACCCAAGTTAAGCAACGTCGAGCCGGGTTAGTCCTTGGATGGGTGACCGTCTAAGCGATCGATTCAGACTCCCGCGTGGTGTCCTTGGACAAGGCACTTAACCCCGATTGTCCACATGGGGGCACGATGACGCTGTGTACTAAGGCGTACTGCAGGTCTATGGTGTACATGTCTTCAACCAGTCTAACCCTGCCTGTGCTGCAGTGCGGAGTTACGATGTTGGGGAGTTGGCAGCTTCTCGTTGTTGCTCGGTGGTTCTCTCCGGATACTCCGGCTTCCTCCACACGTAACACTGTCACCAACACGACATGACCTTGGCTGTTAAAGTGTCGTTAAAACCTTAATAAATAAATCGCTATTTAATTTCTGTCGGTGTGTAATAAATACAGAACCACACTTATGTTTGAATGGGTTAACGATTACTGGGCGAGAGCGAGTGGCGCAGGGATTCCACGAGAGCCGGTAAGTTTGAAATGGGTTAACGATTACTGGACTCGAGCGTGTGGCGCTGGGATAACCACTCGAGCCTACCGTTCTCTCGTGGTATCCCTGCGCCACTCGCTCTCGTCCAGTAATCGTTAACCCATTCAAACATAAGTGTGGTTCTGTATATTTATATCTGGAAAATATAACATGCTTCTCTACTTTATCGATAAATTTTGTTTGTAATTTTTCACATTCAATAGGGCAAATATTTTCGATTCCAAACTTCACATGATATTTTCCGATGCTATCACCGAGCTTCAGTTGATACTCATTTCCTGAAATTTTCTCCGCCGGCGCGATTATGGTGCGTCGATCAAGGGGGGGGGGGGGGGGGGGGAGGGGGGCACTAAAAATTTGCAAGACGTGACGTCCTATTTTTTATTCGGCTCCTTTTTACACCCACCCACCCACTACGTGCAAATTTTCTACTACCGTTCTCAGACACCCACCCCCACCCCCACCCCCACTCTCCCATTAAAATCCAAAATAAGCTTATAAACTTAGTAGGCACAGCTGTCTTTAGGGGGTTTTCATAATGTTCTTAAACTGGTACCACCAATTTAAACCTCTGTGGGCTGCTGTGGGTCCCAACCTACTAATGACAAGCTGTTCGTTATCAGGCTTGGCCAGAGCAGGTGTACATATACGGGAATAAATTTTCATTTGAATTGTTCCCAAAATATTGCCTGCACTTTTTCTACATTTCGAACAAGACACCCACCCCCTACTAACGTGTGACATTTTCCCAGTTTAAGCCCAATGTTCTCACATATAAAGCCTCCTGATGTTTTATGTTAAGAGTGTGAAGTACAACATCATCTTTACGGTTTCAAACACAAATGATGGTATATATTATCAGCTGATATATTGATATATTTTTAAAAAATTCAAAAAATTGCACAAGTTGGAAATGCACATTTTTGGCGCACTCAAGAGACCCAGCCACCCCCACGTCACGTCTTGCAAATTTTTGGTGGCCTCCCCCTGCGTCGATTACCATTTTTCGAAGCTCCTCAATAAAATTCCTGGCTACACGCCTGTAATGTGTCCCGAAATACACCATCACAGAGCATAAGATTTCCAACTGCTGGTGGTTTGAGACTTTGACTTCCAGTTATTGAAAATTTTGGTCGGCATTCCCCCTAACTCCCCACCCCCGTCGCCACGTACGCCCCACGTCCCTGCCTTTTGGTAATATCAAAGAGTGATATCTTGAGATCCTGGCCAAGAGGCCGACTGGGCCAAGAAAAGTTACCGGGAAATGTACCAAGGGGCCCCCAGACCCGGAGAAAGTTTTGATTTTTCGAATTTAGATTGCATTGTTGTATCATCTTCATCAATCATTAGGCAAAAATGGTTCTACATAGTTCGGCCCAATCGGAGAAAATTTTGATTTCTGAAATTGAAGGAACGCCGTTTCCTTTCATCTGAGAGATCAATGGCAGACTAGAATGCTGGTACATCGGAATGTCCTCAACGTGGACTGCCAATGGCAGTCCACATATATAGAGAACAATTCGATTCATTTATTTATTATTTATTAAGGTTTAACGGCACTTAGACAGCCAAGGTCATATCGTGAGGGTGACAGTTTTACGGGTGGAGGAAGCCGGAGCATACGGAGAGAACCACCGAACAGCGACGAGAAGCTGCCAGCTCGCCAACATCGTAACTCCGCACTGCAGCACAAGCAGGGTTAGATTGGTTGAAGACATGCACACCATCGACGTGCAGTACACCTTACTATACGGCGTCATCATGCCCCCATGTGGACAATCGGGGTTAAGTACCTTGCCCAAGGACACAACACGGGAGTCTGAATCGATTGCAAAGACGGCCACCCATCCGAGGACTAACCGGGCTCGACGTTGCTTAACTTGGGTGATCTGACGAGAACCGGTTACCGCAACGCCACCGCACCCTGCACAATTCGATATACTGGCAGTCCATGCAATCAGATCCATTTCGCCTTTTTGTCATTTTCACGAAATTTCACGCACCTTCACGGGCTGCATAACCATGGGCTGCATCAATTTTGGGGCCTCAAAGGGGGAATCCAATAGGGGGTCCATCGGGAATTTTCCCGGTGGACCATACGGCCAGTTCGCCTCTGCCCTGGCCCAAGAACTATATTTGTGTCACAAGCACGCCAACACTTCGCTCAACGTCACGAGAGCTAAAAAGATTAATCGACAATGGGCTATAAGCCCATTGCCGATTCGCCATGTTTGACGTTAATGATATGCAAGGTCAGAGGTCGCTTCGAGTCCTGTTTGTCAGGACTGTCGAACATGCGATAGAAACAAACAAAATGCTTCGTTTGAAACCAGAAAATGTGCGTTTTCGATTTAATACTAATAAAGATAGATACAATAACATACTTTCAACACATCATTTAGCCGGCAGACCGAAATAATATTGATTTATTCGTCAAATGAAAACCGCAATGAACCCCTTCCAATAAGCGAAGGCAGACTCGGCATCGTGATTTGTTTGTTTCGTTTTTTTTTGTTTTTTTGTTTTTTTTTTGTTGGCGAGTGTCAAAATAGCAGATAGTTCACTCTAAGGACACAAACATCACTGCGTGAGTGACAATTCAAGCCATGGGTATTCAAACAACAAATCAATACACATATTTTCAAGCATAACACACAGATGTTCTAGCTGAAAGAGGTTGGGGAGGGGGCGTGGTCCCTAAAAGGTGAAAATCGTCTGCTACTAGCAGTGTCGCGTGTCTAAATAAAAATAATATTTTGTCCATATACAGTCTTGAGTTGAAGAATAACCTCTACCGGTATAAACTATAGATGTAATGGTTCCTATACTAATAACACAAGAATCGGATGTAAAAATATATAAATTCTTCTTATGACCATGTTTTCCATCAACTCAAACTAACATGTCACACAATGGAAGCTGTCTTATTACAAAAAGCACCCACAAAGTGGAAGATCCATGCAGGGCCGGGGAAAGGAAATTCTGGCCTCGGTGTTAATTCTGTGCTGCGCCCACCCCCACCCCCCCCCCCCACCCCCTTAAAAATATCGGGATGTTGCACAGATGAGATAGGCATCTGCAACGGCTACCGAGTGCCGAAGGCACGATCGACCATAGGGCGGTTAAGAGGAGGGGGTCTTCCCCAAGAATATTTTGAAATCAGTTAATAAATGGAGTCTTCTGGCGGCATTAAAGATAAAAAAAAATCACGATATTTTTTGGCCGTCAAAATGATGTTTTAGCAGCATGTTTCAAATATCTAAGTTCATCAGTGAGTATCCAATGACGTAGACTTATAACTATTGAGTGCACGATTCTGGAAGTGATCATTATTTCGTCAAATTGATTTAATAAAGTTATTACTTGAATAATCATGCAGTCCACAATTACAGCCGTTAGTCAAGTGCATAGTTACATTCACGATACAACCCCTTTCTTGACTAATGACACAGGAGTCAGAACCTTGGGGGAGGGGACTAGCTTGAAAGCCCATATTTTAATTTTTTCGTTTTATTATGCCCCTTGGCCATTTGAAATGACGTACTGATGCTCCAAAATTAAAATACAGTCTTTCGGGCCATGTTTGGATTAGGGGTTGTCGGTGGGCAGATGTAACCAGGAATCCTTTTCTCCTGGGCCAAACCTGCCTCTGCCCCCCCCCCCCCCCCCGCCACACTCTCTCCTCATCCGGACTCCGGGATTACTCCCCCGGGCCCCCACCCTCTCCCCGGCTCTGGATCCATGACCAAAATGTGCACACATGGATATTGTATTGCAGTACAACAGGGTAGGTGTTATAAGTAGGTGGATATACATATAGTTCCAACATATTCTTGCCAATCTTGTAGAAAGTTGGGGACTCAACAAGCTCCCTGCAATTTATGTACCACCAGATAACTAACTAATCAGCGGTCCTTAAACGGTCGGTTTGCTTGGTGAGTCACAAGTTTTTACCGGCTGTCAGGTATGGTCAGTGGTTGATGCCCATGTGCGTTGTGTTACATAAGCAAAATTCCAGCCAGCGGACCTCCGAGTGGGTTTCAGAAATCACTTGACTTACAGTACGAGTCGAAATAAGTTGTAGAATAACCACTATAAACGATGCATCTTCAACTACGCCAGTAACATAAGAACCTGACATCATTTTCCGGAAAGAGCTTTCTAGAAAATAATGTCGGGTTCTTGTGTTATTGGTGTAATGGCAGTGGGCTACTTTGTTTATTGCGGTTATGCTAAACGTATTTTGATTCATACAGTATTTGTATGCATGAACATATGTTTTTATCTTGTACCATGCATTAATTGCATTTATACTCAAATGAAGTCTTTTTCCTGACATTTTATACTTAGTTTAAATAATATTTTTTTTTATTCATGAGAAAATATGATGCATACATATAATAAAAACAAGATGATTGTCATACAGAGTGCACAATACAATGGTATGCATTAAAGTAGCGAGTCAAGGACGAGATTTGTTGAAAGGATTCAGCAGTGAGCTTTTAGCTTGTACAAGCCGTCTCCTTTGGATTACTGACTAAATTTAAATGGTAGCAGCAGGCACTAAGTAAATATTGTTTAAACATGAGAACCAGAGAGATCAAGGAGAGACATAGAGAGAGCAGGAGAATAAGATGGGAAAAGAAACTTAACCCTTTACCGTACAAGTGTAGCTGATGACACTTGAAGAATAATAATTCATTAAATAGCTGGAAATTTCCAATGACCGTCCCAGAATCACAGCTGATGACACCACACCGGAACGAGCTTATGGAACTCGTTCCAATTAGGGGTCATAAGCCATGTTCCCGAGACAAAAATTGAAAATATAAAAGGATTTAAATAGCGATTTTTATGGATAACACTGACCGTTACATTGGGCAAAGGGATAACTAGGAAACATGGGGACAACCTGAATTCAGCGTTCGCTACCAAAGGATATTCAACAGGGCAGCCTCACTGAATATATCGGTAATGGTGTGACAAGTGACAAGTAACACCAGAAAAGTTGATGAGTGCACTGTTACTTATCAAAGCGGCCACTCAGCATGATCAAGTCCTGCACGGCTCTAAAGACAGTAAGGTTATCATCATTATTCAATCGTTCGGATCCAAATAGTAGGGCGGGGGCTCAAGAGTAAATGACAACGCACTGATTGTGGAATTACGAGCATCGTCATAGATTGGGCAGTGTACGAGAAAGTGCTCAGTAGTTTCGAGATCCCCACACTGGCAACGTGGAGATGGTGAGAGATGGTTATCGTATAAGTGGGCGTTGATATTACTACAGTGCAGGCGTAACCTGCAATGATAAATTTACGCAGCACGGGATTTGGCTTCATAGTAAAAAGCTGGTGGTCGCAAGTTCGCACTATTTATAAACGTCTTGAAGTTTATGAGTGAATAATTTTCTCTTACTGAGGGGGGTAATCCATTCCACTGGTCAGTAACCTCCGGGATAAACGAGAACTTATATAAATTGGCGTGACAAAAGGGAACACTGTGGTTGTTTTCCGATCGGAGATTGTAGCTGTGGGTAATAGATGAAATAATTGGTGGCACCTTAGTGGAGATATAGGGCGGTGTTAATTTGTGATACATCTTTAAAAATTGGATAAGCTTGTGCTTTCGGCGTCTTTCTTCCAGTAAATCCCATTGAGTTTCTGTGTAGAGAAGGTCTTTACTGCAGCTCACAGTGGCACCAGTAACCATTCTTGCTGCAGCTACTTGTATTTTTTCCAGGTCAGCTGCTTGAGTTGCTGAGCAGCTGTCCCAGACAGAGTCATCGTATTCCAAAAGAGGTCGGACAAATGCGAAGTATATTTTTTCAAGGACTTCCCGGTCAAGTGTAAACTTATGGGCCCTGAGCATGTCAATCCGTGTCCATGCTTTAGCGCACACATGATCGATATGGTCGTTCCATGTACAACCTTTATTCAGAATTACACCCAGATGCTTGTGACTACTCACCTCGGAAATTTGAGTTCCGCTTAAATATATAGGTGGGTGCACGGGAACGTTACTTTTACGTGATATGATCATGGATTCCGTTTTAAGGGGGTTGAACTCAACGAGCCAAGTTTTAGCCCAGTGTTCAATTGTGGCTAGACCACGGTTGAGTATGATGGCACCTTGGTCGGGATTCTCAATTATAAGATAAAGGGATGTATCATCTGCGAATAAACGTATACTGCTAAGTTGGTTTTCAGTAATATCTTTTCATACTTACAGTTAAAACTTGAAGTCCTGTCACGAATAGTGCGCTTATCTAGGCTTAATTGCGCGTTGGAATTGCGCGCAATTGCCATATCGAATGGCATCCAAAGCACAGCAGGTTCTCCTGGTTACTCATAGCAAACACATGCAATGTTTCTGCCAATGGACCTCCGGGTTACCCGGAGGTCCATTGGCTGAAACATTGCCTGTGCACAGGTCATATGTACAGAATATGACAGCTTTAATTGGGTCATAACGCGCACATTAACGCGCATATCAACGTGCTATTTGTGCGTATTTCATGACAGGACTTCTAGTTTTAACTGCAGCTATTAAATAAATAATTTTTCACTTACTGATTAGTTCTATTAAAAATTATTAGACCGTAGCCACAAATAACAAATTTTGACTTGCTGAAATAATCTATAATTGCAGTACTCTGATCACAAAAAGGCAGTATAGTACATTTTTTACTTTACTTTTTAAACTTTTACCCACAGATAACATAAAAATTGGAAACTTCAATTTAAATGTTTCAAACTAACACAAAACGCTTCAAGAAAATCGAATCATGCGACCCTCGAGGAACAATCTTGTTCAGAAGATAGAACACATGATGTGGCTTGTATAAAACTTTAAAAAAAAACATTTTTACCTGCTAAGTTCATGAATTATGTGTGTAGTTGCAGTCAATTTGTTAGGTAAAGGGTTAGGCAGTGAGGTGTGTGGATTATGGAGATTCGTATAAATCCTTTTTCCAATGTTTGAAAAAAAAATTTAACAGTACCAACAAAAAAGCGTAAATTCCCACTGCTCATGGGGCAGGGTTTTTGGCATATCAATGCTACTTCAAACAAAAAATTAGTTTTCCTTACGTAATATTCTTTCGTGGACATTATAAATTACATTTTGTATGCATTGGAAAATTTACTGCAATAGGAATATCAATACAATTAACTCTCTTAAGTGCTGTGTATAAACCCAAAGCATGTAAAAAAGGTACAGAATACATGTACATTACCACTCAAAATAGGTTGTAACATAACTACAATAAATTAAGAATCCTGCTGCTTCTGCTTCTGCACTGCTAATACAAGAATATTACATCATTTTCTGTTAAAGATTCACAAAATGTTTATTCTTCAGCTATGTTTGGCATGTGGCCAAAATATTATTTAGACACGCGTCACTGCTACTAGCAGACGTTTTTCACCTTTTAGGGCCCACGCCCCTTCCCCAACCTCTTCCAGCTAGAACATCTGTGTGTTATGAAAATATTTGTATTGATTTGTTGTTTGAATACCCATGGTTTGAATTTTCACTGACGCAGTGATGTTTGTGTCCTTTGAGTGAACTATCTGCTATTTTGACACTCGTCAACAACAAAAAATCACGATGCGGAGTGTGCCTTCGCGTATGGGAGGGGGTTCATTGCGGTATTCAGTTGACGAAAAAATCGATATCATTTCCGTCTGTCGGTTAAATGATGTGTTGAAAGCGTGTTATTTTTTTCTATCTTTATTAGTATTAAATCGAAAACGCACATTTTCTCGTTTCAAACGAAACATTTTGTTTCTTTCTATCACATGTTCGACAGTCTTCACAGAGGCTGATCGAAATGTTTACCTGAAGCGACCTGTGACCTTGCATATCATTAACGTCAAACATGGCAAATCGGCAATGGGCTAAAATTACTGTAAAACTTTTACAGTTATAGCTTCCACAATTGTATTCTCTACCTGCGTGTATAAATCACAGAAATAAATCGTTAACATTTTAAAAGACGTGGCAATTTACTTAAGAATTGAATGCAATTTTTATAATCTTTATTGGAGTATGAACGTGTGGGAATGAGTACAAATTATGTATGAATCCCAAAGGGATCATACAATTTGTACCCATTCCCACACGTTCATACTCCAATAAAGATTATAGAAATTGCATTCAATTCTTATAATTACATTCCGTAACTGTTTAAACTACGTTTTACCAAACAACAAAGCAGAAAGACGAATTAAATCATGTACGAACGAACGAGGCGAAAAAAACACCCTCACACAAAAGACAAAACGCACAACTCTGATTTTTAATTTTCACAACTTTAGAAATGGAAACGAGTATTTTAGTAACGGGCTTTATGCCACAGTTGGGAAATGTCACCAAAGAAACAGCAGCGGAGTTGATCACTGCAAGAGGCGCTAAAAGTTAAAAACCCGCCCAAACACCGCCCGAATTACATTCCGTCAACTGCGCTCTACCGTAAATGAGGGTCAAAGTTCGACCAAATGCATGCATTGGAAAATGATTTACATTTGGTCATGACGTTTTCATCCAGCTGACCAATGGGAATTGAGTATTTGGACCCAAAACGTATAACTGATTTATTCCTGCTATTAAAAGCTAAAGATAGAAAATACAACTCAGGAAAATACAACTGTAAAAGTTTTAAAGTAACGGCCCCATCTCGCGAAACCGGTTACTCATTATACAGGGAACGTCACCTGTTGGAATGTTATTGATGACTTGATTTTTTTCTATCAGCCTGGAATCTTCCGTCTCGGTTATTATGATGTGACAACTTATGTCGGAAAAGCTAGGGCATACGAATAATTTCTAGTAAATAAGGGGTGTTGGAAGTAGATATGGGTAGAAGGAGAATAAATATAAAAAGGCACCCACTCAAGCTTGGGGTGGAGACATGCCACACCATCCCTACACCATTGCAGAATTGTGACTTAAAATGAATGAATGTATGTGACTGCAGTGACGCAGTGGTTAGAACATGGAACTTGAGACAGAGAGGTCGACGGTTCGGCCCTGCCCAACGGTAACTACGTTGTCTCTTTGGATAAGACACTTAATCCCGATTGCCTTGTGCAGTTATGGTGTCACGACGTACTAAGGCATACTTTAGGCAAGCTCTCAGACCATCAGTCAAAATTCAGAAAAGAATTCAACTCCTAGGAAGCGGATGTACGGTGCACTGGCAGAGAGGGAGGGGAGTTGCCCTCCCTCCGTTCTGACCACGAGGCGAGAGAGGGCAGACAATGCCCTTCCCAGGTTCGTCACTCAATTTTAAATGGTTTATTCTCGAAGTAAAACTAAAATACACACCAAATCCGTTCTGGGAGCTTTCAAAATTCAATGGGGGAGTTTGGGAGGAGCCGACCCCCCCCCCCCCCCCCCCCCCCCGCTGTGAGGACGACACCTCCCCCATCGCGGGTCTCCAGCCTTCGAGACAGGCAAGCTTCAGCATGTCACGACGGGGCTGCTAGTGCGAGTAAATTCTCCTTTCCCGGGGTCTGACCCCCCCCCCCCCCCCCACCCACCCACCTGCTCTGGAGTACTTCTGGTGCCCCCGATGTTGTCGGCTGTTTGTTTATCACTTTTCGTGAAGTCTGCCCAGAGCACATAGATGTGTTTGTACACGAGAGGGCAACTTTATCTCAGGCCAACCACAACACTTTCGTCGTACTGTAGCCAGCGCGTTCCACCATTTCATGCTGCTGTCGAAAGGAAGATGAACGAAGTAATCGTGAGAATTTCATCTAAAAAGCTAGATTCCAGCCATAGTTTTTGACTGTGCGCAATGGTCTGATGGTTTAGATGTTGGACTTCTGATTGCCAAGCGGGGTTGCCAAGGGTTCGATTCCCGGCAGGATATCAGAATTTATTTATTTATTTATTGGTGTTTTTAAGGTCACATACTTATGCACAATGGCTAATCGTGACCGTGACAGTTTTACGGGTGGAGGAAGCCGGAGTACCCGGAGAGAACCACCGAGCAACGACGAGCAACTGTCAGCTCTCCAACATCGTAACTCTGAACTCTGCACCGCAGCACAGGCAGGGTTAGATTGGTTGAAGACATGCGCACCATCGACGTGCAGTACGCCTCAGCACACAGCGTCATCGTGCCCCCATGTAGGCAATCGGGGTGAAGTGTCTTGCCCAAGGACACAACGCGGGTGCCGCAGGTGGGATTAGGATATCAAAAACCAACATTCTAAATTCCTCTAAAACTTGGTTGTGTCCTTCGAAAAACACACACAGACGCATGTTAGTCTTCACCTGGGGCCAACCACAGCACTTTCATCATACTGTAGCCAGCGCGTTCCTCACTTTCATGCTGCTGCCAAAAGGAAGATGAACCAAACAACATTAAGAACTTCATTTAAAAAGCTAGATTCCAGCCATCGTTTTTGACGGTGTGCAATGGTCTAGTGGTTTAGGTGCTGGACTCCCGATTGCCCGGCGGGGCTGCTGAGGGTTCTACTCACGGCATGGGATCGGAAACCGACATTCCAAATTCCTCTGAAACTCTAAAACATGATCGTGTCCTTCGAAACACAAACACACACACACACTTTCAAATTCGCCCCACGCCACCCGTGAAGGGACTTATAAACGCAGTATACTGCTGCCGTCGTTGCTTTAATGGTAACGTTTAGCATAGGTACATCAAGATGTCATAACATTAATAATCTAAATAAATGAGCTAACTATATATCACACAAAATATCTGTATGTCACTTTTGCTGACCAATTAAAAGGGCCATCACTACCCCTTATAATCTCTGTGTTTCTTCTGATACACTCTAAATTCAGTTGGGTTAAAAATCAACCCAAATCAATTGGGTTGAGTAACTTGAGTGAATATGAACCCAATTAGGTTCATTTTCAATCAACCCAGTTGAGTTGGGTTAACCCTTTACCAACGTATCGGCCAAAACCGGTCAGAGCTATTCTCAAAAATCGCCAATTAATTTTCATCATTTTTTTTTCATTTTTTTTTGTCTCAAAAACATGGTTTATGACACCTCATTGGACCGAGCTCGTTCCAATGAGGTGTCATAACCTATGTTTTTGAAACAAAAAAATTAAAAAAATTAATTATTCAATAATTTTGTTTACAAGTGTCGTCTGCTTTTCATGTTAGGTAAAGGGTTAAGTCTTAACCCAATTGATTTTAGAGTGTAAATTATGGGGTTCACGAAGACCCTTGTGTACAAGTTGCCCCCCCCCCCCCGCCCCCACCACCACCACCACCTCCCCATGCCAGAAAGAGCTCATGGCGACCCTAAATACAAAAACTGCGACGTGATTGATCTCAGATTAGTTAAAACTTAATTTATATTAATTAAATTTAGTACTTACTTAATGTTTCAACAGCGTGGACAGCGTGTGGTATAACACAGGCCAGGAAAATCGAAAGATAGTCCATCTCTAGAAGTGGCCCCCCTAATTCACTATCCAGGAATAACCACAACCTGAAAGAAAATGGAAAGCAAAAAGTAGTTAATCCTTTGTGTTGCACGATCTTGTCAATGTTCAGGCTTGCAGGGCATTCAGTTTCATCGCGAAGATAACTGATGATGGCGTGTAAACCTGATATATCCCAACTGTGATGGCTCATGTCTAAACTGATCAAACTGATTAAATATTTCATATTCATCAGTAAGTAATGCCTTCGTCGAAGGCATGTCTTGGTGATTGGTGATGTCGTTGAAATATTAATCAGTCGGGATTATAGTTAACCCTTTACCTAACATGAAAAGCAGACGACACTTGCAAAAAAATTCTTGAATAACTAATTTTTTTCATTTTCTTTCCCAAAAACATAGATTATGACCTCACATGGGGGCACGATGACGCCGTCTACTAGGGCGCTGCGCGTCGATGGTGCGCATGTCTTCAACCAGTCTAACCCTGCCTGTGCTGCAGTGCGGAGTTACGATGTTGGGGAGCTGGCAGCTGCTCGTCGTTGCTCGGTGGTTCTCACCGGGTACTCCGGCTTCCTCCACCCGTAAAACTGTCACGGTCATGATTAGCCATTTATGCATAAGTATGTGATCTTAAACACCAATAAATAAATAATCTATAGTCTCGTAAGAAAGACGATTGTTGCGCCCACTTTTGTAATAATTTGCCCTTGTGTAAGAGGTCCTCACTTTTGTAAAAATGTTTTAGCCCTTTTGTAAGAGGCACCCACTTTCGTAATAGTTTTTTAGCCCTTTTGTAATTGTTTCTTTTTCTGGCCGGGAAACATGATTTTAATTAATTTCAAAGTATTTTTCATAACATTTCATACCTGCCAAGAGGGTTTGAGTTGGACATAGAGAATTTCGACGAGAAAATCGAACTTGGCCAAAATTGGTGGAAAATTTCGATGTCTGGTTTTCGGCGTCACTGGCTTGTTTTTTGATCCGATTTGCGCTCCCCATAGGGAATTAGAACAAAAATCCTGTGTTTTCTCGATTTTTCATCTATGTAAAATGTCCGATTTTCGTAAAAAAGTTTTGGCCCTTTTGTAAGAGGTCCCCACTTTAGTAATAGTTTTTTTTTAGCTCTTTTGTAATAGTTTCTTCATCTAACTGGGAAACATAATTGCAATTACATTCGAAGTTTTTTCATAACACCTGATAGCTACCCAGAGAGTTCGAGTTCAACATAGAGAATTTCGAACGAAAAATCGAACTTTGTCGAATGTGGCAGAAAATTTCGATGTCTGGTTTTCGGCGTCAGTGGCTTGTTTTTTACCCAATTCTGCTCCCCTTTATGAATTAGAACGAAAATCGTGCGTTTTCTCGACCTTTCATCTTTATGAAATGTCTCACTTTGCAATATTTTTTAGCCCTTTTGTAATAGTTTCTTCTTCTAACCGGGAAACATGATTTTAATAACTTTCGAAGTTTTTATCATAACATTTGGTCGCTGCCCAGAGGGTTCGAATTGAACATAGAGAATTTCAACCATAAAATCGAACATGTCCGAAATTGGCAGAACATTTCTATGTCTTGTTTTCCGCATCAATGGCTTGTTTTGACCCGATTCGCGCTGCACTATAGGAATTAGAACGAAAATCGTGCGTTTTCTGTATTTTTCATCTTTGTAAACTATCTCACTGTTGTAATACATTTTGGCCCTTTTGTAAGAGGTCCCCACTTCTGTAATAATTGTTTTGCCCTTTTGTATGAGGTTCCCACTCTTGTAATAGTTTTTTAGCCCTCTTGTAACAGTTTCTTATTCTGACCGGAAAACATGATTTTAATTACTTTCGAAGTTTTTTTTCAGAACATTTGATACCTGCCCAGGTGGTTCGAGTTGGACATAAATAATTTCGAACAGAAAATCGAACTTGGCTAAAATTGTCAGTAAATTTCGATGTCTGGTTTTCCGCGTCAATTGGTTGTTTTTGACCCTATTCGTGCTCCCCATTTGGAATTAGAACGAAAATTCTGCGTTTTTCTCGATTTTTCATCTTTGTAAAATATAATTACTTTTGAAGTTTTTTCATAACATTTGATACCTGCCCAGAGGGTTTGAGTTCAACATAGAGAATTTCGAACGTAAAATCGAACTTGGCCGAAAGTAGTAGAAAATTTCAATTACTAGGTTTTCGCGTCAATGGCTTGTTTTTGACCCGATTCGCGCTCCCCTTTGGGAATTAGAACGAAAATCGTGCGTTTTCTCGATTTTTCATCCATGAAAAATGTCCCACTTCTGTAATAATGTTTTTGGCCCTTTCATAAGAGGTCCCCACTTTTGTAATAATGTCTTAGCCCTTCTGTAAGAGGTCCCCACTTTTGTAATAATTGTTTAGCCTTTTTGGAATAGTTTCTTTTTCTGTTCGGGAAACATGATTTTAATTAATTTCGAAGTTTTTTCTCATAACATTTGAAAGCTGCCCAGAGTCTTCGACTTTAACAATTTCGACCAGAAAATCGAACTTGGCCAAAAGTGGCGGAAAATTTTGAAGTCGAGTTTTCCGCGTCAATGGCTTGTTTTTGACCCGATTCGCGTCCCCATTTGGAAATAGTACGAAAATCCTGCGTGGTTTCGATTTTTCATCTATATAAAATGTCCCAGTTTTGTAATAATTTTTTGGCCCTTTTATAAGAGGTCCCCACTTTTGTAATAATGTTTTAGCCCTTTTGTAAGAAGTCCCCATTTTTGTAATAATTGTTTAGCCTTTTTGTAATAGTTTATTCTTCTAACCGGGAAACATAATTTTAATTACTTTCGAAGTTTTTTCATAACACCTGATAGCTGCCCAGAGTTTCGAGTTTGGGCTGCACGATATTCAAAACTGAATACCGGTATCGGTATTCAAAAAAATACCGCGGTATACCGGTATATCGGAAACTGTTCGAACATAAGTACCACAATCGGGTCTCGAGGCATCACAGTCTGAACGAATTAGCATGCCTTGATGATGCGATTCGAAAAACCTTTGCCCGACGCAGACGATATAAAAGTTTATTATTTTCAAAATTATTTCATCAGATTTTCCCCAAAGATTTCAACAAAACTATATCATGTGACCCCTCATTGGAACGAGCTCAACGAGCTCGTTCCAATGAGAGGTCACATGATATAGTTTTGTTGAAATTTTTGAAATTTATTTTTTCAACTGCTGAATTTGTATATTACGATGGCACAAGCAGACGATTCCTTGGATAAAGGGACAATATTATTCATTCGGGGCTACAGTTAAAAAACTCAAGACATCTTGAAAATTAAATTGTGGGTAAATAAATAATGACGATAAATCGATATTTTTTTTTAATTATCCGGGTATTCAATTGATATTGGTTTGAATACCGGTTTTTTCGGTTTATCGATATACCGTGCAGCCCTAGTTCGAGTTTCTCGATTTTTCATCTATGTAAAATGTCCTACTTTTGTAATAATTAATTTTTGTAAGAGGTCCCCACTTTTGTAATAATTTTTTAGCCCTTTTGTAATAGTTTCTTCTTCTGACAGGGATACATGATTTCAATTGATTTCGATGTTTTTTTTCTTGACATTTGATACCTGCCCAAATGGTTCTAGTTGGACATAGAGAATTGTAACCAGAAAACCGAACTTGGTCAAAATTGGCGGAAATTTTCGATGTCTGGTTTTCGACGTCACTGGCTTGTTTTTTACCCTAATCGCGCTCCCCATTCGGAATTAGAGCGAAAATCTTGCGTTTTCTCGATTCGTGAACTATATAAAATGCCTAACTTTTTATAATAGTTTTTTGGTCGTTCTATGATAGTTTCTTCTGTTGACCGGCAAACGTGGTTTGGATTACTTTCGAAGCTGTTTTGATCATACCCCCCCCCCCCCCCCCCCCCCCCACCCGCGAACCGTTAAGAAGTTTAGAAGAGAATCCATCTCCAGCGAGAACAAGTTCAGTGCCACGAGATTCACAAAACTGTTCCCGGCTGTCTTGGATAGCGGTGTTTTGGAGCTGTGGAAGACGGGCGATCCGATCCGCAAGAAAGTCCGAGTTGAAGTTCAGGTGTTGCTCATCCAGAGACACAAAAACATTTTTCAATCGTCCTAGTTCCGCTCCTGTACCATCGCCAAGACAGTCGACAACAAAACATTTAGTCACTATTTATGGGCCCCCGATCAACGAACGATGGTACAGGGAAGTCCTCGTTCCGAACCTTGTCGTTGATGTGTCCCTTCGTCATACCATTGACGCAGCTGAGCGAAACATATATGGCGTATATCGGGGCCTTAGTTAAGCACTCACAGCCCACTCCAAACAATAAAAGCTCCACAAAGGGTTTGTATCATCAATGGGTATCTCCAGTCGTGCCACCTAGCATACCTGACAGGGTGGATTTCCTGAGTCATATTCAGAGGATAACCCGTCACTTCTGAAGCAAGAGAGAATTACAGTCCACTGGGCACAGACTCCGGAAGATCAGTACAAACGCAATGGCCATCAGAAACGTCGAAAGTTCAATCTCAGTGTGACTACATGATGTGCAGCATATAACATCGAGATGTTCTAGTCCTTCGATTATAGGAACGCGTAGACGAGATAGACAATAGTCTGGGACACTGTGAGAGAAACACGTCACCCTCTTACCTCAAGCTTAACCACACGTACGCATTAAAGAGGAGTTTTCTTTTCCTCCAAGCCAATAGGCCTTCTTGCAATGACAGAAGGATTTAATGACTTTCATTGGCTTTCTAACAGTCAGACGCGTTACTTCATTGTTCAGAACTGAGACGACAGTCGGTAACCGGGCAAGCCATTCAGAGTATTTGTTACCTTGAGACAAAGTAGACTCCTTATCTGCTTGTGCCGCCCTGCAAGCCCACGGTTAACCCTTTACCCAACGTAACGGCCAAAACCGTCCAGCGCTATTCTCAAAAATCGCCAATTAATTTTCAAAATATTTTCATTTTTTGTCTCAAAAACATAGGTTATGACCCCTCGTTGGAACGAGCTCGTCGAGCTCGTTCCAACGAGGGGTCATAACCTATGTTTTTGAGACAAAAAATGAAAAAAATTAGTTATTCAAGATTTTTTTTTGCAAGTGTCGTCTGCTTTTCATGTTAGGTAAAGGGTTAAACCTTTCCAAAATGCCTTTCCTCGGTGGACTTCCTTCCCACCTCGTCGGATTGAGACACCTTGTTTGGTCAGCAATTTGGACACAGAGCCCACGGACTCTCACCCAGGATCCACCTGAAGACGTTTGGGTCATAACAGAGGTGCGCGACTGTAAATACGCAACAAAGCTCTAGCCACTTCAGCTGCATCGTTTGAGGTCAGATCCTTAGTGGCCTTGCAGCGACTGGCCACATCTACTATGCATGGTCAGGGCACATTTGAAAACCTTTCGACCGCGGGGCAAACTATCATGAGGTAGAAATAAGATGTCAACTTGGTGAACCTCATTTGGCACGTCAAATTGTGGGCTCGGAATGTGTCGTGGTGCTGGCATGTAGATCTGCCAAATAGTTTGCCATCCCCCCCCCCCTCCCTCCCTCCCCCTCTTCCCTCACGGCCTGTATATAGTGATACCCTGGGTCCTTGGTAACTTAAGCAAGTTTCTTGTTGGCCGAAATACCTTTCCAGTAGCCAGAAATGATGAGTCTACAACATGCCTCGCGCGTCATATCGTTTAGATGATGAATCGAAATTCTAAGATTGGCTGGCCCTGATAAAACGTCACAGAGTAGCCGTATTAATTCAGGACCTTCGAACCACGCCCACAGCAGATTGTTAGCGGCGTCTATCAAAATGTGAGCTAGAGATCCAGGAATTTTATTTTTGTACACGCGGTAACCCGCCTCCATCATCTCAGGATACAAGGGAAAGTTCGCGGTCCTTTTGCAAATCTGATGGCGTATAAAGATCTGAAAGTTGGGACAAAGGGCCGAAGGGGTATAGGGTGCAATGATCGCCAGTTACAATCAGAGCATATTCGCACAATGTCTCGTCAACATAATTGAAAGTGTGTACAGCCTTGACGCCGAAGTTCTTTGTTGATCCAGTCGAGTCACTCTGTCCTTTTTCGGGTCCACTGGGCTCAGGTAGCTTAGAGTTCTTCTGTAGCCTTATCATGTCGCTTCCTCTCGGTGTCGATACCTGAGCTTCATAACGTTGAGAAGAGGTAGTTTGATTCACTGAAGGGAAGTGCGTTCACCAGAGCGCCCTGCCCAGCATCACAAGAGCTGCCATTGCTACTGTAACAATATAGATTGTAATGGATTACTTCAATATATCGGGTGGTATTATACTCCCATCGCTATTTTGTCTAGGCGTGCATAGCCCATGGCCAAGCCAGATACCACAGGCATATTTTCGTCTGCGTTCGGTGAAAAACATTGTTATTATCATTACCGAATACAGAACGTGTCAGGTTTAACCTTTCAATTAACATCAGACCCTTGGTGTTTAGCAACACTTTGTGCTTATGTGTCAGACTCGGGGACTGGCACCACTGGTGACGTTCTACGAGGTGGCGTTCGTTGCCGCATATGCCCCCCTATAACTACCAGCCTACCAAAGATTCCTCCTGGCTTGTGGTGGTTTCTGCCACCGTTCTTGACTCCTCACGCTCTCATGTTGTTCAGACAAGTCAATATTTTCCTCCTGGCCGTTCTCATGTATTGCAGAATTAGCCTCACGTGACCCTTTTCCGCCCAGCACCCATATTCTTGGAGTCTTTCATCCGCTTCTGTATGACCTCTGGTCAATAGGTGCATTTTCAAGTTTGAGATTTTCAGGCGAGGCTGTCACCCTCAGCGTCAACAGTATGGATGTCCCCATCTCTGTCGACTATTGTCTGACATTGTCTGATCTAGTCACGGGGCAAACATATCCAAATTGGCAATTTTTTGCTGCTGCCAGGGCTGTAGCTGGCGCAGTTATGTATATGCCATACTTGTGGGACAGATCAACGTCGCCGTTCTCAGGCGCATGTAAAACAAATGGGCAGAATCCTACAGGCTGCTGCCGCATAAAACTGTAAGACCGCGGTGTCGGCGTCTTCGTCGCCTAGTCGCGCTTCGTACCTTATGTAAAGCCTCAGAATCTCTTCGTCGTCCATGAGGTCGATCTGTTTAGCTGAGAGGAAACATTGTTTACTGTGATCCCCCTCCACACCTCCCATGCAGCCAGCGCGGTGAGCCATTCTCGTTTTTGTTGCAGTTCTGCAGACTCTCTTTTGAGTCCTCATTAGCTGATGCTCTTTTTGAGCGTGTCCAAAGTCCTTCTGTGTGTGAACTCCAGCGGCACTGTCATCCTCCAGAATACGGTCTAGAAGTTCCTTGGAGTTTATGTTGCAGTTGTTGAGTTTCTCCAAACGAACTCCTTCTGTGTGTGAACTCCAGCGGCACTGTCATCCTCCAGAATACGGTCTAGAAGTTCCTTGGAGTTTATGTTGCAGTTGTTGAGTTTCTCCAAACGGAACAGTTATACTAACCTTCTCACTTTGTGAAACACTACGGTCAACCGCCTTCTAAGTCTCAAATATTCGTAAAACCCGTAACACAAAATAGTAGACAGCAAGTGTTTAGCACGCAAAGATGCTGCACATATGTTTGCTTATGATACAACGAATCAAATACCTTATAAGCAGCTGGCTGATAAGAGTTTACTGGGAGCTTAGCATGCTCGGTTTTGGACAGTGACTGGGGCACTGTCGCTCGTTCTTCACGTGAAGAAATTACATCGTTATCCCGAAGACATTCTTCGAAACTGTCAAGGTCTTTGCAGTGAAATAAAGCACCCCAGTGGATCTGCTCTCTTAGGTGTCTATGACTGATTTTATTTTTGGGGTCAACACCCACACTGCAGCCACTGAAAGCCAGCTCTGACAACATGTCCTGTTTCTTGATAAAAAAAAACTTTGAGGCGGGCAGGGCAGACACGGGGGGCAGGGTTGGTTCTCTCTTGAATTGGTTGTAGAAGTCCCGCAAATAGTCGCAGAAGCGCTCTCTGGAATATACAATATAGATTTCGCTGTCCGACCAGATTTATTGACGGGCCTGTTACGTTTTGGTTTTGTTATATCTGATTATTGAGTAGAGGATCACTATGTGTCTGAAAGTGCCTCGGACCTGCTCACATACGAACCTTTCTCCTCGCACCCTGTCTCGTCGTCGATGATTGCTGAGTGGGGTTCTGGGTGATACTTGATAGAATCGATAAAGCGAGGCATAGCGGCCTTCGTCGACAGTGAGTTGGGCGTCAATGATCACATGTATGTAGGTGTTTAATGTGCCGTTTTTCAGTGGCCTTGGTGATCTAAACTGTGACGCCCTCGCTCGCATTTTCAGTCCTTCAACATCTGCCTTGAAGCAAGTCGTAATCAGTCGCCCGCATGTGAAGTCACAGACCGAATTTAGTGGTCAAGAACTCACCCTGGAAGCCAGCTGCTAGGGCAAGTCTTTTGCGACTATCGCCATCCTAGGGGTGTCGTTTGCTGACTGATAGACGGCAAACTATTTTTTAGCTTCCTCCCAATACTGGAAGGTATCCTCTAGCTGTAGGGCTGGTTGGGTAACCCCCTCATCCCAATGACGACCTCGACCTTTGTGATTTTAAGGTTGTAGAAAGACGCAGTATCGCAAGCGTTAGCAACACCCGTGTCAGTCAGATCCATCCTCGAAAGGCTTCAGAATGCCCTTTATGCTTGTCGCTGATATTCGTGTCGCTCTTATCCTTGGAGATTTTGCGATGTTGTAGGGTACGATCGAAGAGGATGGCAATGCGTTCTGTGTACTTTCTGTGAATCAGTCTAGCCAGGCCTGGCACGGTAACATGTCATACTCCAGATTGGTATTGTCGATCCTCTACTTGGTAACAGTAAGGCCTGTGGTCTGGATAACTCGATTGTCGTCATTGAAGGTCGCTTCATACTCTAACCCGCTCCCGACAGCTCTCTGGTAGAAGAGCCTGGGACTTGACAGAAGTTCGAAATACAGGATACAAAGAACCTGTTGAAGTATGCGCCAGCGATGTCTAAAGCGTTCTTATAACACGAGTTGACCCATAGATTCGTTACGTTCCCGACGTATAAGGTATCGATTCCTTGGTACTGCACATTTTTGCGTTACTGATGACCTTCCTGTTTCGCTGATTTACGTTCTAATTGCTAATGGGGAGCGCGAATAGGTCCAAAAAACACAACTCAGTCCCACCGAGGAGGGGCAAACTGTTAACCATTTACCCAATGTAACGACCAAAGCCGGCCAGTGCTATTCTCAAAAATCACCAATTAATTTTCATTATATTTTCATTTTTTGTCTCAAAAACATAGGCTATGACCCCTCGTTGGAACGAGCTCTTCGAGCTCGTTCCAATGAGGGGTCATAACCTATGTTTTTGAGACAACAAAATGAAAAAAATTAGTTATTCAAGAATTTGTTTGGCAACTGTCGTCTGCTTTTCATGTAACCTAAAGGGTTAAGACACAACCGTCGGAAGTAATCTAAATCATCTTTCTATGTCAGAAGAAGAAGCTAATACAGAAGGACCACGAAACTATTATAAAAGTGGATCGGATCAAAAACAAGCCATTGGGGCAGAAAACCAGATATCTAAATTTATATTTTTCCGGGTGAAACTCTATGTGTCCAACTCGAACCCATAGACAGGATCCAAATCTTATAAAAAGAAACTGCGAAGTTAATTAAAATCATGTTTCCCGGTCAGAAGAAGAAACTATCACAAAAGGGCTTCAAAAAACTATTACAAAAGTGGGGACCCCTTACAAAAGGGCAAAAAAATATTACAAAAGTGGGGACCTCCAACAAAAAATTATTACAAATTGGGACATTTTACATAGATGAAAAATCGATAAAACCCATGATTTTCGTTCTAATTCCCGAAGGGGGAGCGCGAATCGGGTCAAAATCAAGCCATTGACGCTGAAAACTAGACATCGAAATTTCGGACAAGTTCGATTTTATGGTTGAAATTTTTTATGTTCAACTCGAACTCTATCGGCAGGTAACAAATGTTATGAAAAAAGTTTCGAAAGTAATTAAAATCATGTTTCCTGTCAAAAGAAAAAACTATTACAAAGGGGCTAAAAAAGAATTACAAAAGTGGGGACCTTTTACAAAAGGGCTAAAAAATTAATACAAAAGTGGGGACCTCTTATAAAAGGGCTAAAAAATTATTACAAAAGTGGGGACCTCTTACAAAAGGGCAAATTATTACAAAAGTGGACGCAACACACGATTACTAGTACAAGTGAATGCCCGAGACTCTTTAGAAGGCAAAAAAATAATGTTTGAGATTTCAGGCACCGCCGTATTGGTTTTGAACCCTGGAGTTGGAAATTTTTATTGAATTTTCATTTTGTTGCTCACAAAACAAGCCCCAGTAAAATGCATCAGCTACAACGAAAATAGGCAATACAACACATGTGCACCATGCAATTTCCGTCCTGTTTATCAAGTAATATCAACCTATGTTGCTTTGTTACAAGTTCCCGTTGTGACGTGGAAGTGGTTGATTGCTTATTGGGTCGTCATTTTTATTGATATTGCAAAATTCTCCTCCTTGTCGTAATCCCGAAACGGCAAGATCATTCGAATTCTATGGTTAGTGAAGCAAATTGTAGAATCGGATAACTTGGGGTCCTGCGAATATTCGAGATTCGATTCGATATCGATACCATACGTCTGCTTCGAGATCGATCCCGAAACAGTCTCAAGATTCGATTTTTTCGAATCTCTCGAACTAACTTCAATTTTTACATTTCCAACAGAAATTGGATAAAATTGACATTTGACAATTCATTCATGTAGGCTCTGTTAATATTTGAGTAACTGACAATGTTTAGTTGTTAGGTGGGGGCGCGGTGGCTCAGTAGGTAGAGGTGCAGGCTGCAAGCCTAGAGGTCCTCGGTTCGAATCCCCCCTGCGGCAACCGCGTTGTGTCCTTGGGCAGGACACTTCAGCCCCATTGCCCATGTGGGGGCACGGTGACGCTGTACACTAAGGCGTACTGCACGTCGATGGTGGACCTGTCTTCAACCAATGCCAACCCTGCTTGTGTGGAGTTGGTATGTTGGGGAGCTGACAGTTGCTCGCCGTTGCTCGGTGGTGGTTCTCTCCGGGTGCTCCGGCTTCCTCCACCCGTAAAACTGTCGTGGTCACGATCAGCCATTGTGCAGAAATATATGACCTTAAACACCAGTAAATAAATAAATAGTAAATTAGTTGTTAGGTAAGTAATTAATTTTGTCCAGATCATTATCCATAGTTTTAGTTTTTGAACGTGAATAGTAACAAGTTAAGCCTATGGATGATTGACCCAGTTGTTTCAGCGACGGTGCTACTGAAAATAGTTATTTATTTGGTGTTTGAGGTGTTAAGTCAGTCTTGTAGGGGTCATCACAGTGTTTCGTAACTTCCGTGTGGTGCAAATATGAAATAAAATGTCTATTAAGATTCGATTCGAGATTCGGTTCGATATTGATATCAGAGACACGATTAGATTCGAGATTCGACCCGAAAAAAATCTGTGATTCGCAGATCCCCAGGATAACTACAAATAGAATTTAATTATCTTCAAAATATTGTTTTTTTCTCGTTGACTTTTGAATCCATAATTATTATACTTGTCTACAAAAAGTGAATAGTCCCACCGTATATAGTTTTAGAGTATTTGACGATTACAACAAATCTCTTTAACCCTTTACCTAACATGAAAAGCAGACGACACTTGCAAAAATAATTCTTGAATAACTAATTTTTTTCATTTTTTGTCTCAAAAACATAGGTTATGACCCCTCGTTGGAACGAGCTCGACGAGCTCGTTCCAACGAGGGGTCATAACCTATGTTTTTGAGACAAAAAATGAAATAAATAATGAAAATTAACAGGCGATTTTTGAGAATCGCGCTGGCCGGTTTTGGCCGTTACGTTGGGTAAAGGGTTAACTTGGGTTAAGGATATTCCAGTTTAGTTTGTTTTTTTTATGTTTAAACCCTTTACCTAATATGGAAAGCAGACGACATTGCAAAAAAGTTTCTTGAACAACTAATTTTTTTCATTTTTTGTCTCAAAAACATAGGTTATAACCCCTCGTTTGAACGAACTCGACGAGCTCGTTCCAACGAGGGGTCATAAGCTATGTTTTTGAGACAAAAAACGAAAAAATAATGAAAATTAATTGGCGATTTTTGAGAATAGCGCTGTACGGTTTTGGCCGTTACGTTGGGTAAAGGATTAAACCCATTTAAAATTAAGAAAATGACACTTTCACTATATTTTGATGTTCAGCAACCTTTTTTCTTTTCATTATATCTACAATGAGCGCATGGTGACATGTAATATAGACACTATCTTTCTCATTAATATAAAAGTCTAGAAGGAAATAAATATTTGCTATTTTTTTTCCCGAGAAGAAGAAAAAACTTACAAATTACAGTAAAACCATATTTGTTAAACAAAGTTACTTAGTTGCTTCTGATTAGCTTGCTATAAAAAGCCAAGTTTCCTTCTGTAACTTTAATAATCAAAAACAACAGACAGGGCAGCCTGTTGTTTTCGTGTATTAAAAGTTGCAAAAGGAAACTTCGCTTTATTTTCTACTGATGTAATAAGTGTTTTCTCAACAATTACTTGCTTCTTAATTTGACCTTCCTCGCCTGTCTAATTATTTCAGGGGAGATAGCTTTATCGAAAATTGATTTTTATGGCGAGATGAGCCAGGGATTTGTCGTTGTCTCCTTGCTAGCTGGCCATTTTGCAGAATCGAATCTCCAGGTTCTTCAGTACTCTTTGGTTTAAAGGGGTCATATCCGTTTAAGGATCCGAACCGGACCGCAAACAAACGGTGCGGTCCGCGGTCCAGGGCCGGACCGCGGACAGGACCGGACCGCCGTCATTGGACCGCTTTGAGATCGGTCCACACATGGCAGTCCCGTACTGAACCGGTTCGCAGTCTTTAATACATAGATGTATGTCTAGCTTTAGCACTGGGGTTATCTGGTACGGAAATCCGAAACTCCAATCACCAGTCAATAGACTCAATACACAGTGTCGCAAATGTCTGGTCATCTGGTGTGAGATCTCATAACAGCTCGTCAGATACATTCTTTGATGTCCGTGATATCAAACGACAATGACTACCGAATAACGCCTCTGTCTTTTGATTCCACCGACTGCATAGAATGCCCTATTGGAACCGCTTGGTTTAGTAACAAACTAGCAGTATTCAATCACGACGATGTCACATGGCAAACGTGTATTCAATCACGACGATGTCACATGGCAAACGTTCACACTTGAGTGTTGGGCCGTTGGCGGATGCCAGATGGTTCCAAATAAATCATTTCTAATTCTGTAACTTTACCTACCTGTTTTTCGATGTGTAAAATGTGAGGAAAAAATAAACATGCCCAGAGTTACCAAGCTTGCCCGTCAGATGGCAGTAAATTGATGCGTTTTTAACACAAACGCGTGTACCAATTCAATCATTATAAAATATCTTAATTAAAGCAAATGTGTTAAAATCTTAATTTGGTATTACCAAAAGTAAGATTTAACACATTTCACTTCATTTAAGGTATTTTATAATGATTGAACCGGTCCAGGCAAGAATATCGGGCCACCCAGGGTTGGTCCGGACCGGAATGGGCCACCTCTCCCTTGGACCGGACCGCCAGTGGTCCGCATCCCTATATCCGTTCCATAAGTTGTACCTGGTAACCTCCCCAAAACAGTTTGTTTTTCAACAGACACCTTGTTAAAGCTATTGCCTCCTTGAAGTGTTAACTGACTGAATATTATTACCACTTTACCGGACGTTCTCCTGTATATTAACCCTTTACCCAACTCAGATGATATCAACATTTATTTTTTTAAATATCATTTTTTCAAATTTTTCAAAAAATTTCAACAAAACCATATCATGTGACCCCTCGTTGGAACGAGCTCGACGGGCTCGTTCCAACGAGGGGTCACATTATATGGTTTTGTTGTAATATTTTGAAAAATAATATTTTTTCAACTACTGAATTTGCATATTACGCGGGCGGATGCGGCCGCTTTGTTGGGAAAGGGTTAACAGATTTCTTACTGTTTCATTAAATCCCACACAAAGAAATTTGGTTCCTCCGGCAGCCAGAACTGGTTCTTCTGTTTGCCCTAATCGGGGAACCAAATTTGGTTGCATGGAACCAAACATACGCATGTTTTGATTCTCCAATCTGTCAGATTATCTGGACTGCCAGAAGCACTTCAGGGCAGGGTAGTAAGATCCAGGGAAAAGGAGATTTACTCGCACAGCAGCCCCGCCATGACATGCCATCGGGAGGGTCGCACCTCCTCCATACCCCACCCCATTAAATTTTGAAAGCTCCCAGAAAGGATTTGGGGTGTATTTTAGCTTTACTTCGAGAATAGATCATTAAAAAAATTGAGTGACGAACCTGGGAAGGGAATTATATGCCCCCTCGCCCCAGTGGCCCGAAGGCAGGGAGGTTAATTGCCCCCCCCCCCCCCCGCCCTCCCCCCCCCCCCCCCGTGCTTCGGAGGTCCCTGCCTATGGTAGTAGATATCGTGGCATGAATTTCCAGCTACTCATGACTTGCCCTCCGAATTTCCAACTATAGGAAATTTTGGCCACAGTTGGGGTTGACACACCCCACCCTGCCCCTTGTGGCCACGGCCCTGAGCATTGTATATGGCGCCTTGTTGCACTCAAGAGACGATTTCCCACTCTAGAATTCAAAGGTCATGGTAATATATTTCGCGATCACAAAGGGGAGAGAGTGTGTTCGTATTCAGTGACACCGGAAGCTCGGAGGCAGAGGGGGCAGCTGCCCTTTCTTGCCTTCGGACCACTGGGGCGAGAGGAGGCAGACTATGCCCTTCCCAGGTTCGCCACTCAATTCTTTTCAATGATTTATTCTCAAAGTAAAGCTAATATACCCCAAATCTGCTCTGGGAGCTTTCAAAATTCAATGGCGGCGTTAAGGACTTGGTCCCCCCTGCCCAGGAGTACTTCCGGCGCACGTGTTCGTATCTCTTCAGCAGCTGAAAATCCTAAGTCAGCGGTTGGAAATTCTCCCTGTAAATGGATTTTCTCGAAAGTTGGATTTTTTACAGCCGGGGTGAGGGTGGCTGTAGAAAATTTCGAGGAGGCACCCCCCCCCCCCCCCCCCCAACATAGACTCTCTTGCCACGTCCCTGATTAGCCTATCGAAGAGAAAAAGGTTATCAGCTTTTTCATTGTTTTCTCTTACTGAGAAGAAACTGGGTTGTACATTGTTTCTGACGCAGATCTAGATTTACACTGACATTAGCTTACCTGTATCGTTATGAAAACATGTTAGCTTCGAAAGTGAGGCGGTCATGTGGTGCAGCCCATGTTGCCATTTGGGATGATTGCTCCAGTCTCTTAGTAACACCTTCAATCCAATAGAATTACAAACTACCGACGAAAAAGCGATCGCCCACAGTTACATAAACTGTGTACATCGACTGAATATTGATTGGTCTCAATGTTTCACTTCACAGGTACAAAATCAATGGAATTTTACCTTCAAAAAGGTAGTACTCGAGTATTTTCTTGCGGGTACATATATTTATTTGATGTCATTGTTCTCCAATCGATAATATGGAGCAGGATCGAATTTCGTTATCATGGAAACGGGCGCGCACATGAACAGACTGAAACGTGAAATAAGAGTTTGATGTTCTGGCTTCTGTTTGACTGGATTTCATATTCTAGTATTCGAGTATGGGTGACACGTAGTTTTATTTAGATCTGGGTGGATTCTGGGATTGTGTTCGATTGAAGTGATATACCTTATTATTAAACATTTGGACACGAGAGGCCGCTTTTCCTGCCCAGGCACGTGATACGCCGTAATTTCATTAAAGAACATGGCTGCTTAGTGTGTTTGTGGGGGGGGGGGGGGGGTAGACCAATCAATATTTTCAACGTGCAGCCCCAAGGCTGTATGTTGAAAATATTGATTGGTCTGCCCCAAATAATGAATATGGAATCTTCTAATTGCTGAATTTGGACTGACATGGAAGATACCACCAGGGTTCAAAGGGTTAAGCCAGCTGGATAGATTAAGCACTGAACGGTCGTTACGAGTGACCGAAGACTGAGAATACACCGACAATAATCTTCAACAGTGACCCCGTATTAACTCAATTGGCGGTATATTAATTGTCACTGTCCGCCATTTTGTTTTTATCGCAAAAATCGCAGTCTGAATTCTGCTAACTCAAACTTTTGTAAGTTTGTTTTTAGCTCAAAGCATCGGGCCGCATGCAGAATTATAAATGCGTCCAAAAATTCGGAGGTAATAAAACAATACTTTTCATGGTGATCAACGGAATGTTGTATTATTCCATTGCATTGCGTTACTACTCGTTTACTTTTGTAAACAAATGGATGCCGATAAGAACCTTTAACGAAAACATAGGCTGGCCCAAGAAATACGTTATGGGACGTTTCGTTGGCGGATACGGTGTCACATTTGGCCCAGCGAGAACATTATTAGACTCGGCTAAAGCCGAGCCTATTAATGTTCTCGATGAGCCTTATGTAACACCGTATCCACCAGCTGAACGCTCTGTAACTTATAATATGGGTTTGTGCTTCCGTGTGTGGGATCAGAATTGTAGTATGACACTCATACCCAACTTTCCACTTCAGCTGACTGGTTCAAGTGGACGGTTATCTCCCCTTATCGACTGCAAGTGCCCATTAGCAAATTGCTTCACAGATAAGCGTCCAATGTGTGAAAAAAGTAATCAGATAAAACAGATTTTTGGACATCAAAGGAACAAAAGTCAAGACTTGGGTCTGATTGATATTTCCGCCAGACAGTAGACACATATTCATATTCATATTCATAATTTTATTCATTGATTGAATATATACACCGTGGGCAGTATGCCCATTGGTGGGAACAAAACATTGACATGATATAAATTGTGTTGCACATGTCGCCATATACTACAGCAGGACATAATAGTTTAAACCAATAAATGAACAACCTCGCCATCCGAATACAGATTCTAAACACCAATCATTTTACCATATCTCAAGTACTAGTTTGGGCCACTAATTTCATATAGGCTATAGAATATACTCCTGTGAATTAAATGAAAAATATTTCGGGCCATCAAATTATTACTCTGGCGAACAGCAAACTCCCACATTGGCATTGAATAAGACATTTTTGACACCCTTACTCATTACTGGCACTTAATCTGTCATATCTTGTCCGATAGAGCTCAATGAGCTATGTCAAACAATATATAGCAGGATAAATGCTCAGTTTATCATCAGAAGACGACAAATGACCCCACTCCCATCAACAACACACTCCAGTTAATTGAACACCCCGTTCTGACGAAGTGGCCATTCAAGTAAGAGGGCTCCTCTATATCTCTGGAACGAATGATAAACCTCATTCCCAGTGTATTCATTCCATTGACGGTTACAGGTATAATTCTCACATACAGATTTGTCCTACCGCTGTCGATTGGACAGTGGCCGTAGGCACCCTCCCCCCGACAGCAGCAGAACAAACCCATATAGTTTTGATTGCCATACACATATATTTTAAATTTCTGTTTACCCATCGTCTAATTTGGTAAATCTGGGTGTATTTTTCGAACTATAGACATACAAGTTGCACAAGGACCCATTTGCAGTGTACTGTTGATATCACATAGCCAGCCACTTTAGATTTCAGAAAGATCTCCAAGAGGAGGCGGTACAATGCACGCATGAACCTGCACACATATACATACGTATATATATATGTATGCACATACATGCATACACATTTTCTTTTAATACTTATGGTACACGCACTGACACACACACACACATCGGTTTGTGCTTGTCCCGCGGCTTACTTTCACCTTACCTCGAAAATCGCTTTTGATCGAAAGGATACATAGTCCTTTCTGCGAAAAAAAAAAAAAAATTGGAAAGGTAGAACAACAGGACATCACAGACCACAGTTACCACAACAAATGTGTCCCGTGCAATTTTTTTCCAGGGGATCATGCACACACACACCCACACAGGGAAGATTATAACACAGCAGTTGTGCCTTATGCGTTTCTTTCCATGGTTATGAAGAGTTACTATTATTTAACCAATCACGAAGGCAGGAGAGGGAAATTATTTTGGGCAGCAAGGGATTGCCCACCGCTAGTGAAAAAGGGGAAAACAATGTTCTGTTACAGCGACCAGGAAATTCTCCAATAAATTCCAATAGAGCAACTCCTACGACCAGAACAGTATTATTAATATTTCTACAAAGTACTTTAAAATATAAAGGTCATCATTTCTACTACTTTATCTTTATATCGTTTTCAAACAGGGGTAGTCACATTTCAATGGACCCCTTAACTTTAACCAGTAGCCAGGAAGTTCTCCAGTAAATTCCAACAAAACAACTCCTACGACCAGAACATTAATATTAATATTTCTATAAAGTACTTTCAAATATAACGGTTATCATTTCACAAGATGATATTTTTCGAATTGATGCGCTTCCCAGTATTCTGTCGAACCACAAAAGCGTACAAAGATGGCCAAAAGTCAATGGAAACACTGTTTTTAAACATTTTTAGCATGATTGCACTGGAGAAAACAGTACATTTTATGAATGACAGGGGAACAAAACTTAGATGGTAAACTGACATTCAACAATGATAATAAAGAAAATACATTGAACTTTCCGATGACATGCGCTTCCATAATGTAACTTTTTAAACATTTTTTTTTTATTCTTAGGAAACGTAAAACTGTGACATCTCCGCAATGCTTATTTCCAATCCCCAAAAACTGCAATTTCAAGGGAGATAACCACACCGTTCTTCCACTAATTTGAAGATGAAAGCTGGCCATGGGAGCCATCGTTTGTGGTCTTCCGGTTGTTGTGGTTTGCACAGTTTGATATAACCTGGAGACAAGTCGTGATTGTCACTTCTGGCAATACTTATGAATGTATTATGACCGTGGAACAGTGGCGATTCACCCATAGTGAGAGGGTGGAATAAGTCCTGGGGCCAAGGGCTGTATGGGGGTGGGTGGGTGGGTGGGTGGGTGAGAGGGGGGGGTGTAGGGGGGCAAACGTTTTTTTTTCTCAAATATTTGGGAGCTCCTGGAGCCCGGGTAAGTTTTAAAGGATGTCGCAGAATTGTTTTTTGTGATACTCCATCTATTCCCTCTATTAACCCTTTACCCAACGTAACAGCCAAAACCGGCCAACGCTATTCTCAAAAATCGTCAGTTAATTTTCATTATGTTTTCATTTTTTGTCTCAAAAACATACGTTATGACCTCTCATTGGAACGAGCTCGTCGAGCTCGTTCCATGAGGGGTCATAACCTATGTTTTTGAGACAAAAAATGAAAAAAATTAGTCGTTCTAAATTTTTTTTTTTTTGCAAGTGTCGTCTGCTTTTCATGTTAGGTAAAGGGTTAACACACAAAATGTGTCTTGTATTTGCATTACTTGCTCACGGGGCCCTACTTCGATCGCAGGGACTCAAAAAACTTGCAAGCTGAATATTTACGTCGAATGTTAATGTAAAACAGGCATACGTTTGGTTTTAGATACAAGCATTCTAAAAGGAATAAGATTTGAGGAGTTTTATACCCGTACCTGAAAAACAAAATATTCTCACTCCGAGCCGAGCCATGATCGGTCCGGTGGGTCCGGGGCCCCAAACTTTCCCAACTCCAGGGAGCCTCCAATACCCCTCGGCCGCCACAGCCTAGGAACTTGTCAATTCAGAAATTCTACGCCGGGATCTCTCTAAGGAAAATACAAACATTGAGTGCTTTAGCACCTTCCAACAAATTTATTGCAAATGTCGCTAGATTTACACTGACTCAGGCTGGTATCCCAGACTTCTGCCGAATGTAGATTAATTTCCGAATTAAATTTGTAAAAATTTTACAGAACGTCGGACAATGAATTCACGCGAAATGGGGTAGGCTAGCCTCTTTCAAACATTTTAACAAGTAAGGTTTTGATTTTGACGAAAAGTGAAAGGTGTCGCACCGGGGTAGAGGAAGAAAGTGGTAGGTGTAAGGCCAGTTCGTCGTTCAACGGTTGGGGTGGACTCTTCTTCTTCGTGGCCTTCGTGTGTTTAGGCCCAGAAGTGACGGTGGTGGTTGGGCCCGAAGATGTCGTGGTGCTGTCCCTATTTGTGTAAGAGTGTTAATCGATGATTTGGGAGTTGTGATGGCCTGCCATCTTCAATCCTCAATTTACTTAGTTATTTTGTGCATATGTACGATCATATTAGCAGGGACGTAGCTAGTGGGTCTTCCATGGGTGTGTGTGTGTGGGGGGGGGGGGGGGGTGATCAGTTAGATTTGTAACTGGGGTTAGGGTCCCAAAACGACATACTGAACTATTTCTATTGCCTGAGTCAGAAATTAAATTTCGAGTTGCCGCCCCTATTTTTTTCACACTTGACTGCACGTGTAATAATTAAAAAGCTTCGCGCCTCCCTGTGTACCATCGATGAAGTAATTAATTTACAGCCGTCTCGAATGCACAAGCACATTGGAATATGAAAGCGAAATGTGATTAACAATAGTCGGCGACCATTCGTTACCTGCACATCGTATTCATATCTCGGTATACTTGTATGTTTGGAATTGAATGCAATTCACAACTTTACAGTTGGCTGTCGGTCGCGTCATCTGCAGAACTGTAAATGTACAAAATGAAAAGCAAAGACTAAAATTTGATGTGAAATGTTTGTATTATTAAAATTCAAAAACTTAAACACAACAAATAAGTAAATATTTACAAACATCTATCTTCCAAAAGCACACGCAAATCTTAAATAAGGGGATGTAAGGAATGGGAGTGGGAGGGGTGGGTTGGCGTTCTTCATATTTGAATTTTTGAATTCTTGGTTTGCAAGAGTAGAGTAAAATGCATTTGAGAACAATTTTATAGCCCGAAAAAAGGATTTTTTAGGGCAGTTTCATTTTTTTTTCGGGCAAGTTTGTGTTGCCCCCCCCCCCCCTCCAGCCCCCCCCCCCCCCCAAAAAAAATATGAACATCGCCCGAAAAAAATCGATTTTTACAGTGCAACTCTACAACTTTGTTTGCCCTAAAAATTGGCTCCCTAGAATCATGTGAGTGTGTGTGGGTGCTGAACTTGCTCGGAAATCAAAAAAAGTCACAAGTCAAGTGTTTGTAGCTAATTATCCCGGACTATATTGAATTGATGTGGGAGATGGTTGGGGGAATGGGGTAGCCCCTATGAGGCCCATAATAGACCAGTGGCGTAGCCAGGATTCTATAATTGGTAGCCAAATCATTTTTTGTTGGGGGGGGGGGGCGGCAAACAATGATGTTTGTCCCTCCCTAGTCCTAACTAGGACTCTCTCTTGTCGTTACCCATCCTTCCAATTTTCTCCTGGAAAGTGGAAGGCTAGTATAATGACCCCAAAATTATGTGCTGCAATGAATTTCCTGTCATCATTAATATTGGCTGCATGAAAGTTGCTAAAAGTTCGGCAGAAAAATGACAAACAGGTTCCCAAGTACACTGATACAGAGGGTAGTCTTTCCATTTCACCAAGTAAACATCTTCCTGAAAAAAAAATCATAAATAAAGGAATTGAGGAGAATATAATTTAATCGGGATATTTGAGTCGTGCGCTTTATATGAAAATACCAGAAATATAATAATGTAAAAAAGATGTATCCGCAAATAATTTTTTTTCTTTTTTAAAACTGTTCCGCCCATTAAAAAATTATAATGGAAATTGATTAACCATAGAAAACAAGGTCTGATGGATAAGAAAATTGTTTCTTCTTCTGTTATTGCACGTCGATGGTGCACATGCCTGGAATTTTTAACAAGTGACTATTAAAAAATGTCCTAATTAAGCTCTGAAAGTTACAGTAAGTGGAGAGTGGATCACCGTTATTAAAACAGAATTGAGTTTTCCACCGCCCCCAATACGCCCCGCCCACCCATACCCACCCACCCCCCCCCCCCCCAAGAAAAATAGTAATAAACAGTTTGTGAACAAGCAAACTTTCAGCCAACAGACCTCCAGGTTTAACCATGATGTGTGTTGGCTAAAACGTCGCTTGTCCTTATGCATTGTCATAGCATTTGATGCGTATCATCCAGGTGGGTTTATTCTCAACAAGCCGAATCCCAAGAAGACGAATGCCGAAAATAGTCACCCCAACAAGACGATTTCTATTCAAGTGACCATTTTCAGTTTATGCATTACGTGTGAGAAGAAATGGTTTGGCGCGCCGAAGGCGCGCAGGGACGAATTTGGGGAACAAGCCCCTTTCAACCCTCAGTGGCTGTAGGTGATGGCTTTACACATGTCTAGGCGTGTTGAAGGAGGAAAAGGAAGGAGGAATGAAGGTCTATCCCCTTCTGGCCTTTTTGCGGCTTTTCTTCTTTGGAAGTTGGCATGGTGATGGTGATGAGGCTGGTGGTGGTGGTGTAGAGCCGTGTTCTCTTGGATATTCTCTTGCTCTTTCCTGTGTTGCTTTGGCCAACTCTACCTCTCTCATGATCCTTTCCCAAGTGGTTGGTGGCTTAACCGCTCCCGGGCTTTCCGGTAGTGAAGGAAGGGGGGAGGTGAGGGGTGGGCGGCGGTGAAAAAGCAACTTCCAGTTCCTCCTCAGTCTCCACTGGACGTTCCTCATCCAACTGTACCGGCTCAGGAGCCGGCAGTTGATTGGGTGTACCAGTGGGACTAGGAGGGGAACTGGCGGCTGCCTCCAGAGCCTCCACTCCCTCACTCAACTCTTTCTTCCTATTCCGGAAGGCCTCCAAGCGCCGGGCGTCCCTGCGCTTGGTCGATGGGCTCTTCTTCTTTTTTTTCTCTGTCTCTTTTCAGGGCCTCCGTGCCCCTTCGGGTGAGGACCAGTGGGAGAGGGGATCCTCTCTCCAAAGGTACTACCTCTCCCCGAAGAGGTTGGTTTCTCAATTTCAAACTCCACTTTCAGGTGGACGCTCAAGCCTATTTCCTGGATAGTCCAGGAGACAGGGCATAAGACGCCCAGAGCTGAAATGGCTTTCACTAGTCTATCTGGTAGTTCCATGCCTATCTAGGTGTTGTTCACGCTCTGAAGTCAGATGTGTGAATGATGAGCCAGGAATGAAATGAAATGATGACGTGTGCACTCCATACGAAAAAATTATCCAAAAATCGACTGAGTGTGTTATGTGTAATTACATAATGTAAGACGTCCACTCACTAATCAGTGTTGATTGGATCTTTTTTTGTACCTGATACATTTTGTTTGGGTATTTTGTATATCAAATAAAAACTTTAAAGATGAAAATCGGTTCAGTAAATCACGTTATTTTGTGTGATAAATTTGGCCCAAAAAAATGAGAATTTCGCCGATCACGTGTCATATATCAGCGAAACTTTTATTTTAATATGAAAATAAATCGAAAATCTCACGAATTAACGAACGGATTTTTTCAATTCCTATATAAAACCGCAGTACAGAGTTCTGGAAATGAAAGATATGGCAATTGTATCTGAATATTTTATTGAATGTAGGTTTTAGAAATTTTCTGACTGAACAATATAATTGATAACCAGGGACAGTCTCTGAAAGATTTTTCTCGCGAAACATTAATTGGTTATGTAATCCTTCTCACGTGACCGCACTAAAACAGCTTCTCATACCCGGTCGTTTCTACACAAACGACGGGGTATTAACAAGTGCGGTTTTGTGTGCAACCTACACGTAATGTGACGGCATGATGGAGGAGAAGACTTATCATTAAACAGAGAATTTGCTTCGAAATTTTAAAAAGCGTTCAAGTAAAATGGAAATGAAAATTTTAAATGCTAGTATTTCCATGTGCTTTTTACTTATTCTTTTTAAAATTGAGAAGCATATTTTCAGTTCATCAATGGCAGGATAGCCGACATATTGTTTGTACTACAGTTATTGTTGCCGAGACAAGAGAAGAAAAAAAAACAATTTACAGTTCTTTATGTTTTAAGGGATTATCACACCATAAACTGCTAACACGTCAACTTATCGTCAGGCAAACGGGTTTCCATTAACAAAAAATTGGCGTATGTTACAACGTATGTTACAATGGACATAAACATTTTATCCACCAAATTTTTCCCAAAAAACTTACAGAAAAAATAAGACAAAGTATATATGTTACAGATCTGCCATACACATAGAAATTTTACTAGTAATAAAATAAAATGGAAAAATGTTTTCGTGAATTGCTGCACATTATATCGAATTATATAGGAATACGCGGGGGGCGGGGGGGGGGGGGGGGGCGGCATATATTTGCCATAATGGAATCTTCGTAGAAACTGTAGCAAACTTAAGACCAAAATAAAATAAACAAACTATTTATGCATGGGTTGAGAATATTCCCCAAAATGGAGTAGCGCTAAATGCTATTTTACAGTAGGTTAATTGGCGTGGATTCCTACAAAACCACTCTCCCCCTTCCCCACCAAGGTAAAGTCTGGTTTCGGGCCTGGGCTCCACTCACTTCGACATCCTTAGAGAAGATAAGTAATAATGAACTCACCGTTTTGTTTTTCTTGTATGTTATGAATCTTTCAACTTGGTGCTTTGAAGGTAAAACACTTCTTCTTGTAGATATAACGCGTTCAGTTCGAGGAAGTTTTTCTCCTTCCGATAATTTTTTTCCAGTCAGTTTTTTTATGAAAGGAAATTCCCGAAAGGAATGGTTTCGCGCGCCGAAGGCGCGCAGGGACGGTATGGGGAACAAGCCCCTTTCGACCCTAAATGACTGTAGATGATCAATTCTGACATGTCTAGGCGTATTGAAGGAGGAACGGGCTCAGGTACTCGGCAGGTGTCACCGATTGCGGCGTGATAGTCCCTTTGGCTGATGTCGGTTGAACCCTCGGGTGAGGACCAGTGTGAGAGGTTGGGTCCTCTCACAAAGGTACTACCTCTCCACGAGGGTGCAGTGATTCTAGGTTTTCAGGCGAGTAGATAGGATTTCAGGCAAGTAAAGTCTGCCACTTCGAGGATGATTTTGAGTGATGGCCATCACTGGCAAGTATAATCTGCCTCAGTCTGTCTCTGCTTTGATGGACTCTTTGACAACAACAACGGCCCCTTTCGGGGACCGCCAGAAAAAAAGACCCGAACTGCATTGTAACTGCCATGGCTCTACCATGGCTCGGGGTTTATATATTCAGTTATGAAAGAACTGAATTCATTCAACTATCACCTGGAAAGGAATGGTTTCGCGCGCCGAAGGCGCGCAGGGACGGCATGGGCAACAAGCCCCTTTCGACCCCAAATGACTGTAGATGATCAATTCTCACATGTCTAGGTGTGTTGGAGGAGGAACGGGCTCAGGTACTCGGCAGGTGTCACCGGTTGCGGCGTGATGGTCTCTTTGGCTGATGTCGGTTGAACCCTCGGGTGAGGACCAGTGTGAGAGGTTGGGTCCTCTCACAAAGGTACTACCTCTCCCCGAGGGTGCAGTGGTTGGAATGGAATGGTTTAACGCGCCGAAGGTGCGCAGGGACGGTATGGGGAACAAGACCCTTTCGACCCTCAGTGACTGTAAATGACTAATTTCCACATGTCTACTCGTGTTGAGGGAGGAACAGGTTCAGGTACTCGGCAGGTGTCACCGGTTGTGGCGTTATGGTGTCTTTGACTGATGTCGGTTGAACCCTAAGGGGAGGACCAGTGTGAGAGGTTGGGTCCTCTCACAAAGGTACTACCTATCTTCGAGGGTGCAGTCGATCTGGTTTTTCAGGCAAGTATAGTCTGCCACTTCGGAGATGATATTGAGTGATGGCCATCACTGGCAAGTATAATCTGCCTCAGGCTGTCTGTTTGGTAAGACGTCTTTGAAGGAAACAACAACGACCCCTTCCGGGGACCACCAGAAAGAAGACCCGAATTTCCCTGGTTCGGGGGCAGGCCTGCATTGTAATCCTATCGGGTTGGGACAAGAGATGCGCAATGCGCTTACAAAAAGGGGTAGAGGCGGGAGTGCAGTGGTTCTGAAGATGTACTGGTTTTATAATAATTAGAAACCTGACATTGAGTAATTGTTAAAAAAAAAATACCCACATCAAAGTTTTTCTAATTAGCTATCAACTTCAGGTTAACCTAATTGTTCTAAGCCTGTACACCGTCAGCAAAGTTATTAATTCTAAATTGTTAAAATCACATACATTGTGTTCAATGCAAAATTAAACACTTATATTAACGAGTCAATAGAAATGATGGAGCTTTCAAGTCCGTACATTCACGTCAGTGAAGACAATATTAGCCGTGGAGAATCGTCTGTTGAATCGCATAAATATAAAAATCACTATTTTCAAAGTGAAATGGAAACATTAAAACAAAACCATAATTGAAATATTTTTGTACAATCAAATAATTTAAAGTTTACTTTATTCCGAATGATGTACGCGGAATGCATGCTATTGATGGTTAATATATATTTTTAACTTTAAAGCTACCCCAGTCGAAGCACGGGGGCAGAGGGGGCAGCTGCCCTTTCTTACCTTATAATTCAATAATAAGCAAGTCTTTTTTTAATTGGGGTTTCAACGACACTTTCGGCATCCAGGGTCACCGACGTGCAATAAGCCTTAGAACACAGTAATAATCAAGTCTAAGAGACGAAATTACGTTTCGGTGAAATGTGTAGGTTGATTAACTGGTAGAGTGCTGGAAGCCCTTATTTGGGCTCTGTTTTCAAGTGCAAGTACCGCTTCTCGAAGGCTTTGTATTCTATGGATCTGCTTCATAGTATCTTGAAAGTGGAATGATTTAGTCTGTGTGAATTTGCCTTTTTACAATTTATGGGAGAGTGCCAGTGGGCACTCTCCCATAAATCATAACGAGGCAAAGACATGTGAACAAATTCTGACAACCAAAAATAATTCAGCACTCTACCAGTTAATGGTTTGGCAAAGCCCATAAATTAAGCCAGTATTTAATGTCGGCAAATGCAAATCATTATTCAAATCGCCAGTAATCACAATGTGCCGAATATCTGTATCGACAGTTTGTGCCATGGACGCTGTGATTTCATTCTAGGTTCCCAAACAGAGCTGGGTACAAGATAAAAGGCCCATAGCACTTTAAATGACTGAAGAGCTTTTGACACTTGTCGCAGGTGTGGTGTTGGTCCGTCGATGGTTAAACGTGAAGTAACAACGCGAATGGAGGAGTGAATGAATGAAAAGTTTCAGCGCACCGAGGGCGCACAGAGATGATGTGGGATTGAAATCCTCTGCGACCCGAATAACTTTATTTGCTTATGAATCCACGAGAGTCGGAAGTGAGGACCAATAATCTTATTTGGTTTGAGTGTGCACACGGGTAGTAGGATATTGGGGTCAGAGCCCCCGAGAACCTCGAACTGGAAGGTGACTAGTGATTGTGCATAACTACAAGAATTCTGCTCTGTGTTTTATTAAGAAAGGTGGGCATGTTTACAGGTAATGTTGAAACCGCTGTTTGATGGTTGTTTTAGAAAAAAGAAAAAGAAATGAAAACATTCGCTGGTTTGGGAGCAGCCCCAGCATATTATCCATAACGGTTATAAAAAAGGAAAAAAATCCACCAATATGTGTTTTTAAAAGCTGGGAGTTATCAGTCAGTCAATAAGGGAGCCTTGGCCATCTGGTCTGCCTTCAGGAGGAACAGATGACGGAAGTGACAACGTTAGGCAGATGAATCCTTTTGATAGCCTCGATTGTTTATATGCCAAACCACGGAATCCCATTTCACGTAATCGGTGAGGAATTCCGCCTCTCTACTCACTACTCGATAGCTCATTAGGGGAATTTGAAATGGGTAAATGAAAGCCATTTCAGTCACTACTCTATAGCTCATTTGCCCGATGGGATTCGGATCGTCCATGCGATGCATATTTCAGTCACTACTCTATAGCTCATTTGCCCGACGGGATTCAAGTCGTCCGAGCAATGCATGTTCCAGTTACTGCTCGGTTACTCTTGGACTTATTCTTAGGAACCCTTGTATCAGATAAAGATGCGACAGTGGGCGGGATTTAGGTGAATGGAGTAATCCGATTGGTTAGTTAGTAGCAGAGTATAATTGCCGATTCTATCCCAGCAAAACTGGTATTTTGACTTAAAAGATTTCTAAGGTAAAGGTAATTTCTCGCGATTTTCTCGAGAAATCACTTAGTATGATACTGGCCCACTTTAGACTTCTCGCAAAATGGGCCAGTATGTCACGAGGCGACACGCCACATTTTCGAGTCGGAAATCGGATGGGAACTCGAATGGCCAGTAGAGATACAACGAGGATCTGCCCCGTCTTGTAGATCGAATCTCGGATATTGGGTGATATAAAAATCTTTAAAAAGTCCTAGAATATCTTTAATATTTCCGAGATCGAGCGGTTCGAGCCCAGTCGGAGAATTCATCGCAAAGCAGCTTTGGGTCGAAAGAGTCGCGTGTCGTCTCGTAACATATTAGTCTACTTTTGGCGAGAAATCTAAAGTGGGTGATGGAAGCATCACACTCGTCAACATGTGAAAACGTGTAATTTATTTTGGTTTTGCTAAGTGTCTCATCGACAGATTTCGTCGATTTAGCGTAATCTCTCGTATGCGAAACATTACAAATCATCGAAAAAAATTCAAAAACGTGTATTTTTCCGTCGGTGTTTTGCAGTGTCTCTTCGACGGATGCGGTCGATTCGATTCGGCGGCGATCACTTGGATGAGGCATTTGCAACTCGTTTTCAGGACTCACGTACACTGAAAAACGACGTAATTGACCTTCAAATCACAAACAATTACGTTGAGTGTTCCGTAAATACTTTGCAGGGGGACATTTCTCGTGCCAGTGAGAGTCTATCGGCTGTCCAGAAGATCAATGTTGAACTTAGAGAATTCGTTATAGATATTCAGATGCAATCCATGCGCGACAACTTGTTGGGAATTAGAGGAATTGAAAATGACAAAACCTCCTCGAAGTGGTACCCCTAAACCAGACGGCCGTAAAGAGCTTGGAAATCTTACAGAACGATGCAGGCCGATGGATAACGGGGTCGAGTAATGCCACAGCACTAGAAGCAATCAGGGGTGAGCTTGGGTGGATGAGGATCAAGGACAGGATAGACCTGTTGAAACTCGGTTATCTTAATTATTTGGTGAATCTCCCCGACAGCCGATGGTGTAAAGTAATGTTCCTGAGAATTTTCAACTCAAATATCAAAACGGGGTGGATGGTCCAAGTGAGGGAGCTAGTAGAGAACTACTCATTGGAGATCTCGGACTTGGTCGTTGGGGCAAACCAGGGTAAAAAAATCGTCAGAGAAAGGGTCATGGAGGATTGTAACCGTAATTGGCGAGAGGGGGTCAAATCAAAGAGGTCTTTGGGTGGCCTGCGTGATAATGAGAGGCCAGGTTTTGAAGAGTACCTTGATGGCACCTTTGGGGGGTCACTGCTGTTCAAGCTGAGGACGCGATCCCTGGAGCTGAGGGGAAAAATTGGGAAAGACGGTGAAAGGGGGTGCCAGATGTGTAACTTGGGCATGGTGGAGACCCTGGAACACTTTCTCCTAGAATGCCCAAAGTATCAGTCTAAAAGAATGAGATTCACTGGGAGTGTAATGGGGAAGTGGGATGGGAGAATGAAGGACATGTGGTTAGGAGGAGACTCAAAGGAGAGGGTTAATGTGCTAATCGGTGAGATTGGGAAGAATGGGGTAAGGGATGTCATCAAGCAGTTCGTCCCCGAATGTTGGGTGGAGAGGAGAAGCGTGGGAACAGGGAGGCAGTTGGGAGTTCAGGGGTAACCAAGGCCTTCTCGTCCGAGAACCGCGACAAATCAGCGGCTGGCCAAAGTGTTATTATATTATATTATATTAGTGGCAACGTTTACTTTCTACAAAGATCGAGAGTGTGTTCGCAATCGATCCTACATTTTGAAAGACTCGCACTATTATGTAAGTGAACATTTCCCAAAACATGTAGCGGTCTACAGAAAAACGGTGCTGATGAGGTCTTTTGGTGGCCTGCGTGATAAAGAGAAGCTAGGTTTTGAAGAGAACCTTGATGGCACCTTGGGGGGGGGGGGGGGGGGGTCACTGTTATTCAAGCTGAGGTCGCGGTCCCTGGAGCTGAGGGGAAAAATTGGGAAAAACAGTGAAAAGGAGTGCCGGATGTGTAATTTGGGCATTGTTGAGACCTTGGAACACTTTCTTCTAGAATGCCCAAAGTACCAGTCCAACAGAATAAGATTCACTGGGAGTATATTGGGGAAGTGGGATGGGAGAATGAAGGAGGAGCTGAGTAGGTCAGCCCGAGAAGTATTAAATTCAGAGTACAGTCGTTAAATGTTTGTGGCCTCATATCAAAACTTAACGACCCTGAATTTGTTGACTATATCACAGATTTCGACGTTCTGTGTTTCCAAGATTCAAGGACTGACGATATCGATATAGTTCAAATTGAGGGCTTTCACGTATTTCCGTAAAAAAACCGTAAGGCACTTTCAACCACAAGATCTGGTGGTATTTGAACAGCGGTAAAAATGCCTTCAAGAAATTGGTTTCAATTATTCCTGATGATAATGAGAATATTCAGTGGATTAACCCTTTGAACCCTAGTGGCATCTTCCGTTTCAGTTCAATGGCAGCAACGGGAAGAGTCCATATTCTTTATCTGGAGGGAGATCAATTAATATTTTCAACGTGCAGCCTGGGGGCTGCACGTTGAAATTATTGATTGGTCTCCACCATACGTTCACTCAAAAGTCAACCTACTTAAAGACATTAAGAAGTATCATGTTACTGGGCCGGGAATGTGGCCTCTGGTTTTCAAAGGCCTAAGTTTGACACTGGAAACCACTCGAATATTCTAATAGGTAATGTGCACATGCCTTTTGAGGATTCAAGGGATTACAACGGAGACAGCCAAGAGACCCTGTATGTATCAATCTTAGATAAAATGTCAATGAGTGATAATGTTGCCCTCGTGGGTGATTTCAATTCCCGAATCGGAAGAAGTAATGAGCTGTAAGATACCGTGTTGAGAAGGATTATAAAAAATAATGCTGAAGCAGATAAACGGCACGAATCAAATGGTTTTGCGCGCCGAAGGCGCGCAGGGACGATTTGGGGAGCAAGCCCCTTTCGACCCTCATTTGCTGTAGAATTTTGAAGTGTCAGACCGTGGTAAAGGAGGAGAAGTTGTGGGTTGTTAGCGGCGCTTGTGTCTTTTTTGCTTTTTTTCAGAGGTGGAGGTTTGGAAGGAGAGACAGTGGTAGTTGGTGTTGTTGGTGGGCTGCCTGATGGTGGTTGCTGAGTTTTGTAGGGTCTGGTCCTAGCCGAGTCTGGAGTGGTTGTGGGTGATTGCTGAGTCTTTTGTTGTTGTAGGTTTCTGGCATCTATTAGTTTATTGGCTTCTTCGATTTGTTGGAGGAGTTGTTGGTACTTCCTGTCCATCTCTTGCTTGTGAAGGTCCCCTTGTATTTTGTTTTCCCGAAAGATGTTCTCCATCCTGTCGTCCGCGTCCTGGCATTCTGGTTTAGAAGGAAGAGGCGAGTGGGGATCAGGAAGAGGCGAGAAGGCAGCTTCTATTTCCACCTCAGTCTCCACAGACTCTTCCACATCCGACAATACCAGCTGGGAAGCCGGCATTTGGATGGGGCTGTCTGTTGGAGGGGAAGTGGTGGCCGCCTCTGGCTCCTTCTTTTCCTCACCATTCTCTTTCTTCATCTCCAAGAATGCCTCCAAGCGTCAGGAATCCCTCCGCTTGGTGGACGGGCTTTTCTTTCTTCTCTTTCTCTTTTCATGGCCCCCTGACCTACTCGGGTGAGGACCAGTGTGAGAGGGGATCCTCCCATCAAAGTTACTACCTCTCCCCGAGGAGGGTGGTAATTCTTTCTCTTCTTCAACCTTGAATTCAAGGTTCAGATGAGCGCTCTTGCCTATCTCCTGGATAGTCCAGGTGATAGGTCAAGACACACACAGAGCTGCTATCGTTCTCTTCAGTAGCGCTGGTAGTTCCAGTGTTTCCATAATTAAGATTGTAATTGGGATGCTCGCACTCTGAGTTCAGAGGTGCGCATGTGTGTTGGATAAACGACACACTCAAGATGAATTTATAAATACCTTTGGGAAAAAAATTAATAGAAGTTTGCAAAACAACAATCTAGTGGTAATAAACGGTCAGTTTGGTGAAGATAAAAAAAATTGGTAGCTGCAACTTGTGAAGGGCTGAGTGTTATCGATTATCTTACATGATTTCGTTGATTTTATCGAACATTTGACAGATTTCACAGTCGATGAGTTCAGTGAATTGTACTCAGTCGTTCACTCCCCAATTTGTTTCTCGGTTAACACCGTTGTTTGTAACGATAACAAAAGACTTGATGACAGCGAGCTAGAGACAGAAAAACATAACGGGTTTCTCTCTAACGGTAATAACCCAAAGTTGAATGCTAAATCGACACAAGACCCGGCATGTCAAGTCGGCCCTGTTTGTAACCTGAACAGGTGCGATCCTTCAAAAGTAGATGAATACCGTAATAACGTGTTGTAAATTAAAAACCGAATTGCTCTAATTTCCAGCTCTCTATCTTTTCTACCTCCTCTATCTCATCAGACACACGACCAAACTGAATGACAAACTATGAGGGATTGAAACAATCCTCAAGCAAAGATGTGCAGAAAACCTAACAGACCAAGGCAAGGATTGAAACAATCTTGCCAGCAAACAGCCCTTTTAAGGGCTTTTTTTGTGGGTGGGAGGGGGGGGGGGTGTTGGAGGTCATTTGGAATTCCCGAAGGATAACCAGATACCTCAAAATCACATACGGCATCCTATCTCCCAGAAGGCTTGATGGATGACTCCCGGTTTTTTCAGACTAAACTGTTGGAGCTTTCTCCATTCCTTTTTTGTAACCGCTATGGTCATATACCGGGGCCGCTACCAAACCGGCGTTGCTGTTTGATTTCCTTTTTTCTTTTTCCCTTAAAATTGCCATCGCACAACATTATATTCTGGCTCGCCACCATGGTGGGACTCAAACCTCTACCATCGCCAAGCTGGAACCGAATAGAGCCCACTCTCTAATAGTCTTAATGGCGTTGAGGGTTTGGTCTTTGACAATCTATCACTCCAATGCAAACTGCCGGGAATTCTAACCGCGTGCATACCCCTTCAGACCCCATTTGAGGCAATAGGAAAGCTAGGCCTGTGTGATCCAAGATCCAAGTGAAAAAAATAAGGCTAACCGGGTCGCAAGGGATTTGTAAATCCCACATCGTCCCTGCCCGCCTTCGGCGCGCTAAAACCTTTCATTCATTCATTCATTCATAACGTGGACACAAAAATGATTGACTCGTTACTGGAACGACAGGTGGCCCTAAAAAGAAAAGAAAGCGTCACAAAACAAGATATAGACGAGGTAAATACCAGTTTATGCTCTATGTACTTGAGTGCGACAAAAGAACCATTTGTTGTCAGAAAGAATGATAAACCCCTGAAAAATAAAAAAAAGATAATAAATAACCGGCCTTGGTTCACATCCAACTGCCATTCGGCTACGAGAAATCTTAGGAACGCAAGAAAAACATTCTGAATGCTCCCTAACATTGAGAACAAACGCCTCCTGTGTAGGTACAGAAACATCTGCAACATAGCTCTAAAAAGAAGTAAGTAAATTTAAATATATGACCACATTTAAACAAAAACTTCGTATGTGTAATAAATCAGGTAGCAAAGAATTCTGAAGAATCATACAGTCCTTGACCAACGAAACAAACCCCCACATTTTCTTTGCGAAAATTCTATGAATATTATAAAACTAATGATAACGTAGTTATAGACTCTCCTCAAGATGAAACACACAGTAACAACCCTCCAGTATCAGTGGACCCCTCCAAAAAAAAAATTAAAAAACGGGAAATCACCAGGAATCGATAGTATAATTAATGAATACATTAAGACAACTTTCGACCTGTTTAAAATAATATATACCAAACTCTTTAATATTATACTCAATAGTGGAAATCTCCCGTAGGCTTAGACCGTCGGCACTATCAAACCAATATATAAAAATAAAAGTTGTTCTTTAGACGTAGATAACTACAGAAAAATTACGCTGGTCAGTAATGTTTCTAAAATGTTTACAAGTCTTTTAAGTGAACGTATGTCAACCTTCCTGTGTGAAAATTGATTACTGTCCAAGATTCGGGCAGGGTTTAGGAAAAGATACTCCACGCTAGACCATATCTTCTTAATGAATGTTCCAAAAGAATTATTTATTTATTTATTTATTTATTTATTTATTTATTTATTTATTTATTTATTTACTTATTGGTGTTTAAGGTCACATACTTATGCACAATGGCTAATCGTGACCGTGACAGTTTTACGGGTGGAGGAAGCCGGAGTACCCGGAGAGAACCACCGAGCATCGTCGAGCAACTGTCAGCTCCTCAGCATTCTAACTCTGTTCAAGCTCCGCTAAAGCAGGGTTACAGCGGTTGAAGACATGTGCACTATCGACGTGCATTACGCCTTAGTACACGGCGTAATCGAGACCCCATTTAGGCAACCGGGATAAAGTGCCTTGCCCAAGGACACAACGCGGGTCGTCCCGGACGGTGATCGACCTCGGGACCTCTAGCATAGAAGTCCAGCAGTCTACCACTGAGCCACCACGCTCCCCAAAAGAATTAGTAAGATTGAATAAAATAAACCTCTATACTGTGCATTTATAGACTTCTCAAAAGCGTTTGATGCTGTCTGGCGCCCAGCTCTATGGTTTAAGTTGACCCACAATCATTTAGATGGGCAAGTCTTCAGTATAATCCAAAATATGTATGGGGATATTAACCCTTTGGACCATAGTGGTATCTTCCATGCCAGTTCAATGGCGGCAATTAGAAGAGTCCATATTCATTATTTGGGGTAGAGCAATCAATATTTTCAACGTGCAGCCTCGTAGCTACACGTTGAAAATATCGATTGACTACCCCACACATTTATTGAACAGCCATCCTATTTAATGACGTAATGGTGTATCATGTTCCTGGTCGGAAAATAGGCCTCTAGCGTTCAAAGGGTTAAATCAACTGTGATGAAAGGAAAAAATAAATCAGACTTTTTCTCCAGTAATGTTGGCTTAAGACAAGGGGACAATTTATCACCTATTCTCTTTTTCTTGTATCTTAATGATTTAGAATCATTCTTACTCAGAAATGAGTGCTCTGATATTGAATTGGACGATTCACTTATCGATACAAACGACCCTGAGGTATACCTACGACTCCTTGTTTTATTATATGCTGACGACACAGTTCTCCTTTCGAGTTCGGGCAAGAAAATACAAAACCTACTAAATGTCTTTGGTGAATACTGTGCGAAATGGAAACTACAAATTAATATTTCTAAGACAGAGATATATAGAATATACCCATAGTAGCTTGGTGTACCAAATGTTCACCACTCGTGAACCACGAGTGGTGAACATTTGGTACACCAAACTACTTTGGGTATATTTTATTTATAGCATGATCGTCAGATTATTAAGAGTCGCTATTATTTTTTGTCGGTTTTACTGAGCACCAGAAGTACATACGAGCGAATCTGTTTTTGTTTACACGGGCATCGGTGGGCGGTACTTCCGCTGTCAATTTTATCGCCGAAACGAAATGAAAAAAAATAAACTGAGCCTTTTTCGTTTTAATAACATAATAACATACTATTTCGAGTTATGCATGCTTTATTAACATGCGACAATGCATGTTTGTTAATTTTTGGCATCTTATGAGGTAAACCCATTTAAAAACGTAATAAATAATTGCCACTTCCATTTCACTCTTCGCGAGACGACGTGCGATAAATTTAGATAAGTTTGCATCCAGGTCGACGTCACCAAAGGTCAATGGGGATGTAGTTCTACTGTAGGTGTAAATTTTTACTATTGAAATCTCATTGCTGGCGTGTTCATCACGGTTGGTGTGTAAAGCTACAATTTATGTCATATGCTTTTTATATATAGTAGAATAGGTAACCATGGTACAAAGTAAAATTCGGAGGCAGTATAAGCACACGTGATAGTTTCTCCGTTGGGAGTATGCCCATAGAATTCGTCAATAGCTATAAATACTTGAGAACAACTTTTACAAAGTCAGGATCTTATAATACAGAAAAAAATAATATGCCACGATGCAAAACAGGCGATGTATGCTTTGATAAAAAAATGAGAAATCATCAGCTCCCACTCAACATCATCATCGAGGTATACAAAAAAAAATCTATTGTACCAATAACGCTTTATGGATGTGAAATATGGGGCACACAAATGTATTTGTATTACAAAAACTAGAACTCTGGCTTTTAAAATTCATTTTGAGACTAAAAAAAAAAGAAATTTAAACTTCTGGGCCAAACTTGTACCTTGCAATGAATCTAAAATATCCAGACTTCTCCACCTATTATTATTTAGTAAACACATTAGTGGATTGTATACAAACCCTTGGATACAGTACATCTCTTCTCTGCTAAATAGTATAGGTTTTGGATATTTATAGTGGACAAACCAATGTATTCCTGGCTATAAATGGTTCGACTGCATCGTAAAGCAACGATTATCTGATATGAATTTACAGGAACGGAGAGCTAACCTGGATAAATTTACCAAATTTCAATTTTATGGATTAATTAAGCCATACCCTCTATTTGAAGATTATCTTATTAAACTTCCACTACCATTCGCTCCCCTCTTGATGAAAGGAAAACGTAGTTTCTTGCACACCCCGTTTTTTCGAATGGGAAACCACCACCTGCCCATAAAAGTGGGAAGTTGGTGTTCTACCGAAAGGTCACAAAGAAAATGTAACCTTTGTATTTGGGATATTGATGACGAATGTCATCACATTCTGGTTTTGGAAAAACTCAACCATCTGCGAACAAAATACATAAAAGCCTGCCATTCACGAAATCCAAATATGTTTAAGTTCCAGCAATTATTTACCAACGCAAACAGTAAAGTAATTAGAAATGTAGCTAAGTTTATCAAAGAACTCCAGGCGATTTTGAAACCCATTCGTTCCTAATCCACCGACACCTATACTAATTTCCAGAACACTATGTAGAAAATCCGAATTTTGAAAAAAATGTATCTTCTGGAGGCTGACCTCAGTTTCTCATAAAAAAACCCGCAAAACACCCTTTCAGTCAGATTTCCGAAACGACGAAGACCGATAATCACAGTACACCCCCCCCCCCCTCCCCCCCCCCCTCCGATATTTTGGGTTTCTGCCAAACAACATATATGGAAGAAACCTAATGTGGACTTCCGTTAAGAGCGGGGTCCTACCTCCCTCCATCTATATATATGTATATATATATATATATATTTCCACACCTCAAAGGCTCAGACCACTGAATATCTAGAGGGGCGGGCGAGGACATTATATACCTACACTCTGGAATCGGCTGGATTGGAAATTGGTCCGAGTCGACTGAGTTGAGTGAACATGAACCCAATTAAGTTCATTTTCGCTAAATCCACTTGATTTGGGTTGAGTTTTGATTTTAGAGTGTGGTGATGAATAGTATATATGGAAACAACTTTTTTTTAGTTTCTCAGTTTTTCCATATTTGTTAAATATACTACTCCAAAAAGTAGGAGATATCCAAACTGATGTTGATATTTTCGAAAAATGGTATTGGATACGCGTGATTGGACACATCAATATGTTACCAAGTTCCGTGTGGATCATGAATGTCACCGGCCCACGAGAACTTCGTGCAGTTTTTTTCGTACGAGCGCCGCGTTAACGTCTGTGGGGTACGTTTTGAAATTTTCATTTGTACTGGTCGGGCTTTTTGGGAGGTCCCATCGTTGTTTTCTTGGTACAGACACGTTCATCAATAGTTTCTGGTCGAAACGTAACTTTTGAGGTATGCGAAGACTGACACGTGACGAACGTTTACGTGCTGTTGGCATGTTGGAAGTTGGCTCAAATTCTCAACAGTCGGTGATTAGCAGGTTGTAGTCACGCTACCGTCAGGCAGGCAATGTTGATGACAGACGTCGGCCAGGTCGTCTAAGGGCGACAACTGCTAACCAGGATCGTTTCACCTGAACCACAGCATTACGTAACCGCCAGCAAAGTGCCTCAGAAATTGGACTGCAGGTGCACAGAGCGACAGATGTGCGAGTCAGTGGTCAGACTATCCGAAATCGCCTACACAACTGGAATTTGTACGCTCGACAACCTCGATTAGTTCCTCTTTTGACGGAACGTCAAATCGTAATTGGTGTGGAGCACGACAGCGCTGGGACAATCGTCAGTGGAGCAACGTCACGTTTTCCGATGAATGAAGGTTCACTCTCGACTTCCAGGACAGGAGGAACAGAGTGTGGCGGCGGCGGAACGAACGATAACATAACGTCACCGTTAGGCAGCACGATCGTTTTGGTGGTGGATCGGTTAAGGTGTGGGTTTGGCTTAACCATGACAAGCAGAACAGCATTACATCCCATCCAAGGGCGTGTCACAGGGCAGTACTACCGTGACAACATATTAGCAGCTCATGTGGTGCCATTTGCGCGACGTCACAGCCGTCGATTCATTTTCAATGATGACAATGCAAGATCACACAGGGCCCGTGTCGCTACAGAGTTCTTCCAGGAGCAGAACATTACTACACTGCCTTGGCCAGCACTATGTCCAGACTTTTAACCAATTGAGCACGTCTGGGATATAGTTGGCAGGCGCATACGACCAAACCAACAGCCCCCTACCAATGTCCAGGAACTCGGAAGTGCAGAAAGGGTGGAATAACATCAGTCAAGCTGATATTGGACGTGTGGTGAGGAGTATGCCACGTCGGATCCGCGGTTGTCTCGTGAACCGAGGAGGATTTACAAGGTCTTGAGGTCTTGGACTGAATGTGGTAAATTCTCTGACTGACCGTCTATATCTTCTACAGCTCAGTGCGTGGGATGTGTGCTTGTCAGACACCCAACTATCGCTGAACTCATTCAGCAGATGTCACAGTGCAATGCCTCAACTGTCTTTTTCATGAAAATATATGGGAAATTTCAATAGTTTTTAGGAATAATCATTTTTTTTTTCATTTCTTGTAATATTAAGTTCATTTTTTATTTCTTATATATAAGAATAAAAAAATGGAAAGTTTGCAAATCATTTAGAAAGTTTAGAAGAAGAAAAAATTTTAAATTTCTACAAAACTGAAAGTTTGTAAATCATTTAGAAAATTTTGAGAAAAAAAATTGAAAGTTATATATACTCAGAGAAAAAAGAAACGCAAGTTCAGTTTTGGTACTATATTTTTTTATCCGTGGACCAAATTTAGTAAAATTTGACACATGGCTACCTCGGTACACTGTCTAAAGAGTTTTTGGTAAAAATTCAGTCAACAATGACCACGTGCTTTCAAAAGATTTTTTTGACAAAGCGTGCATCCGGGGCACTTCCATGTGCTATGGGCTTGAAAACCATACCAAATCGAAGTTTTGAACAGTGCACATTGATTGCCCAATATTTCATTTCAACTCGATTGAAAAGCAAAATGCCGCGAATGTCCGAAGTTGATAGGAACAGGGCTATTGCTCTAATTAAGCAGGACCAATCGTAACATCTCGTCACCCAGCAATTTGCGGCCCTTGAGTCAACGGTAGCTCGTTTAGTTGGGCGTCTCAGAGCCACAAGAAGATTAGCTGACCGACCCAGAAGTGACGTCCATGTGTTACGTCGCCATATCAAGATTGAGGCATACGTCTCTCACACCTCCATGACCAAGTTCAGACAGCGACGAGACGGCGAGTCAGGTTATAGGCACTTATGGTCGCCGAGAGTGTCCAATAACAGTTAAGGATTGGTTGCAGGAGTTCAATTTAAGGCCACAACATCCCTACGTTGGTCCGCAATTTACATCAATTGCAATGCGTGCGGGCACATACGCCAAATCGGTTTCAGTTGGCCCGCTGGAGACGTGTGTTAGTCACTGATGATTCTCGGTTCACGCTTTACAGGTCAGATGGACGACAACGTTGCTATCGACGTCGAGGTGAGCGATATTTTGATGCGTGCGTTAGGGAAAACGACAGATTCGGAAAAGTGTCTGTTATGGTTTGGGGGATTTCTTATGGCATGAAAATACCTCTCGTGGTCATCCAGGGTAATCTTATAGCTGTAAGATATCGGGATTAGGACCTCATGTCTCGCGTACTTCCACTTATCCATGCACGTAACCTCACGCTGCAGCAGAATAATGCGAGGCCGCACGTTGCTAAGGTTTCTCGTGACTTCCTCAACCAAAACAATGTCCCAGTTCTCGATTGGCCACCATACAGTCCAGATTTGTCCACGATCGAGCATTTGTGGGACGAGCTGGACAGGAGGGTCAGGAAGCACATCAACATCCCAAACAACGTCGCTCAGCTCACGCAGACCCTTCTTCGGGAGTGGAATAACATCCCACAAAGGACCATACATACATAACTTGATGGGGTAGATGGTAAGGAGAGTTAGAGCAACGAACGAAGCCCAGGGCGGGTACATCCGCTATTGATTTTGATAAGGAAATGGCGTAGGGTACCCACGTTTGAACGTTATCCATGCAAACGCCTTCAGCGTTAAGAAAACAAAACTCGTCAAAATGTAATCAGTAATTAAGAAATAACATCAAAATCCAAACATCAAAATCCATAACACATTTGAAATATTTACCACAGAAAAAAACTTCCCTTTCTTTTTTCCGCTAGTATATAATAGGAAGTAAAAATATAAATTTTGAAAATTTGTAAAAATCTTTTTGAAAGTTATAAAAACAAGAGGCCCAAGGAGCCATAATCGCTCACCTGACAAAGTGGCTCAAAGAAGTATTTGGAGTCACATTCAAGTAGTCACGGTTCACCAACACTACAGAGGAATAAAGTCATGAAAGGAAAATTCTCTGGAAAAACACTAAGGAATGGATTCGAACAAACTTGAACTTAATCTGCCCCCCCCCCCCTCCCCCCCATGCTCCCATCCCCCGTATAGAGCCCAAATATCAAGCCAGGGACTTAAATTGAACCATCTTGAATCTGATCCGCCTAGTGATGTTATATACCAAATATGAGAGAATTCTGGCTGGTGTATCTGAAGAAGAAGGTTTTGAAAGAAATGTCCTCTCATTTCACCAAGTTAAACTCTGAGATCCAATATAGATCCCAAATATTAACCCAGGGACCTGATTTGAATAAACTTGAATTTGCAATAAATTAAGATACGTGCTCACATAGGGAGCCCAAATATAAACCCAACGACTCGATTTAAATAAACTAGAGTCTTCCCACACACCCACCCTCACCCCTTTTAGAGATGTTGTGTACCATATATGAAAGAATTCTGACTGGTGGATCGATTTTCTCATATTGCACTAAGTGAAAATTTGGGGGAAGCCCAAATATTAACGCAAGGACTCGATTTAAACAAACTTCAAGCTGATCTCCCTTGAGATGTTATACCAAATATCATAAGACTCCGATGGTTCTGAAGAAGATTTTTTAATTTTGGAAAACAATTTATGGGTGCTATCAGTGTAATGAACCTTGTGGCGCCCTCAGTGGGCGTGGGTACTCTATCGGATCAAACTTGAATTGACATATGATAAGGAACATGCATATCAAACTTGGTTCAGTTTGGTCCAGTTGTTCATGAGGAGAAGTCGATAATGTAAAGTTCACGCTAGACGGACGGACGGACGGACGGACGGACGGACGGACGGACGGACGGACGGACACTCCAACATTTCGGGTTTATGGGCTACCAAAAAAAAACATTTTGTATGTCCAAAACCTTATTTTACCCAGAACCCCACCCCCTCCACCATAGAACTTATATTTAACCCTAACCCCACCCCTCCACCTAAAAAAACACACCCTAACCCTAACCCTACCCTACCCCACCCTGACCCTAAACCCTAAAAGCCCACCCCAGACCCTAACCCCCACCCACCCCCGGGACCTACCCCCAACCTTAAGCCCTACTCTGGGGCTACCCCTAACCCCCACCCCTGACCCAACCCCACTCTAGCCAAACCAATAGGATTAGGAGCTATTTTTCGGTTTAGGGGCTACTAAAACTAAAACCCCAACCCTGACCCCAACCCTAACCCCTCCGGGACCTAACCCTCCCCAACCTTAAGCCCTACTCTGAGGCTACCCATAACCCTAACCCAACCCAACCCACTCCTAACCCTAACACTACCTTAATTTGGAGGTAGCCCCTAATAATAATATCCCCTAAACCCGAAATGTTGGCCCGGACAGACGAACGGACGGACGAACGGGCGAACGACGGACATTGGACGACAGGCAGAAAGTTATCACTTAAGCTCCCCCTGTCTTTCAATCAGGTGAACTTAAAACCTTTTTTTTCATTAGAAGCATGCAATCGAGCTCAATTGAAAACTTATGTTAAGAATCTTGCATTATCAAACCAAACCACAAATCATCAGAGTCATAGAGGCTGAGACCAGTAAGAAAGTGTATCGATTGGATTTGAAATATGTATGGTCACAAAATAAAAATTAGTTGATAGAATCGATGCTTGGAAGAGGAAGCGATGAGATGTGAAAAACAACAATTCAAACTGGTGGAAAGAGGAAACGAGAACACAACATTCTGACTCACTCGGCGACAACAGAAATAAAAAAGAGAAAAACAGAACAAATAGCAAATATTGTAAAAGTATCAATGGTCAAACTCGAAAAAAAGTGACAATGGTAACGCAGAAGAAACCCTAAAAACTTTTTGAACAACATAACGGCCCAAACCGGCCAGCACTATTCTCAAAAATCGGCAATTAATAAGTGAAAAGTTGAACTTCTCTCATCGACGAGACGGAATACAGGACACAATATCAGTGATTTCCGTAATATCCGTTTTTGTTAACTACCAAAATGCCTTTACAGTCAGTGGCCAATAATATAGAACATTTACAATTGTATTTACTGGAATTTTCTAGTTATGACTTTGAATAGGTTGAAATGAATCATTAGTTTTTTTCAAAGATGTGGAAATTTGCCAGTTGGCAAATTGCCATATCTTTTAAAATGCTAACGATTTGTTTTAATAGGTTATATTTATAGGAAGTCTAGAAAATCCAATTGTTAAAGTTTTATAGTATTGGCCGTAGAAAAAAAACACGTGACAAATAATCAAAATAGGCCTACACAAGTGAACGAATTTCTGAACAACTCGATTTAACAGTATTCTGTTGCGTCACTATCCACACGTCATTCATTCATCACACAAATGAAGTAGTAAATACAAAATGTCAACACATCACATCATTCTCTGATGAAGGTGTCGTAATGTTCAAGATGTTTCTCGTCGTCAAAGGTATCACAAGTACCACAAACTGTTCGTATTTTATGTGATTTTAATTGATGGTATTGAATTTAATGTTAATATTTATGCCTTATTTTCAAATGTAAATATTAGTTCTTCAGCTGTTAAAATATCTGCTGATTGAAAACAATTGGCTATTTCTGAAACCGCAATATGGTTTCAAATCAAACCGGATTTAAAACCATATTGCGTCTAGACTACACAATTTCTGAAGTCTAGACTAGACGCGCAATAGTTCGATAGTCTCGTTTGAGGGAGTGGGATGCGGGTTGGTTTTCAAAAAGCACACTCTCGTTTTCCGCCAGATCGGTTTGAAGGAGTCCTAAATAGTGATGTTCATAGCGGTATTCAATCGATTTTTGTGTTAGATATATTTAAAAAATTAACTGTTGTTTCTGTTCGGGTTATGCGATATAAACCGCAATTTCTCAGCACAAGTTTCATAACTCGCGTGACGAGTTATGATTAAGCTTGTGCTGACAATTTTTGTCCTCTGCATCAATTCAGGTGGTTATACAGTTTTGACAAATGTCGCCTGGTACAGCATGAACCAATCATATGTCCGGAGAGTTAAACTGGTTAAATGTTAACCCTTTACCTAACATGAAAAGAAGACGACACTTGCAAAAATAATTCTTGAATAACTAATTTTTTTTCATTTTTTGTCTCCAAAACATAGGTTATGACCCCTCATTGGAACGAGCTTGTCGAGCTCGTTCCAATGAGGGGTCATAACCTATGTTTTAGAGACAAAAAATGAAAAAACTTAGTTATTCAAGAATTGTTTTGGCAAGTGTCGTCTGCTTTTCATGTTAGGCAAAGGATTAAATTTATTTCATTCGATGCCCGAAAATGGTATTGAAGTGCAGTATGGAGAAGATTGCTCTGAAAATGGCTAAAGTCAAGGGAAAAACTACCTATTTTCAATGCTGCACGAAGACAATGACCAAAATCTCTTCGATGTCCAATATCTTCGATGATATGAAAGAAAAGATAATACAATCTTTGGTGCAGTATCAAAACGAAGGTAGTAATTGGAGATTCGGAGAAGTATTGAATCTAAAGCTTGACATCGACAAGTACCATCCGTTGTGAACGTCTTCATATATAAACTGTCTAATTTCATAGAAAACCAAAAAGTGTGATCAACATGGAAAATAAACAGGACAGACATCCGCGGAAAGTATCGAAGTATGCGGAGACTTCTAAGAATTTAGATTGGTTGGGACTGGATTTTCGGATGCGACAATACGACATCGATTATATCGAAATTCAAAATCCCACGATCACCATCAATTTTTTGGGATACGAGGATAAAAAAAAAATTCCTCTGAGGATAAGTTCGAAAAAGAAGGGCGAGAAAAACATCAATTTGTTATTGATTTTGGAAGGCAATTATCAACATTACTGTTATTTATTTTTTGTTTGTTGGGGCTTAAGGTTAAATACGTATGCACAATGGCTAATCGTGACCGTGATAGTGTTACGGGTGAAGGAAGCCGGAGTACCCGGAGAGAACCACCGAGCAACTCTGTTCAAGTTCCGCAGGGTTACAGCGGTTGAAGACATGTGAACCATCGACGTGCAGTACGCCTTAGTACACGGCGTCATCGTGCCCCAATGTAGGCAATCGAGATAAAGTGCCTTGCCCAAAGGACACAACGCGGGTCGCCCCGGACGGGGGATCGAACTCGGGACCTCAAGCATAGAAGTCCAACAGTCTACCACGGAGCCACCGCGCTCCCTAACATTACTGTTTGATCAAGAATATGAGTCGATTACTGTCAGCACACACGAGACATCAGAAAGAGAGATTTTTCTGTTTCAACTGTCTAAATTCCTTCCATAGCAAAGAATTCCTGGAACGTCATGAGGAGTATTGCAACTCAAATCAATGTGTTGTCATTGACATGCCCAAACCTCACACTCACAGTACATTCATACATCATAATAGAAGACTGGGAGTACCTCTCATGGTGTACGCCAATTTCGAATGTTTCACAGTGAAGGTGAGTTCGTGTCAGCCAATTGATCATCAGAGTTACTCTGTAAAATATCAGAAGCACATACCATCTGGATATAATTGTTTAAGAATTGAATGCAATTTTTATAATCTTTATTGGAGAATGAACGTGTGGGAATGGGTACAAATTATGTATGAATCCCGAAGGGATTCATACAATTTGTACCCATTCCCACACATACATATTCCAATAAAGATTATAAAAAATGCATTCAATTCTTATAATTACATTCCGTAACTGTTTAAACTACTTTTTACCAAACAACAAGGCAGAAAGACGAAATAAAACATGTACGAACGAACGAGGTGAAAAACCACCCTCACACAAAAGACAAAGCACACAACTCTGAGTTGAGCGCCGGTTCCGACTAAATGATATCCCAAAGGGAAATAAGCTTTAAATTTCACAACTTTAGAAATGGAAACGAGTATTTTAGTAACGGGCTTTATGCCACAGTTGGGAAATGTCACCAAAGAAACAGCAGCGGAGTTGATCACTGCGAGAGGCGCTAAAAGTTAAAAAACCCGCCCAAACACCGCCCGAATTACATTCTGTCAACTGCTCTCTACTGTAAATGCGGGTCAAAGTTCGACCAAATGTATTCATTGGAAAATGAATTACATTTGGTCATGACGTTTTCATCCAGCTGACCAATGGAATTGAGTATTTGGACCCAAAACGTATACCTACTTAACAATGTAATTATTTCTAAATAAATGTTCTTTCCACTATCCACATTCTTCGGTTCTGTATACCTACACGAAACTGTTGGATGACGATGACATGGCTCAAACGTTCGTGGAAGATTTGGAATCTTGAATCAAAAAATTATACGAGCAATTCAAAACTCCTGTGAAGATGCTCATCACAGACAAGCGAATGGAAGACTATGAGAGAGCCACTGAAAATCACTTCTAAAGACTACCGTTCACCAACACTTCGGCACCCGAATACAAGAAAGTAAGAGATCATGTTCCATATTTGTTTTATTTCAAATTATTGGAGAGTGCCCACATGCACTCTCCAATAATTTGTAATAGAACAAACTAATATAAACAAAATATTATTTGCATTTGACTGAATGGGAAACATGAGTAAGGCAAATGTTGGCTTTTGCTCTGGTACCCTCATTTTTTTACAAGCCCTGATATTGGCTTCTAGCACTCAACCAGTTAATACAATACAACCCCCGTAATTGGGTATCTTCGAATTGAATAACCCTATTAATTGTATATAACTTACAACCACCAAACCATTTACCATACCTTCAGTACAAACTTGACCTGTTCCATGAGCTCTGTCAAACAAGATATAAGTGAATAAATGCTCAGTTTATCTCTGGAATACAACAAAGTCACCCACTCATGTTAATTGAATACTCCTGGTAAATGAATAATTCTCACCAGAAAAATATCTATTTAATTAACAACTGAGTTCCACAGTACAGCATGTACTCTTGTAACCATATTTATCTTAATATTTCGTGTTGCCGTGGGCGATATTTTATCTCATGAAGTTATTTTTCCGGTGTAAAATAAGTGAAAATCATATGTTTATTTTCAGATACAACAGAAAGTGTTACATATTCACATTGCTCCATACCATCCGCAAGTATACAGAAGAAGTCTCCTTGGTTACGAATCGAAATTAAGTATTTTTATTGTTTACTAATCATATATATTTCATTTTCAGGTTATTGTATTCAAATTTGTGGGGAGTTAGTTTAGTATAGTAACTGGGACAAAGTTAGGAGGCCTTAAATAAAACTGTGAGCGCTAAGTTCTCGAACGGTTCGTCGTGTTGCCTTTTGTCGCGTGTTTACAATTTTCCCTGTCTGATCGCGTAATTTTGTCTTGATGATGGCGAGCAAGTCTGTTCAGACGGAGGTAAGTATGGAGGTAAATACGTGTAATATCGCGGTCCAGGTCAACGGTGCCAACGGAGTAAGTATTGGTGTGCAGACAGAGGTCACTGGGGGTGTCGGTCAGAGCCGGGTTGGTGGGGCCACCGATGGCGATATTGGGCTTGAAGTTTGTAAACAGTGTTCTATGATGTATGGGGACTGTCGCTCGATGGGATATGGAGAGGTATGTGCAAACTGTCAGGAAATCCTCCGCCTACTTGAGACAATTGTTAAGTTTGAGGGGGAGATTGCTGAGCTGAAGGGAAAACTTGGTAGGGCGGGGCTGTCTGGAGTTACGCCTGTGAAAGTGGCTTTCCGAGAAGGATGGAAGGTTGTCGGTGGTTCCAAGAGGAAACATGGGGGTAGAACCTTTGATGTGAATGAGGTAGGTGATGAGGTGGGGGCTGCTAGAAAAGTACGTAGGACAGATGAGGGGGGCCCAGGCCGGAGCAATGCTGTAAAGCGTTTGGCGTGGACTACCAAAAGTGGTAGGAAAGGGGGGCCAGAGAAGCAGGTAGATAGGGGTGTAAAGTCCAAAGGCAGTGGGGAGTGCAGCACCAGAAACAGATTTGATGTGCTCGATTCGGAAGAGACAGAGGAGGAGATGGAGGTAGTTGCAACAGATAGTAGCTTGGGGTCTAGGCCAGGAAAAAGGAGGAGGGATCCGGGGGAAGACCAGGGGAGTAGTCCAGGTAGCTCAGGGCCTGGAAAGAGACGGAGGGACAAGGATAGGAGTAATCCTAGGTCAAAGATACCGATACCGATATTGATTCCGAGTGGGGCTGTTGGAGAGGAAGAGGACGCTGTAAACAATAGGAGACCAGAGGAGATAAATAGGGCGAGGTCCAAAAGTAAGTTGGTGGTTGCGGGAAGTAGCATAGTTCGGGGGATCGACAAGGTTGTCTGTGGTCCGGACAGTAAAAATAGAACAGTTCTGTGCTTTCCGGGGGCTAAAGTGGAGGACCTGAGGGATAGAGTGGACGGTATTGTAGCTGGGTCGGGGCCTGATCTGGTAGTGGTATTACATGTGGGGTCCAATAACATCAGGGAGAGGAAATCAGTTCGTTTGGTGGACACATACAAGGACCTAATTAGTAAGCTACTTAGCAGGAATGCTCGGATCATCGTTTCAGGGGTGCTCCCCGTTATGGGTGGTGGGAATGAGAGGAACTCGCGGATTATGGCACTAAACGAGGAGCTGGGAGAGCACTGCAAAGACTTGGGAGTACATTTCATTGACCACTGGGATTCATTCTGGGGACAAGGAGAGTTGTATGGGCGAGACGGATTGCATTTAAGTAGGATGGGTACAGACCTGTTGGGCCAAAAAGTCTTACAGGTGGCTGGGCCTTTTTGGAGAAAAGGGGGGTAGGGGACCACAGCCGGTAACCCAGAGTGGCACAAATGCTGGGAACATAGGAAGAACAACAAACATGCACAATACAGGGACATACCAGGGTTATAATAATGTGCCAGTGATGACAAAAAAACAAAGATTCATTAAGTTTGGGTACTGCAACATCCAGGGTCTGCACAAGAAAGTAAGCGAAATATCAACAATGATGGACGAAGGAGACTTCGATATAATGGGTCTAAGTGAGACGTGGATACGACGGAATGAGCGGGTTGATCAGATGAAGGGTTGCGTGTGGATAGGAGCTGGGCGAACTGAGGGTCAGAAACGGGGTGGGGGTGTTGGCATCTACGCTAAAGAGGAATTACAGCCCTCATTGATTACAGATCTCACAGAAGCAAGGACTCAGATTCCAGTATCCAACGAAATAGTCTGGGCAAAAATCAAGTTAGGAAGCAGGAGTGTTGCCGTTGGTGTTGTATACTTAGCAGTGGAGGGAAGTAAGCCCGAGTGGAATGATTCAATATATACAACTCTTAGATCGAATATCACAGAGCTTGGGAGCAGAGGGTTCAGTATTGTCCTAATGGGGGACTTCAATGGGCACATCGGGGATAAGGAGGAGGGCATACAGGGAGGTGATAGGAAAATTAACACGAATGGGAGGAAGATGTTGGACCTATCAAAAGAGCTTGGTTTAAAGATCCTGAACAGGGATGCGAAATGTAAGGGTAAATGGACCTGGGAGAGGAGCGATAAGAAAACAATAATTGATTATATACTCACTGACATTAGCGTATGGAGGGAGGTTATAGATGTAGAAATAGATGACGAGGGGAAAAAATGACTTGGGTAGTGATCACAACCTGATAACAGTTAAGATTATGGGCAAAAAGACGAATAGAGACAGAAATACCTTCAAGGAAGTTTGGGGACTAAAACAAGGAGCCGACTGGAAGCAGTTTCGGGAAAAACTAAAACCAAATCTTGAATGTATACCTAGGGATGCAAATGTCCAGAGTATTTCAGATGGCATAGTAAACAGCCTAACAGAGGCAGGGAAGGAGTGTATAGGAAGGGTGAGGGTCCCAACGAGAGAGCTTGGATACAGGGTTAACGAGGGACTGAAAAAGGCTATAAAAGAAAGGAAGGTAAAATGCGCTGCTTACAGAAGAAGTAGGAAGCTTAAAGGGGTGGATAACAATGACACGAGACTAATGAAAGGAGAATATGAACTGGCACGGAAAAAGGTGAATGAGATAAAGGATAATAATAGGAAGGAGCGCAATTGCAGTCTTGCCAGAACAATAAAGAAAACGGGGGGTTCGAGCTCAAACGTATTTTGGAACTGGGTAAATAAACGGGGGAAAAGTAGTGTGCAGAGTATCAAAGTGGATGGGGAAAGTACAGAAGATAAAGGCCGTATCGCTTCAGAGTTAGTCAAGCACTGGGAAAAGATAAACGATAGGCGATGGGGCAGTGGGTCCCCACCAAAAAGAAATACACTGGTGGAGGAGAACCTATCCAATCGTGTATGTAGCGAAATAACGGCAGAAGAAGTGCGGAACGTGGTCTCGAAATTAAAAAATGGTAAAGCGGGAGGGACTGATGAAATTCCGAACGAATTCCTCAAAAATGGAGGGGAGGCACTTATTGAAGTCCTGACAAACCTTTTCAACCTGGCTCTGCGAAAGCAAGAGGTCCCCAGAGAGTGGAGGGAAAGTAAGGTGTCGTTCATACACAAAAAGGGGGATAAGGAAGTTCTAGATAACTATAGGGGGATATCAGTTAGTAGTAACATCGGAAAAGTATTCTGTAAGGTCATATACGGTAGACTAGAGGAAGTTATAGAAGAGAAAGGTTTTTCAGGAAAAATTCAAAATGGTTTCAGGAAAGGACGAAGAGTCACTGATCACCTATTTACACTCACCCAACTGATAGAATCAACAAAGGATGAAAAGAAAAAGATGTTTCTGGCATTTCTAGATGTGAAAAAAGCGTACGACCGAGTGTGGAGGGAAGGTATGTGGCGAAAGCTCGAGGGCATCGGACTGGGGGGTGACTTTGTGGGAATCATGAAAGCACTGTATACAGATGTGCAAAGCCAACTCAGTCTAGGGAGTATCACTACAAAACGAGTCCCTATGGATATAGGCCTCAAGCAGGGGTGCATCTTTTCACCGATTTTGTTTGCATTGTATGTTAAAGATTTAGGGGACGAACTAATTCAGAGTGCGGAGGGGGTAAATGTTGGAGACATAAAGATACCAGGCTTATTCTTTGCGGACGACATGGTGTTAATGTCTAGAACTGAACAGGGGCTAGAGAAACTGCTGGAAATTGTTGGTAGATATGGGAACACTTGGCGGCTCGAACTAAATGAAAATAAAAGCAAGGTAATACCTTGCTCTGTTCTGTTCTGTTCTGTTCTGTTCTGTGATTGTATCAAAGTGCATATCGACTATTTAAATGTGTTTTGGGGACGAAATAGCCAGAAATTATTTTGCAATTAATCGCCGAAGAGCAAGGCAACTAACTTGGCGTGCTTTTCAGTAAATAATTGGAAAATAATTCCTAGATATTTCACTATAAAAATCAAAGTTCATATAGACTATTTAAATGTGTTTTGGGGACGAAATAGCCAGAAATTATTTTGCAATTAATCGCCGAAGAGCAAGGCAATTAACTTGCCATGCTTTCCAGTAAATAATTTGAAAATAATTCCTAGATATTTCACTATAAAAATAAAAGTGCACATCGACTATTTAAATGTGTTTTGGGGACGAAATAGCCAAAAATTATTTTGCACTTAATCGCCGAAGAGCATGGCAACTAATTTGCCATGCTTTCAGTAAATAATTGGAAAATAATTCCTAGATATTTCACTATAAAAATCAAAGAGCACATCGACTATTTAAATGTGTTTTGGGGACGAAATAGCCAGAAATTATTTTGCACTTAATCGCCGAAGAACAAGGCAACTAACTAGCCGTGCTTTTCAGTAAATAATTCGAAAATAATTCCTAGATATTTCACTATAAAAATCAAAGTGCACATCGACTATTTAAATGTGTTTTGGGGACGAAATAGCCAGAAATTATTTTGCAATTAACCCAAACTGAAAGGTGTCAAAACTGTTTTAATTGTTGGAGCATTTAATTGGCTACATATTAATTTCCTTACAGAAGTCACCACACCTACCACACAACTTGTATTTTATCATGATTGAACTTTCCGTCAATGAGTGAAAAATATGTGACACTTACCAAAAGACAGTTTCGATCATAGAAACAAAGGACTTCATAATTACAATCAAAACAACAAGAACTTGAAACAGAAGCTCAATGAACTGGCATTATTACTGTAAAAACTGTGTGTTGTCGACGGCTTGCAAAATTTACACAGAAGTTTACAAAGCTTATTTTATTATTTAGAAAACTTTCAATGGCTTGAGAATAGAGTGCTAATTTTCCTTCTTTCTTGCGATCAAGTCCATCGACTGCCTGCCAGTGAATTTTTGAACCCATCCTCATTTTTCCACTTCAGACGTCAAGCAAAACATTATGTCGGAATGTCACATACTGAAAATTGGAACGATTGTTAAAGAAAAGTTTCTCTCAGTAAGATTTGAAATTTTAGATGCTTGTTTTTGAGATTTTTGCCAGGGGTGGCACGAAGGTGTGGGGATGAGATCAGGGGCCTGCAATCCCCCTCCCCCATCGGGGAGATACACCCCACCTCCCCACCCCATCGGGGAATTTGGCCAGTTCGTCGGGGAGATCATATCATGTGGAGATCCCACAGATCTGCCGTGCGTGACTCTCAGATCACACTAAAAATTTGTGATCCTCATAGTGGAGTGTTCAGTTTTGAGTTGAATAGCACTAGGTTTGAAAAGTGACTATTTCAGAAAATTGTTGAGCCGAAATGCCTTTATTTTATTAACGTATTTTCAGATTTTCTCATACTAGGCCGCACTACTGTCAGAGAACGTAGCCACCACGACCCTATTCCCGTTGGAAATTTTAGTTCCTCTATCGGAGATTTTCTGGCGCCACCTCTGATTTTTGCGTGCAGCCAGCACATAAAAAAATTCAGTGTCTTGGCAGTGTAAGATTCAGTCAACCATACCACTCCTAAATGGTGAAGTAAATAGTACTCCCCCTCCCTCCCCATCCCCGAAACGAGGCAACTGGACCACGGACTCCCATAAAACCACAACCACAAATAGGCCTATATCAGTGATTGCCCATCTACCCCCCCCCCCCCCCCCCCCACACACACACACACACTTGGTCAGTTTTCCTTGCTAGTGCATGCAGGTGCTTCAATATATTATGGATTCCGAAGCGTCTTGGGATGAAACGTCCCAGGGCCACCACAAGCATTTCCTTTTCGTTAATGTAGTTTATTTATGTTAATTCCACTCTCAACATGTACATTTTAACATTTCACTCTGAACTTAACTCTTAAAATCGTAAATCGGATTCTCTTCCTCCCCAACCCACAATTTATGCAAAATTCAGTACTGGTAACATGATTCTTCTCCGTCAATAGCTACAGTAAGGTGAAAGGCCGTCGGGGGAATGTCCAGATATTGTTCTGGTCAAGTTATAATTTTTTCAACTCACATCCGTAATTTCAGTACGGTATAAAATTTATTTTTTCGTAATTTCTACAGTTCTGAATCGATTTGGATGAACAACATTCGGAATCGTAATAGCTTTTAATATCTGTTTCAAATATTGAACTATATTTTTAATATTTCAAGTAAAAGTAAAAGTAAATTTTCACTGACTGTGAAAAAAATTGATTTAATTAAGAGCCGGTGACTGAGAGATCAAAAGATAAACCGACGTCAGCCGAACATCCTATCACACAGTTTGACATATTCATGCGAGAACACGATCCAAACTCCATATTTTGATCGTTTTTTCTGCCATATAATGCTTTTTATTATCAAAAAATGTATGGAGCATACGTATTCAGTTTATACTTAAGTGCAATACCTAACAATCACTAAACAACAATGAACTGAAACTATTTTTGGTGGAAGAATAAACCTGATTACTGCACTTGGAAAAAACACAAGTTAATTATAGACAAAATGAAGTCACGTGGTGGGGTTTTGAGACCCCCACCTCGTTGTGTAATTAGTGGGGTCTCAATTTCTGTGTTCATATGGGCAGTGTACACGACATGAGATGTCAGTAGAGTAAAAAGGCCGATTCTGGCACAGCAACAATTAATTCTAGCACACTAAAAAAATAAGCTTGAAAGCAATGGTAATTTAGTTTGAAACATTTTCTACCACAGCTAAAAAAGCTTAGTGAAATTTCGCCTGTGCTGGTATTTTGGGTAGGGTTAATGCACTGGGGATATAATTTAAAAATAACAAAACAATTTAAACTTGTGTGCTTGAAATGATGATCTCATAAATCGTTTTTCCATACAAATATCCCATTGGAATTTGTAAAAGTTGAAGCCTGCTGGCCTGAAAAAACTGCAAAAAATGATTTTTTTCCCATCATCATCTTTTTGCTCAGTGTTTTTCCAATGAGGATTTTTTTAAGAATTGTACAGAAGAGGATTTTCCTTCTTTCATTTTACTCTTTTAGCCCTCAGATTTCCAATTTTGCCATTTTGCTCAGTGCTAATCCAATGAGAAACCTTGAAGAATTGTAAGAGACGGCATGTGGGCTAGAAAAGACGATCTCAAAAATCTTCTTTTTCCAAACAAATTTCCCATAAGCATTTGTAAAGTGCCGCAATCTTGGCAACCGTCAGGTTTGAAATTTTCCAATTCTCGCAATTTTGCTCTGTGTTATTCTAATGGGTAAATGTGAAAGAACTGAACTGAGACATCGCGAAGTTGAGAGGAATATTGACGTCTCCTCTGACATAAAGAAAGAAAATACCAGCTGCTTTATATATATACTGAGTCAAAAAAGAAAGTATAATAAACTTTGAGGAGCAATAGTTTTAGTATTATCGACTTTAATTCCAAACAAATTATTGTAAATTCATATTTCGAGTCTAGTTGTAAAAATTTGCATAATTTCATGTTCTTACTTTTGCTAGCGTCACGTCAGGACGTCGCAATTCAGACATGGGGTGAAAAGAAAAGTTCACATGCAGTCAATAGTGTGTATGTCCACCGTTTGCCTCTTGGATGGCAAGACATCGACAGCGCATGGACCTGATAAGTTTCTGGATGTCACCGTGTGGTATTGCGTTCCACTCCTGCCTTAGAACATTACGTAAATCGCCCAACGTCTGAAGATCGTGAAGTCGTACCCGACGGTCCAATTGATCCCAAAGATGCTCGATTGGTGACAAATCTGGCGAAGCGAAAGTGAGGGCCAGGGAAGAAGTGCGATGCTCTGCTCCTCAAGAAAGTAACGACAGATACGCGCCACGTGACATCAGGCATTGTCTTGCTGGAATAACAGCAATCCGACATTAGCGTTGAACAACAACAGCGTTAAGAATTTCGTCCCTATATCACTGTCCATTCAGATTACTATCGATGGAGATCAACTGCGTTCGATGGTGCACGGAAATTCATGCCCAAACCATTACACTACCCCCGTCGAAACGGTCGCATTCCCGCACGCAGTCATTAGAAAACCATTCTCCTCGTCGGCGATACACTCTTGCCCTACCCTCGGCGCCCTGTAGACAAAATCGTGATCGATCACAGAAAAGAACTGTGCTCCAACGCTGCAGAGTCCAGCAAACACGCTGACGTACCCATTCCATTCTGACGGTACGATGACGTTGAGTGAGGATTGGTCCTTGGTATGGACGCCTACTTAGCATGCCGTGTTCAGCGAGTCTATTCCAGGCTGTTTGTGAACTGATTATATTGTTAGTTCTACCAGGAGTAATTGCTGCTGTCCTCGTCGCCGGAAGGAAGCGATCCTTCAAGTGAGACGTCCTGATGTGTCGGTCTTGTGCAGGGGTCGTAACTCTTGGTCGACCTGAACGCGGTCGGTCGGCAGTAGATCCAGTGGTTCTATACCTTCCAATGAGACGGTAAATAATAATAATAATAAATAATAATAATAGATTTTGTATAGCGTGAAACCACCGAAGGTGCTCTAAAACGCTTCACAATCACATGAAAGGTACTATGGGAAATATGATTTGAATAAATGAGTCTTAAGATGCTTTTTGAAAGTCGATAAATTACTTTGTGAGCGAAGGTGCGCGGGCAATGCATTCCAAAGTCGTGGTCCAGCAATCGAGAAAGCCCGCTCGGTCGCTAAAGCTGATTTAGTGAAGGGTGTGGTCAGTAACAATTGATCTGAAGAACGAAGCCTACGCTTCGTGAGGCGATGAGAGAGAAGGTCCCTCAGGTAAGCAGGCGCGAGACCATGAATGCATTTAAATACTAGCATAAGAATCTTAAAATGCACTCTGCTTTGGATTGGAAGCCAGTGAAGATCCTTCAAGACAGGGGTAATATGATCAAAGCGCTTAGCCCCGCTTAGGATTCGAGCAGCTACGTTCTGGATATTCTGTAACCGCTGTAGTAGTGAAAGTGGTAGGCCCAGAAAAAGTGAATTGCAGTAGTCCAAGTGAGATGTGACAAAAGAGTGAACCAGTTGTTCTAAAGCTTTACCGCTGATAAATGGGCGCAGCTTGCTCAGCTTTCTGAGTTGCCAATAGCATGTTTTACTAACTTTTTTAATATGAGGCTCAAGGGTAAGATTGGTGTCGAAGATCACTCCTATATTCCTAGCAACATTAGAGACCTGAGCAGTAGAATCACCAACGTTGATAGTTTGTATAGGAGAGGAGAAAGTTGTTCTTTTCTTTGAGATGACCATAACTTCTGTTTTTGAGTCATTCATTTTCAATCGGTGACTGGACATCCACTGTCTTACAGACTCAATACAGCTTTCCATTTGAGACAAAGTACCTGCTGTTGCGGATGTATCAGACGGATTGAATACTAAGTAGAGCTGCGTGTCATCGGCATAAAGATGATAAGGAACACCCAGATCTCTCAGCATTCGGCCAAGTGATGATGTGTATAATGTAAAGAGTACAGGGCCGAGGACCGAACCCTGTGGTACACCACAGATCAATGCTTTGCTTTTAGATCTTGTATTATCCACATTAATTTGCTGAAAACGATTTTCCAGGTAACTCTGAAACCATTTAAGAACGGTGCCAGTAACTCCATTCTGTTCAAGAATATTCAATAGAAAGGTATGATCAACGGTGTCAAATGCCGCGGAAAGGTCCAGAAGGACCAGGAGTACAGCTTTCCCTTCCGATAGAGCAACGGCAATATCATTGTGCACACGTAATAAAGCAGTTTCAGTGCTGTGATCAGATCTGTATGCTGACTGAAAAGGTTCGGAGAGATTATTAGCAGATAAATGGCTGTTCAATTTACGCACAACAATCTTTTCAAGGACTTTTGAAATGAATGGCAGGTTTGAAACTGGCCTGTAATTTTTCAGATGATTTGGGTCAAGTGTAGGCTTTTTAATGAGTGGGGATACCAAGGCTAGTTTCAGATCATCAGGAACATGACCTTCAGACAATGAAGTTTGAATGATGTTAGTGATGATTGGAACAAGAGATACAGACATCGACTTAAGGAGCGAAGTGGGAATAGGATCAAGGTTATTTGATTTGCTGGGGCATGAGAGAATACATTTTGATATTTCCTCCTCGGACATGGGAGAGAATTCTGAAAAATAACATTGTATGGAAGGATTGATCGGTTGTGGTGGATCAGCATCACCGATACCTTCCTGAATATGCTAGTGGTCACAGTGACTCTGAACTCAGCAGCGAGCTCATCTGGAGGTGTCCCAGCCTCATGCATACCAATGGCACGCAACCTCTGATTTTTGGATGACCTTGGCATTTTTTAAAATGTCAGAAGACAAAAACTAGCGTGTTTTCTCAATAACCCAGGCTCTCTAGCACAACATAACAACAAAGAAAATCGTCGGTCACCCATTCAATTTCACATTCACGGGTAGCAAGTGCTATTTTGAAATCCATAGCAAAATTTATACGGTTGGGTGGACAACAACAACATGTCATTAAACTCCTTGCACTACTTGTCCACAAACATGCAACATTAGAACTATTATACTTCATCCTTTATGCTATTTTTTCACATTTGTTCTATTATGCTTTCTTTTTTGACTCAGTATATATTTAAACAGAAGAAAAAAAAAAAAAGAAAATAAATTAAAAAAAAAATTGAAAAATTAAAAAAGCATATCATTTTTAAAGATCAAAGATCCAAAGGAGAAATTGGAAAATATGAAGAAACATCTAAACTAGAAGGTGCACATCTCATGAATTTAAACTCTCCTAGAACGATGGGCAAGACATGTCTGGGTTGCATGTCCCAGAACGATACACGATTCACACAATTATTATCCTTCAGCTCCCAAACAAATGAAAATGAATAAAGTTGATAAACTCGTTCCAAATTTAAACAACAAACATAAATATGTAGTCTACTGTGAAAATCTGAAACTTTACATAGATTACAACATGAAATTAGTCAAAATACGTCACATCATCCAATTTGATGACGAGCCTTGGATGAAGAAGTATATAGATCTTAACATAAATTTGAGAACACAGGCTGTGACCGAACTCGTGAAAGATTTTTTTTTTTAAAACTTATGAACAATTCTGTATATGGGAAACCAATGGAAAACATCAGAAAAAGGACTGACATTCGTCTCGTGATGACAAACAGTCAGGCTAGAAAATACATTTCAAAACCAAACTATATATATATGAAAATCTAGTGGCTGTTAACATGAAACAAATGCGTCTAACATTTGACAAACTGATTATACCCCCCCCCCCCACAAACAAAGTTTGGGGGTTATATAGGAAGCACCCTGTCCGTCCGTCCGTCCGTCTGTCCATCTGTCCATCCTTATAAGCGCAACTCCTCCTAAACCATTTGAAGAATTTTCATGAAACTTTACATAATGGAAGAACTCCATATGAAGTTGTGCATGAAGCAATATAATTCCGTTCTGACATTTCCAAGGGGAGATAATCTAACTTATACATTTTAATGTACCAAAAAGTCTATAACTGAGGTGCGGGGGGTATCACTTTGTGAGCTTGCTCACAGTACCTCTAGTTTATTTGGGAATGTGCATCTTAGACATCGGCAAACAGCTGATGTAGCGATTTCATTATGAATATATCAAGAAGAAATATGATTCGAAAGTCAAATAGTGTTTCAACAACATGGATAATATGGCTTACAAGGAAGAGACCAACCACTTTTACTGCGACATATCTCCAGATGTCAATGCATGGTTTGACACAAGCAATTGACCAAGTAATCACAAAGCTAACATTCTGTCAGGTGTGAATAAAAAGGTGGTGGGAAAATTCAAAGATGAGATGGGAGGAAGACAGATCATGGAATCCGTGGGTTTAAAGTCGAAACTGTACACTTACTACTTAGATGGGAAAGCGATTAAGAAATGTAAAGGTGTCAAAAGAAATGCTGCAAATAATGACATCACGTTTGAAGAGTATAAAAAATGTCTGTTCAAAAATGGAGAAGTGTACAAATCGATGAACATGATTCAAAGCAACAAGCACAATCTCTACATGGAAATAATCAATAAAATTGCTTTATTGGCTGATGACGATAAGAGAATTATGAAATCAGAGGGAATAAACACATTAGCCCACAGTCATTATTCCACAATGTCGATAATTCCTCAAGATCAAGAAGGATTAGATGAACACATGACATTGCAAATGGATAATAACAGAGAAAAATCTAGAAGATAATTAATAGCAAAGATAAAGAAACTTATTAAAAAAATTAAAAAACAAAATGGAACAAAAAATAAAAGGTAGTTGGTTTCAACGAAACTAAAATAAAAAATATTTCCAATGATGAAACAATTTTTTTTTTTTTTTTGGGGGGGGGGGAGAAATGAAATTCACACAACATATAAAAAATGAATAAAATAAAAAAAATAAATTAATAAATTCTAAATAACTTTAAAAAGAGGAAAATACGAACATATCAGTAGAAGGTGTCATCTTACCTAGCAAACCCTTCGCCTGACATCAATCTGTTGGATGCCATCAAAGCATTGAAAATAAAACATTTTCACAGTGTCTTTTCCAGAAATGCATTGCCCAGAAAACTGCGAGATGGTGGCGAATGCAGAATCCAGAATCTAGATGATTTCTCAGATGACGACACACCTTGGGTAGCATGGTTCAAGAAAGTGGGAAGAAATTATTTCAACAGTTACGGAATCTCACTGCATGAAGAATTGATGGATTATTTATGGACAATACGGAACGTGCACAACCTCATGATTAAGTGTTTTGTGGACACTTGTGTCTCTACATTCTCAAGAGATGGTCTTTGAAACATTATTTTCAAGACATCCTTAACCATTTACATTGAGAGAGAAAACAAATTTCTACATAAATAATAGGAAGTAAAAAAAAGAAAATAATAAAATAAAAATAATAAATTACACAGAAAATAAACAAAATAAATGACAGTCAATACATTTGGAAGAACTGATGAAATGGTGAAAAAAGAGAAAGATCGCACTTGAAGGTGATGGTGGAATGTCTGTTACATTCATGAACAGTCATTTTGTGAGGAGATACGAATCTTGAAAGGAACCATTAAACATGAATAATCACAAGCTTTGTAACATTCCTGAACTGATAGATCTCAGTGACACTGACTTTGGATTACTTAATTCAAGATCTGTTTCTGGCAAGGAATATGATCTACATGTAAAGGACTTCATACTAGATAACAATCTCAGTGTTTTGGCTCTAACTGAGGTCATCTGATACAAGAGTGCTGTTCTCGGTAACCAATAGTCTCCTTGGTAAAGAACAAAAAGTCATTCTCCCAGATCATCTAAATACTGAAGAAATTCTGGAAAAATTCAGCGATTCTTTCATAACGAAAATCCAAGTAATCATGGATAGTATACCATCATGTGAACCACCAAAGTGTGATCATCTTGACATAAAAAGAGATTTTTCTAATTTTCACTCTGTCTCAGAAGAAGATATTTGAAAAATGATTTTATCATCATCCAATAAATCCAATGATCTAGATCAAATTCCAACACACCTTTTGAAAGAGACAATTGATGATCTTCTGCCAGCAATAACATTCATTATATCTGCATCCCTACATGAGGGGTTTGTTCCAAACCCATTGAAAAAAGCACTTGTTACTCCACTCATCAAGAAACCATCTCTTGGTCCTGACAACCTGAAGAATTATCGACCAGTATCCTACCTCTCTTTCCTGTCTAAACTGTTGGAAAGGGTTGTTGCTTTACAACTCAAAAATCATCTGCATGAAAATGATCTTTTAGAGCCTTTCCAGTCTGCACACAAAGCCAACTACAGGACAGAAACAGCCTTACTACGAGTCAACAATGACATTGTTAAATCAGTGTCTGAGGGTAAGGCTGTACTGCTTGTTCTCTTGGATTTGTCAGCAGCATTTGCCACAGTCGACCATTGTATTCTCATGCAGACATTGACACAGCATGGCATACGTGGAACTGCCTTGTCATGGTTTGCATCATATCAAGAAGGTCGCAGTCAACAAATATATATCAATGAGATCAGTTCAAAAAGGAGGATGTTAAAGTGTGGTGTTCCTCAGGGCTCAGTTCTTGTATACTCTGTACACTTCTCTATGGCGCCTTCTTAAAAAGCATGGTATATCATATCATCTGTACGCAGACGACACCCAACTGTACAATACATTCAACCCATCTTTTCCAAGTGACTCATTCACCACAACCAATAACATGGAAACTTGCATAAATCTTGTGCGGGGATGGATGATAGACTTTAAACTGAAAATGAATGACTCTCAAACTGAATTCTTAGTGATATCCAGGGTTCGCATGCCTAAACCTTCTGATTATGGACTCAAATTTAAAACTAGACATCCATATCAATAAAATATGTCAAAAATGCTATTGGCAGCTCCAAAATGCTGGAAGACTGTGACCTTATCTTAACCAGTCAGCACTTGAAAAACTTGTGCACTCCTTCATCACCTCACAACAAGACTATTGTAATCCAGTGTTAGTGGGGCTGTCCCAGTGCCTGATTCGGAAGCTTCAAAAAGTTCAGAATACTGCTTCTAGGATAATTACTGGTACCAAACGCTCTGAAAACATAACACCTGTTTTAAGACAACTACATTGGCTTCCAGTTAAACAGAGAATTGATTTCAAAATATTGATCTTAGTATTAAAATGTATCTACAAACTGGCTCCAGTTTACCTGCAAGAGCTCCTCACTGTATATACATCAGCACACAGTCTCAGATCTAAAAACCAAATTCAACTAGTTGTACCATTTAGCAGATCTAATCTCTGGCTAATGATCATGTGTTCTCCAACGTGGGTCCCAGATTGTGGAATTCCCTGCCATATAGTGTCATAATTTCGGAAACTCTTGACATCTTCAAAAGAAATCTTAAACTTTCCTATTTACTGAAACGTTTTCCTGAACCTCTCTAAGAGGCAACCGCAACAGATGTAACTGTTTATTTCAGAAAAGTTTATTTATTTCTGTGAAGCATTTTAGAGCACTATTTGTGGATTTATGCTCTAGAAAATCAATTATTATTATTATTATTATTATTATTAAACAAGAACGTTGATCTAGGCAAAGATGCTTGAACAATGTGTTTAAATCTCGAGGCTACACCCACATTGTCGCCACTCACATCAAAGCTGGTGTCTTTCATCCACAGTTGATTAAGTCCTTTAGATTTGGAAAAATCTTTGGGATATTTCAAAAGTCCTAACATCATGGTTGCCTGACTGGGATGAAACTTGGTTTCTATCTCTTGACCTGAGATTCTATATGATATGCTGTTGAAAAGATGCATCAAGCCTTTATCAGCCAAAGTGATGAAGTCATCGTTGGCATAGTCACTACCATAATTTTTTGTCAAACGTCCTCCTATCTGGAGATGCCTTTCACTAGGATGGAGAAAGAGATCTTGCAGTTTGATATTGAGCCTTATCTCTCCCTCAGCATTGAGACTAGTTCACGCCATGGGTAAATATTCGTGAACTCCATACTCTTGAATACTTTTGTCTCTTATTATACCTTCTGATTTGTCTAATATGTTGCTCATTTTTTTTATTTCACTCTAATTTTAATTATTTTTCTTTCATTACTTATATATATGTGACAGAAAAAATTGTTATCCTCTGTTTTTCTTTAAACACTGCCTTTTGCAATTGCTGTTCATAAAACTTTCTTGTGATTTCTTCACCATTTAATACTTGTATCTCATAAGTGATGGGATCAGAGTAGAATGCTTGAACCATGACAAAGATTTCTTCCATCCATGTAGGTATAACATTTTTCAAAATGTTTTTTCCACTTGTAACTTCTCACACGATCGCCCACAGCAAATAACGGTCCTTTTGTCATTGCCACCGCCATCTTCAATGGATAGAGATTTGTGTAGACTTCCTTTTCATTTCGTGGATCACTAGCTTTCACAGGTGGCATCTTGATGGGACTGTGGCGTGTGTTGATATAGTTGTCAATCATATTGTCTAAGACATTCAAGCATTTCTTAGTCGAGTTAACCGTGAAATATCAGCATTTTTTCTTTCATGGTTTTATTTCACCATTCGACTATGTTCACCTCCTCGTTTTCTGTGGAACAGATGTCGATGAGTCGACAGACATGATCATTGTAAAATTTTCGACCTTTGTCCACCCAGAATTTCTCGGGTTTTTGCAAAGAAGTGGTGAAGGTATTTTCCAGAGCTTCAGCCACCCTAGATCCCAATTTATTTTTCAATGCCCTCAACAATCCTTATTTCAAAAAGACATCTATGACCATCAAAATATATTTCATGCGTTGTGTCTATGCAGCAATTGCAAATCAACCAGACTGGCAGCTCAGACCTGATCCAAGCCTTTGACAAATACTCTTCTCTTTCAAAATCTGTGCACTATGGGCTTGTGCAGTTTGTTCACTGATGCATTAGAGAATTGCTTTTTTTATTTCCTATTCCAAATGGACGTTTCCTGCCATGAGCTTACTGACTAGAGAACTTTCGAATTTCTCTCTCATTGTGGTATTGACTATATATTTTAAATCTGTCAACATGTTCTAGTCGCACACATCATTCGAAGTCTTCATGTCAGAATGCTTCACGTAACAGAGATTGTGATTGTAGGCAGCTCAATTCACTCTATTGATGGGTTTGCTCCACAATTTTGGAGTCAGATCTTTATTCAATCTCTTGTTCAATTTTGTACCTGGTCCGGTATATTGATTTTTGAAGAGAAGATTATTGATGAGTCTGCTGACCATTCCTCCACCTCTTTTGATGAATTGGGTTTTAATCAAACCACACACTTCACAAATTCCGCGAAGCATCTGCCTGTTATTTTTAGTTTGCACTTTTCACAAGTTATCTGTATCTGTAGAGTTATTACATTTTACATAATACATTTTTCTTCCGTTAATTTTCTTTTTTTTATTTGTTTAAATTTTTTTAGTATTTTCTTTAGTATATATAATATCATTATTTTTTATTTTAAATCTGTCACTATTTCTGAATCTTTTTTTTCCCAAGAGTTTATGAAAGATCCCTTGGATTCTTCTCGACCTTTTTCTCTCAGATTATGTTTCATCTCTTCTTTGAGAATTTGATGAGATTTTATTCTTATTCCTTCTTTCAGCACATCAAATTTATCCTTTTCCTGGAGCATTTAGTGATACCCCCCATCAGAAATCCTTCCATCCTTCAGAAAGCTGATATCATGTTGCTTATGGAATTGAGTTTTGCGTCAGCCAACACTTTGAAATTTTCATATTTCTCAGCCTTCAGTGATAATTTTTTACTCACAAATTTTCCAGCCATGCTCAAGAATCCTTTCGCAAGAGCAACAAGACATAACCAGGAGGGGGGGGGGGGGGGTATGAAGTTCGGATGTACTGGTAACTATTGTCAGTCGAGTTTATTATGTTATGCCAATGAATTAATATCACTGATGAGGGGGTGGGCATGTCCCAATATTTTTCTAAAACAATAATTTAAATTTATGAAGTTCGAATGTACTGGTAACTATTGTCAGTCGAGTTTATTATGTTATGCCAATGAATTAATATCACTGATAATGTTACTTCACCCAGCTGGCCCAGAGGGATAAAGTTACGCATATAATTAATTATATACACTTGTTGTCGATAGAGTATGCAGTTAATTAAGGGCATTGATAACGAATTTCATCCAGCTGGCCGATGGGGATATGTTAAACCTATAATGCTTATGTTGTTTTTTTATATCCGGTATAACAAGTATAATGTATTGAATCACTAATGGTTTGTAAAGCGATATGCTATATAAATAAGAGACTGTCCAAAAAGTGTAAAAGTGTTGCATCTCGTTCATTCCAGGACTCCATTGTAATGTCGTCAACAGGCCAATGAGATCAGCCAGAAAATGTTTCAGAACATCTACGAACTGACACGTTTATTCAGTTATTAGACAAATTCAAAGTAGAACTTGAGCGGCGATTTTCACCCAGCAGTTTGACTGTAATGAAAGGTGTCGAGTCACTTCTGAGGTTTTCGTCAGGTGCCCTTTTAGACTATGAAGCGATAGCACCATTTGTTGAAATGTATTCAGATAGTTTAGACATTGACACTAATCTGCTGAAAGCAGAGTTAGCTATAGCAGCTAATCTGCACATACACACAATTAATACTGACTTTAAAAAATAATTTCAGGTACTTGAAAAGACAATTCCTTACCCAACACTGCCAAATTTACATAAAGCAGTTAAGCTAGCACTCACCATACCAGCGTCTACTACGTCATGTGAATGCAGTTTTTCAGCTCTCAAATATATTAAAAATTATCTGAGAAACAAAATGGCCAACCATAGATTGTCAGACATATGGGTCATATATATGTGACCCGAATTGAGTAAAATGTTACTCGAAAATCTTTATGCTGTTGTTGGTAAATTTGCAAAACGAAATGGTAACACTAGAATATCTCTATACTGACCACCTTAGCCAGTACTGGTGTTCTGTATGAGTCAAAATAAGAAGTAGCATAACTGCTATAAACTAAGTCTCCCACTGCCACTACACTAATAACACAAAAACCTGACAGAATTTTCTGGAGTAACGTTGTTGTGTTATTGGTGTAGTTAAAGAAAGATGCATAGTTTATAGTGGTTATTCTGCAACTTATTTCGAATTGTTCTGCACGATGATTGACTTAATAAAAATGTTATAAAGCATGAAGAATTATTTATGTTTTTGGTGCCCCCACTCCCCAAAGACAGACCCCGGTTTCCTGCCTGGAGAGCAACACCCTCTATCATCAAAATAGCTGGAATGGTAGCTATGGTCGATGGGAGTAGTTAGTAGTAGTTGGTGGCACAGTGCATTCAGGTTTGTCCCTATAGGTTCTTGGGTCTAGAAGTTCTTGGATCTAGAAGTTTCACAATTTAACACTTACCCTATGGAGCCTATGGGAAAATCAGTGTTAAAAATCTTGGGTCTAGATGTTTCACAATTTAACACCAACCCTATGGACCCTATGGAAAACTCAGTGTTAAAAATGCTTGGGTCCCGAGTGGCCCCTGTATCATGCTTATGACCAGCTCCTATAGTACATTTGTTTGGCTCATAAGTTTCCACTCTACATCAATTTATTTTTGGTGTTTTGCAAAATAGAAAAATAATTAGCAAACACAAAAAATATTTTCTAAGAAAATATATTTTGTGTTTGTAAATTATTTTTACGAAAAGCTTTTTCTAAGAAAATATATTTTGTGTTTGCAAATTATTTTTACAAAAAGCTTTTTCATAAATTTTATGAAAAAGTTTTTTGTAAAAACAAATTTGCAAACACAAAATATATTTTCTATGAAAATATTTTTTTGTGTTTGCAAATTATTTTTCTATTTTGCTAGTTTTTATTTTATAAGGAAATATGTTATGTACCCCAGACCTGGATTTTTCTCTGGCGAACCAATGTCTATGGGAGTTTTCACTGTTAAATCTGTGTTTGTCACCACTGTTTTTCCCCATAGACAATCCTGGAGGCACTCTGGCATAATTGCAACATTTTTTTATTCCAAACTTGTTTTAGGATATCTGATTTCTACTCCTCTGCTTTTTTAGAAAAGCTAAGAAGAAAACACAAAATGAAAAAAAAACTTGATGGCATACACTGTGGTCTAACTTTCTGTAACAGTTGTTCTTTGGTGTAAAAATATTTAAGATTATATGATTGTCTATCAACTTTTCATATTTTGAAAGGAGTTTTTTCAAAATATGAAATTTGATAGAGATGCATACAATATTAACCTAATACTCACAGTTTAAAAAGAGAAGTGACTCTTAACTCTTTTTTACTGTTGGAGAAATGTTGGAGATGGTGATAAAAAAGGATTATAGGAGTAACCTAACAAAATCGACTAAACTATCACAGAAAAGTTTTAACAAAAACAAAAATTTATTTAAAGTTGAATCATTGTAATGAAATGAACTGAACATATATACAGCGAGATCTGGGTTTGCCTATCCATGAGAAAACCTATTTACATCAAGATTTTTATGCTAGTTTTATTTGACACCCAATATTTTTTTGAACAAAATCTTGTGAGTCAGATAAAAAAAAAACTGATATCACTCAAGTGATCTGATTTTGAAACAAATATAAAAAATAACTAAAAAAAACCTATCTCTCTGTTACACAAATGTCTGGCGAAAATTATGTAATAGATGAATGACTTTAACAAAACTTAAAAAAACTAAAAAAGTCATAAATGTAAAAAATTACCTCTGTGGGATTGTTTTGTCACCTGATAATTATTATTACAGTTATTTCAAATAATGTCTATAAGTTTGCTCAAACCATCGTCGAACATCTCTGTCATTCTCTTGGAAATTTCTTGGGTCGAATGTGATAGTAAGAACTGTCTCTAAATCGTATCCTCTTGCAAGATGATCTAAAGCAAATATACAGTACATTCCACACACAACAGTAAATTCACTTTGTAGTCTCATTGTGTTTATTGTCCGGGAATCTGTATTTTTCACTACGAAATCGTATATGTCTCTATCTATTGGTGGTAAACCAAAGTAGATAGCAGAATGATTGTCTTTAAAATATATTGCTATCCAATGTTCTGGTTCTTTCGATGAATCTGTGTTCACAATATATGCTTGTCTGTGTTTAGGTTTTCGTTTTGGTAACAAGTCTTTTGAACACACTTTTCCATTTAAAGATGATAACCTTTGAGAACTGTCAAGTATATTTTGTAATTGTATGGTTTCCATCTTCTTAGCCTTGAAAAAGGCTGTCACGGAGCAGTTAATCAAGATATGCTGTATAATATGACCAGTCTCTTTTAACTAAATCTGCCCACTTTTGAATGTCTTTTTGGCAGTCTATTTCAAAGTCCATATGAGCACAATATTCTAATAAGTTTATTTTTCTTGCTCTCTTGTGTAGATTACATAGTATAGTCACTGGACACACTTTCTGTAAACATTCTGCAATGTATATATCTATTAATGCTGTTGTGTTGGTTCGATATTCTTCACAGATATTTTTCATTTTCTGTTTAATGGATTTTGACAGTTCTATCACTGCACATTCTGGAAATAATGTTTGTATTTTTTCTTTACACATCTTGCAATGTTCACACTGAATCATCTTGTTTAATAGTCAAATATCACTTCTCTGAATTTGTTGATTTCTATCTCACTATCAAATTCTGCATAGACAACAACGTTAATCACCTCTGGAAGAGCTTGAGCAAACTGAAGTTCAAACTTAAGATTGCCAGACTTTATAGGGTGAGCCAATGGCCCACTACTACTCTGATCAGGTGTCAAATCAATACCTCAAAGGGTATACCATTTTGCATAATCCTGCAAAGATAAATTAAATGATTGATTTTGTCCAAAATACCCCATAGCTTTGCAAAATGATAAATATGAATTTAGATAAAGTCCACCTTCGAAATTAGGTTCAAAGGGACGTGTGTTAATGGAATGTCCATCTTTTGTGATTTCCAACTTATTCAAATCAAAATGTTGAAAATTAAATGGATTGGTGCCAATATCTCCATTTATATCTCAATTACTAACTAAACCAAGAATAATTCATTTTGGCATCTGTTTATGAAACAGATAGTCTTCTATTTTTGAATGAAGACAACTTCCTATAGTAAAAGTTTTAATTTCACTATGTCTTATGGGCATTTTATAATTTGTTCGATCTATTTGTGCATTGAGATCATTCGCAAATTTTAGAAATAAATCCAATGCCGGTATTCTGAATATGGCTTTTTGAATTTCTACTTTTCCATTTTCACTACCAATCAAACAAAATTTAGTTGGAGCACGATGCAATTTAATTCTCATCTCAACTCCATTTGGTAAATACTTATCTTGCACAAATAGATCTAAATGTAATTTTCCTCTTAGTTGCACATTTTTGCTACCACCAATTAATTTGGCTCGTTCAGGCAAACCTTTGTTAGACAAAGCTTTACTTGTTTGTGGTGTCTGGGAGTATCTGTATACCACATCTCACTAGCAGCTAGATGTGTTTTTTCACATCTCTTGAATAACTAAGAAAATTCTCAAAAAATCCTCTATAAGAATAAAGATCTGTATTGGTGGTGATAAGATTGCCATTCAGTGTAACATCAATTTTACTGAACATGCTATGAAAAAAATTATTGATAGGAGCAATTTGTGTATCTCCAGCCAAAACACTCCCATCTTGTTTTGTAATTTTAAATTGAAGTTCAAGTGTAGATGCTGCAAGATCTAACCACTTGGTTGTTTGTCTTGGAATTAAAAATTCTATTGGTGAAGAATTATTTAAAGATGCATAGGAAATTGTTCAATTTCACCAATATTTTCTATACCACTTGATGTTGGTGATACATTATCTGGATCAAAACAAAACTACTACCAAAATGTTTGCAAGATCCATGTAACATTATGATTTAATCAAATATATCAAGGGTTCTTGATTTTCGTTTTGAATAAGCTTGTCTTTGACATGTCTTGCCTCTACGAGAACGAACCATAGACTGACGTTTTCATTCTTGTTTTTGTCTTTTTATACCTAAAGCAGATTCACCAACTGATTTCAAATGATCTTTTCCATGAGTTAATAAAATGTCTTTAGGTGCTTTACATTTTTTTATCAATTCATTTGCTATTTCTAAACCATGTTTTAATCCTTCTCTCTTTAAAGTTTGAAATGCATTTTTTGCAATTGATTTTATAAATGGTGCAGCTGTTCTTATTGCTGTGCAAAAAATAGACCCTAATCCAAATCCATATTGCTGTGGTACACCTTGAAACAACGACATAATTTTGTACAAATTTAATTTATGTCTCTGTCTAAAATGCAACTTGACAACTGTCTTGACACTTGCAAACTGAATGGGTTTACCAGTGTTCCCATTTATATTTATACTAATCTGATCAAAATAAGATTTTGATACTGGTACATAATGTACATTATCAAATTCTATATGAGTGTGCAGAGACTCTTTATGTGATTCAAATGGAATCATACGTAAAATAGGTGCTTCAATATCACCAAGAAATGTATAATCTGCTATGTCAGAATAAACAAAGATTTGATTGAAATCCACATTTAAGTCCACATTATATTTAAATGCACCTTTTGATGTGTTAGGAAAAATGACAGGATACATAATATCTTTACATCCCAATTTTTGTAATAAACTTTCTGACATTTTAATACCCACTTTCTCAATACTATTTCCTACTATTTTTACATGGCCTTGGAGACTCGAAAATCCAAGATGAAATGATACATCAAATGTTTTAAATATGTCTCCAAGTTTTTCTTGAATTTCTATTTGCATTGCCTCTATGACAAGAGCGCCATTTGCATATGCACCTGATAAAATATTTAATTCAACAGCAGCAACACCTTTGTGTAATGTATGTTCCAAATTTGTTTTATTAATGCGATTTGATATTTTGCCATCTGTCACAAAGATTTTAAAAACAGATTCTTCATCTGTAATATTTTTTGCCTCAGAAGGTAAAATTACTTCAACTAATCCCACTTCCCAATGTTCTTTATAAAGATGAATGGGTTTAGATAATTGTGTTTGAAAACAACATTGGGTATTATTTGGAAACATATTCATAGAACTATCACTCAGAAGTGTTACGTAAAATTAATTCATTTTTCTTATCTGGTGGTTTTTTCAAATATTTTAAACCTGGATTTGGAAGAATATATCCTAAAGAACTACTTAATAACACTAACCACAATTCTTTATCAGGGCTTTGTAAACTCAAATGTGCAATGGTAGTAATTATAATACCATAAATGATAATAATCTGTGTGAAATAAGTGACTTGATTTTTTGCAACTTGATTTCCACAAATTTTAAATTGTTGACTTTGTACATCAACACTTGTGATTTCATTAGGTAATGAAGTTTCATTTGATGACATATTCTTTTTATATCAAATCTGATTCTGCTATCAAGCTATCAAATTTCTTTGGATAACCTTCCTAATGTACTTTAAGTTCTTTAATAATTTTCTTTCCCACACGTCATGACCGTCTATTAAGAATTGTTTCAATTATATATTTTTTATCATCTTTTATACTTTGAATTTCTTGTGAATAAAATGTCCCTTGTATATTTTCACCACCCATATCTTCAAGTTTATAAGTGAGTGGTATTGTATGTTTTACATCAGTAATTTTAAATAACTCTTTTGTCCAATTTGGTAAATACCCTTTTTCAAATGTACGTTTGGTTTTATTAATACGTACTATATCAACAACTTTAAAATGTATTTTTTTCTTTTTACATTTTTTACCATACAAATGTTGAGATACTTGTACTTCATTTTCTAATGATACTGAAGCAGGAGTTCTCTGAATACTATGATGGAAACTATGGTTATAACCATCAACTAAATTTTCCGACACATCAATGTATCTTATTGTACGTTTGTGTGTAAAATATTTCCACATTTGTGTTTTCAATGTGCGTTGAAAATGTTCCACAATACTAGCTTTTGCTTCAGGATTTTCTGTTGTGAAGAAATGAATTTTGTGTTTCTTTAAAAAATTTTGTACATCTTTATTTTTAAATTCAGAACCTTTATCAGATTGTAATGATAATGGTTTAAGTCCAGAAGTTTTCAAAATACTCTGAACAGATTTTGTTAATGTCTCTCCTGATTTTTTGTGAATGGGTAATACCCATGCATATTTTGAAAATACATCAATAATACAAATTAAATGACAAAATTGGTCATTGTAAGATTGTAAACTTTGTATGTCTGCTAAATCAATTTGCCATTGATGATCAATACCACCCACTATAGTCTTACGCCTTGAAAACTTTTTATGGATGGGTTTATGTAAAGTATAGGTTCTTTCTCCTTTCAACCATTTTTTCACTTGATCAAGTGTGATGGAATTATCTTTACTATGAGCTGCTTTGTACAATTTTTGTATACCTCCATAACCAGCAGGATGTTTTGTATTGTAATATATTTAGTTAATAAATCATTCAATAAGCCTCCCATTTTTCAGAAATTCTACGTTTTGTCAATTTATGTTTTAGTAATGATTTTGGTGCATCTTCACTACACTGTTTTTTCTTACTTTTACATATTGATAAAGGATACTCTGGCCTACTATCTTCTGGAGAACTTTGATATTTACTGGGTTTGAGTATACGTTGTCTATTCATCCATAACCAACGTTCATGATTTCCAACAAAATCTTGAGGGATATTTATATCTTTTAATCCATGACTAAATATTTCCCATCCACTCGGTTTAAAACTTTTTCGGTGTCTAAGAACATCATTGACTAAATCTATGATATTTCAACCTTTTATAACTTCTCCATTGTAACTTAATACACCATGATCATCCCAACTCATGTGTGGATGAGATGATAAAGCAGATAATGATGAAGTTGCTTTACGTCTCATTGTAACAGGGACACTTTCTATAACACGATCTCGTAAAAAAAATGATTTTTCTCCTGACTCAGGCAATGGAACCAATGTTGGTTGTAATGCCTTCTTATGTGACATTTAAAATTTTTGTAAAGTTTCCCCATACCTTTGTTCTTTCTCACTTTCAGACAACTCTGAATTTTCTAACACAGATGATCAATCATTCTGAAGTTGTGCAGTTTTTGTAACTTCTGGGTTAGGTGGTATTCTAGGACGTTGAGCTTTCTCATTTTTAAAGCGTTGCATATCTTCTAAAATTTGATAAGGTACAATAGCCATCTTTTTCATATTTTACTAACTAATTTATTTGCGAGATTTGTTGCAACTCCTATAGCAGGTCCAAGTAAACCAAGTAATGGTAAAAAACCACCTTTGTGATTTAAAATTTGTTTTTTCTTTTTAAGAGTTATTGATTTACTAGCGAGTGCTCATAGTTGTTGACGCTTTGGATGTAATTTTTGTTTCTGACTTTGTGTTAGATGTATGTTGCCTTTTCAAAGATTATGACAGCATTCTGACACACAATTAATTAATTCTTTAGGTGCCTTTTTTCATAATTTGTTTTTGAAATGCTGGAGGAGTTTGACTTAAACCTATTGACACGCCACCATATTTTTTTAACTAAAGGAACTTTTTGTTTTCGATTTTGTCTCACCATCTTGCTCTTATAGAATCTAATTATTGAATGAAACAAATAAAAAATGTAATGCTATTTATATATATGTGCGAAGACCACACTTTATTTTATTAAAAGCATTTTCACTTAAAGTAAGATCTTATTCCATGAGTTGGTTTAGAATTTAAAGCTGTAAAATGTGCCATTGTGGGAATCTTTTCTTTTAATGGTACATGCTCTGTATTTTGTAGAGAATACATTGATTCATGCTTTTTGACACCATCTTTTGTTATTGACACTACACGTGTTAGCTTAAGTGGTGATACTTTTCTTTGTTTTTGAAGATTTTTCACAAGTAATACTTTTTTTTGTTTTTGTATGCTTTGTAGATGGAGAATTATGAGGTGGATTTTCAAAATTTGTGTACATATATTTAGGTCCTACCATTCTTTGATTTTTTATCTCTCTAGAAGTTGATGAGTTTTTTATTTTTTTCTTAGGGGATTTTTGTTTCCTTTTAAGTGACTTTTGTTTCTTACTCTTTGTTTTTTTGAATGGTGAATAGAACGATCTACTTGTCTTATGACCATCCCATCAAATTAAATTACAAATGATAACACCACCAAAAAATCCACCACCTCCTGGTTTTAAAATAATGCTTCATTTTGGTGCAAGATCAACTCTTGGATTTGCAAGTTGTTCAAGATCTTGTTTATGTTTTTCCTTATAGGTTAAAGTTTGTTTTGGCAATTTAATTCTCTTATTAAGTATGATTCTACTTGCTAATGTAAACCATTTTTAAAATTTTTTAAAACCTTTCTTAAGTAATTTTTGTCTTGCAAATGGACTTGTTTCTTGACCAAGTTGTTCCAAAGAATGTATAAATGATACCATGATGATGTGTAGTCATTAACAGGTTTTTTTATACAACTGACGCAAACTCATTAGAACATGGGGAATCTATAGTTTTGTATAAATGATGGGTCCACGTTCATCTTGTGTCACCCAAGTATGAAAACTATCAGTTCTTAATCTCAAAGATTCAGGAGTTCTAGGGTGAAAATCAATTAGTAAATAACCATGATCAATACTTGATAACATGCATTTAAATGTGGTAATTGAACTTGATTTGCCAATACTTTAATTTTTCCTTTATCTCTGGTATTTTGAAATAAAATCATATAATGTGCATTTAAACTTATGGTATGGCTAGATTTAGATTGTTGAAACATATTTTGTGTAATGTAAATGACACTTGCATTTCTATTATGTCCTTTTCGTGTGAACCATAATTTATTTTTTTCCTCATCTTTATCTCCTAACATATCATCAGAAACCACAAGATATGGTATACTGACATCATTGACAATTTCATATTCATTTATCAGGGATACCTTCTATGCATTTGATATCTTCACTTTCTTTAAGTAAAGTATATGTATTTTACCATTCTTTATAACCCGAAATGATTTTTTGTGGGGGAATATGAAATAAGTTATGTTTCATATCAATAAGCTTTTTGAAAAATTCTGTTTTTCCTGAACCACTAGGTCCCGAAACAAAGATATTACAAGGGTGTTGAAACAATAAACATTCACACGACGCCATAATTGTTTTTTTTTTTTGTGAAAAAGTGTTGTCAAATCATTCACTTATGGTCTCACAGAACTAAATATTTTCCCATAGGCGACCATTATAACACTTATGTGGAAAAAAATATGATCGCATCACTTTAAATTAAATATTTAAATACCTACATAAAGTACACACCTTCACACAACTTTCTCTGGCCACAAAACATGGGGTCATGCAACAAATAAGAGAGAAAATGTACCAGGAAGTGAAATACCGTCCTTGAACTCAGTTTTTTCTGGGAATTCCCAACAAAAATACACAAATAGTTAACCGAATTTTAAAGACCCAGAAAATACTTAGAAAATCTCTTTTTTCTTGTGAAATATTCAGTATTGTTGTAAAAACCTAATAAAATGCTTTAACAATTTTCTCAAGCAATAAGTTTTTTTCTAGGAGTCTTATTTTAGACTATGATGCAATATCCGAGTGCAACATTTCAAGGCAGATCACTCTAAACTAAATATTTAGTTCCGTGAGACCTATAATACTGCCCTAATTTTATTTCTCCTGTTTTATGTGATAAAACAATCATTTCTACACTAAAATACAAGAGTTGGCTTCTATTCATCCAATAAGATTAAAAATATAGCTTTTTTTAAAAAGTTGTTAAATTGTGAAAAAAAGGCCAAAAAATTTGGAAATTTCAGTATACCGCTTTCGTTACTTATCTTGATTCTGCTGCCAATCTATTTGACAGAGCAGTTCACCAATTGATGTTTTTTACTGGAATTAAGCCAGTTTACCTGATAAAAGTCCAAAATCGGCATAGAAGAACTCAATTCGAGAAAAAATAGGTGATTTATGTGTCAAATAGCTGTAAATTTATGTCCGAGAGAGAACATTTACACAGGTATCATTCATAAAAAAGCTGTTCAAAAGTACAATTTTCATCTAAAAACCTTCCAAATATCATAATTTATGTATACTTTATCTATTTACTAAAATAGAAAGGTACACCACCCGATGGGTTGGTGATTAATGTCCCAACAGATGTGAGGATGTTTCACAGAAAATCACATGCTGAGTTCAAGCTACCAAATCACACTTGAAACACAACTATTATGTGTAACAGTTCTTGAGTGATACAATTCCTGAGAAGTCTGCCTGATTTTTAGAATTTATTAAGCATATTTTTTCAATTCTTTCTCGAAATGAGTGCAAGAAAATTCAAATTTAATCACAGGACACATCTGAGGAAATTTGCATTTCAGAAAAATCATCCGCCTTGCAATATTTCCAAGTGTGTGGTTGCTAAAAGTGCAGAACCTCAAAATGTAGTAAAATATGTAAGACTCACACAAGAAAAGCATGATTTGGTTACTTCAAGTCCACTTCCAGTGACAGCAGCAATAGAAGAGCCTGGAAAGAGCTTCAAACTCTTACGCCCATTGTCAAGTTTAAAATCTGAGCTCAACATCTACAATGAGAAAATAGATGAAAAATGGTAAATAATCATATGGACAGTTATATCAAGAGCCTGCCTGCCTGCCTGCCTGCCTGCCTGCCTGCCTGCCTGCCTGCGGGCGGGCGGGCGGGCGGGCGGGCGGACGGGCGGGCGGGCGGACGGACGGACGGACGGACGGACGGACGGACGGACGGACGGACGGACGGACGGACGGACGGACGGACGGACAGACGGACGGACGGACGGATGGATGGACGGACAGACGGACAGAGATGGGTAGGCATCCTGCCTGCCTGCCTGCCTGCCTGCCTGCAGATCCACCTGATTATTGTTAGTTAGTATAAAGATACAAATTTGGAAAAAAATTGCTCAGAAAGAAACATAACTCATTCTTCCATCCATCCATCCCTCCATCCATCCACCCATCTATCCAATTCATTTCATTTCATTTCATTTCATTTCATTTCATTTCATTTCATTTCATTTCATTCATTCATTCATTCATTCATTCATTCATTCATTCATTCATTCATATCTGAGCAATTTTCTTCAAATTTCAGGCCTGAAGAAGATAGTTACAGACTGGTAAATGTGAGTAAAATGGCAGAGATGTTGAATACTGTTTTAAAAAAACACAGGCAACTTAATCCAGAATGTGATGGATACCTTTCTTTTGATCCGAATGGGAAGGAAAGGGATGGACTTGTTTGGAGGGAGCGAGTCATCTGCAATACCTGCTCCTATGTTTCTACTCGATTCTCTTTATATGAGGAGATTTCCAGCCCAAAATAGGGTCGCACATCAGCATGCACAAACAGAGCACTTCAAGTGGGGCTCTCACAGACTAGTATAGGTAATGCAAGTTTCCGGTTCTGGTTCTCAAGCAGCAAAACAGCTGAAGCAGTTGCAGAGCAAAAATGATTCAGATAAAAAGAGACAGAAATCAATAGAATTCAAACTTCAGCGGTGTGAAAAATGCACAAAAATGTATAAATTATATGAAGAACACCAAGAAGATGAAATTTACAGAAAAGCCTTAGACAAGGAAGAAGCCAAAGCTCAAAGGGCCATAGCAAAAGTAAAAAATAAGAAAGATCGCCACAGATATCACAAGCAATAATTTTCTGGTAAGATTTCATTCTTGCACTTGCCTGCCTGCCTGCTGCTGCCACCCCCCCCCCCCCCACACACACACACACACCCTTCCTATACTGTCCACTTGGAACATAGTGTGACACTTTAAAACAAAATGAAATAGTTTAACAAGAAGTAACTGAACTAAATGAGTAGCCTGGATTAATTTTGCCAGTCTGAATACTTTTTTTTCAAATGGATATTCAAGCGGCCATGAAATTTGCCATAGAATTCACACTTTTTCTGAAGCTATAGCCCTAGCTGCTGAAATTGGCCATCCATTAATAATTATTTATAAATGTCTGTAATAACATATAAAATACATGCAGGGGTATATTCATTCGAACAAATACCATTTTGGAGACACAATTTCCTGTATTCATTGGTAGAATGGCTCTCCAAAACTAGGTGCCCAGGCTCAACACAAAGCTTCCGATGACACAAGTGGCTAACATCTAGCTGCTGTCCATTTGCACCAAAATGTGGCATTTCATCCTTCATCAGTGCATTGACAGCCATGTACATGGTTCTGTGTACATATTCCAGTGAATGATTAGAATCTCCCCATGTTACTCTAATTTAGCCTTTTCTTCGGCTTTTTTTTTGCCCCCCTCCACAACAAAAAAGCATGTCCACCCCCTCCCTTGATGATCTAAACATAATTCTTTCTTTGAGCTTGTCAAAAAATGATGCCATTCTTGAAAATAGACAATAATGTACGTGCATCTTCATTCTGTTAGCAACAATCACCAAGGAAATGCAGAAAAACAGCATTTCTATAGGTCTCACAGAACTAAATATTTTCCCATAGGCGACCATTATAACACTTATGTGGAAAAAAATATGATCGCATCACTTTAAATTAAATATTTAAATACCTACATAAAGTACACACCTTCACACAACTTTCTCTGGCCACAAAACATGGGGTCATGCAACAAATAAGAGAGAAAATGTACCAGGAAGTGAAGTACCGTCCTTGAACTCAGTTTTTTTCTGGGAATTCCCAACAAAAATACACAAATAGTTAACCAAATTTTAAAGACCCAGAAAATACTTAGAAAATCTCTTTTTTCTTGTGAAATATTCAGTATTGTTGTAAAAACCTAATAAAATGCTTTAACAATTTTCTCAAGCAATAAGTTTTTTTCTAGGAGTCTTATTTTAGACTATGATGCAATATCCGAGTGCAACATTTCAAGGCAGATCACTCTAAACTAAATATTTAGTTCCGTGAGACCTTATATACTTTCTGTTTCCATACCTTCTACATGTCTTTCAGTAGGTTTTCGTTTTAAGGGTGCTTTTAACTCAAATATAGTTTCTGAAGAATCTATTCTTCTATCTATTTGTGGTACACATTGTCTATACAAGTAATTAATGATTTCTTTATCATAAATTATATTACCCCATACAACTCTTGTCCAAATATTTTCTACCTTATCTTTGTACATAATTCCCCATACATTTCATCTTTTTCCAATTGATTATGAATAGAATCTTTTGTTATTGTTAGATAACCAGGACTGATCAATTGAAATGCATATAATAATGCCCTACAAGTAATCTTGTTGTCTAAGATGCGTCTTACTGGTTCCATGGCAGAAATTTAAATGTTCCATTGACATCATACGTGGGGGATATTTATACTTTAAACCTGTATGGAGATGTCTGATATTTATTTACCATATAACATTTTGAGTACACAAATCAAAATGTTTTTGGTTTGTTTTTCACTTGTGACTTGTCTATTCTTGAAGGTCATTCTACACATATGGGATTTGGAATGGAACTTTCATGATGTTCTTAGCATCTGAGGATGGATTGTATATAATTCCCTTTCATTCTCTAATCTTACTCTCTTACTCTGTCTACTGACATCCTTAGTTTCACTTTCTGGCTCACTGTAATTTTCAAAGCTTCTCTTCATCTTCTGTATTCTCTTGTTAATTAGAAGGCTGTGACAAAATCAGTCTTATCTTCTTGATGTCCAACAAGCAAGTGTAAGAAATGCATACAATTCATTATTCTATTCCCATTTTTTCTTCATCTTGAGGAGATGTACTTTGTAAATCTGGGTAATCATTTTCTATACCATCTATAAACATTTTGTCTAATTTAGTTTAGTTTTTTGGCATTCTTGGGGATGATGTGCAGTTGTGTGTTGATCGTACACAGTTGTTGTTTGAAGAGGCGAGAGGTCATTTTGACAGATCGTGTGTCTTTTTTTTTTTTTTTTTTTTGTCTAATAATGCACTCGACACTGGGTATTTTAATGACTTGTTTATTATTCTAGTGCATTATACTTTATGGAAATGTTTTCTTCCTTTGATGTTTCCATCCTTCCGTCGATGGGACAATACAATTAGCGTCCACTGTAGTGTACAAAACCCTTTTTGAGTCCAGCCAATTTGTTCAACTTCAGTGAAGTTACGCTCCAACCTTTGATCTGTTATCTCATCTCATCTTATCTCCTCTTATCTCATATTATGTTATCTAATCTTATTTCATCTCATCCTACCTTGCTTCATCTCTACTTTCCTAACACATCTTCATTCAGAAACATGCTTTATTTCTTCTCACCGCATTATGAACATGCTCTTGCCGAGATTGTGATGATGCGGAGGTGAATAATAACAATAATAATGAAGTTCATAGTCTCGGTTCCACAATGTGCTCGCGAGCTTTACAATTGAGAACATGCGTGGTATATAAGTAAATATGCTCTGTGGCTGAATGAGTCTGTGGTAGGGTAATGAAGATAATCATAACGCTAAAGAGGAATACAACATACTTTCCTATCTTCATTTCCTTATCTTGTCTTAATTCAGTCTTTGTTCAGTTGCCATGGCGCCGAGAGCATACTCAACTCCACTACTTTTGCCTGGCTCCAATACTCTTGTAGAGATTGATGTAAGACTGGTCTGTCTTGGAACAAAACCAAATTTAAGGATAACGAATACATACGTGTTTGATGTTACGGCAACTTCTCATGGAAAATAAAATCACTTCTTCTGACACACATACCTTCATGTTTATCACTTCTTCTGACACACATACCTCCATGTTTATACTGATGGAGGCGGCAGGAAGACGGACAATTTGGCCATGCTGCTTCACAACAGAATATCGTTATTTCCTTATTAACTATTGTCACTTTGTACTTTTATATTCTGTTGAATAAAATATACTTACTTACTTACTTACTTACTCTTACTCTCTTACTCTGTCTACTGACATCCTTAGTTTCACTTTCTGGTTCACTGTAATTTTCAAAGCTTCTCTTCATCTTCTGTATTCTCTTGTTAATTAGAAGGCTGTGAAAAAATCAGTCTTGTCTTCTTTATGTCCAACAAGCAAGTGTAAGAAATTCATTATTCTATTCCCATTTTTTCTTCATCTTGAGGAGATGTACTTTGTAAATCTGGGTAATGATTTTCTATACCATCTATAAACATTTTGTCTATTGAATCTATTGGTAAGTGCAGCTTTTCTTGCAATGACATCACTAAATGATATATTTACATTATCTAATAACATGAGTGAATGTAGAAAATTAGAATCTGGAAAATCATCCAGAGTTTTATCACATTTTTTCACAGTTGAAAATAATTGTTTTAAACTGTATCCATAATCCATCACTGATAATATTTTATCTGGAGAAGTTTGCATACATGTTGGTGGTTTGTAAAATTGACAGCTTCTTATCAACTGAATGTAAGAACAATTTGTTGACCACTTAACATGTTCTTGTAATGGAATATATTTGGTTTCCCAATTCATTAAACCTTTCCCACAGACAAAACATTTTACTTCACTATCCCCCACATAGAAAAAAACAGCTTTTGCTAATTTTTCTTTCTTGGATTGTAAAATAGGATTTGTTGTCATAATACAACTCGAAAGTCTTGTAAGCTCTGATAAGTATATAGGATATGCAGGATTAAGTGGTAGAGACATGTTGACAGTTCAATGTTTTACTTTGACATTTCTGTAAAAACTAAAAGTTGTCTTTTTATATCCATAAGATTCATATGTGAGATGAAATGTTTCAGGTAATAATAAATAAATAAACCTTATGCATTTGTCACATCACACTGGAAGTAGAATGCATTTTGTTTTGCAAAATAGAAAAATAATTTGCAAACACAAAAAATATTTTCTTCAAAAATATATTTTGTGTTTGCAAATTATTTTTACAAAAAAAATATTTTCTTAGAAAATATATTTTGTGTTTGCAAATTATTTTTACAAAAAATAAGTTGCAAACACAAAAAATATTTTTCTAAGAAATATATTCTTAGAAAATATATTTTGTGTTTGCTAATTATTTTTACAAAAAAAATATTTTCTTAGAAAATATATTTTGTGTTTGCAAATTATTTTTTCACTGAGCTCTGACCGTACCACAACAGATGACCATGCCCTGTCAGAATAGTTTACAGTAATGAAGTAATGGATACTCTAGCAGTAGCAGTGGGAGTGGTAGTAATAGTAGTAGTAGTAGAAGTAATATCTTTCTTGTTGTGACATGTGTGTTCCGTTAACAACGTCATTATAATTAAATGTAAACTATATCTCGGTCTAATAGACCTTGTCACCTAAAAGGATCAGCTGTGGCAGATAAATTGCGAATTAGGAGTGGTGATGGACTTTCTGCATGAGTCCAATATTTATTTATAAATGCAACATTGCTTTAAAAATACAAGATCAAATTCTCATTCTAAAAAATCATTGACTTCTCACCCACAGAGTAATTTTTCTCTGTATAAAAGATGAAATTTAAGCAGGTAATATGCCGTTTCCAACATGAACCATGAATTCCCCCAATCCACGCTCCAAGAGTCAGAATGATATGATGAGTTAGTTCCATCTAAAACTCACAAAATACAAGATACAGTGATTAACAAGGACACTTTCTATCCAACATGTACATGATCGAGAAACAACCAGTCTGCAATTTCCAGCGTGGCCAGTCCACTCTCACATCCCACATCGGCAGGGCTCTAAAGTGGGAGGGTGAACTCGCCCACCCGGAACGTTTAGTATATTGAGGTTTAAACAATTAATCCGGGAATTGTCCCTGTATCAGTTGCATGATTATGGAACCACCTACATGTGGTTTTCTGCGGGGTTAGTCTAGCCACCAACTCTGTAGCAGGTGCTTGTCAAAATGTCACACGACCAAATCGTGATATTTTAAAATGGTCAAAACGTCACATTTTTTGGTCAAAATGTCATATACTTTTGGTCAAAACGTCACAAAGTTTTTGGTCAAAACGTCACATACTTTTGGTCAATACGGCACATACTCAGAAAGCAAGATGACAAGGCATTTACCATTGCAAACTATTTCCTGTACAGTGTCCAAACAAGAAATGGAATGAATGACAGTTTCAGCATGCCGAAGGCACACAGGGACGATGAGCATGTATATAACTCTAGCATGTTAGTCATAAAACAATAGCATATTATATGGGTAGAATGATAGTTTGTTGTGACAGAACTGTTTTCAGAACTGCACCAACTAGCGAAAACTGCACCAAGCGTGGCTGGCGAAAACGTCACCTGGTGAAAACGGCACCAAATGTGCCTGGCGAAAACGGAACCAAACCAAAAGACGAAGAACACTATGTTACACGATCAATAATGTAATTTTCACCAGGCTGGCATTTTGATTTTGACGATTTTTTTATAATTCATTTTATCTTTTCTCTCATATTTCCAATAATATCGAATATGAACACAGGCAAACAGATTGTACAGGGCTGAATTCTTCTATAAATAAAACAGATTCAACTGAAGAATGCTCTGACAATGTGTGTACATTGATTTTCTACCTGACAGTACAAATACCAGTACAACGAAATGAGTACTCTTCGAACAGAGTGATTTAATAAACTGGTTTAGGCAACATAGGCTCAAAAGACAAAAGACTTGCAGACAAATCGTCGCCTGCGTGCTAGAATGTCCTATGTCCCCTATTGGACATAGGACATTCTAGCACTCACGCGACGAAATATGAAAAAAATATGAAAAGATTGGCAGAAACCCAACAGTATTTCAATAAATCGATATTTTAAATAGTGCATATCATGTATAGACTATACACTGCTTGTTCCAACAAGGCAGAAACAATAACACCAATTTCATTAATTGAATTACAAAAAAATAAAACTTGTAAATTCTGTCGCTATAAATTGCAAAGATTCATGTGGATAAGTGAAAAATAATCTATGCCTCATACAACAAAGTGACGTCAGAAGAGTAATTTTTATTATTAGATATTATCTGATGGTGAAAATAACCTATTATTCGACCCCAAAAATTACAGGCCTATATCCTTATTATGCTGTATTAGGAAAATCATGGAACGAGTTGTTTTTAAAGATATTCATAAATATTTCCTTAATAACAGGTTATTTTATAAATTTCAATCTGGATTTTTGCCGAACAATAGTACCGTATTCCAATTAATAGAAGTCTATCACAACCTTTGCAACGCAATAGACAAAAACATGCAAACCTGTGGCGTTTTCTGTGATATTTCCAAGGCTTTTGACAGGGTATGGCACAAAGGATTAATTTTTAAACTAAAGCAGTATGGCGTTTCTGGTCCACTCCTACGATGGTTTCATAGTTATCTTACAAACCGAAGGCAAAGGGTGAAAATTAATGGCTACAAATCAGATTATAAAGATATAGAAGCTGGAGTCCCACAAGGTTCCGTTCTTGGCTCTTTTTTATTTCTCGTGTACATCAACGACATAGCCGACTATATCGAGTCTGTTGTTCGACTGTTCGCTGACGATACTTGTCTGACAGAGTCATCTTCTGATACTCATAGAATTCAGTCTAAAATGAACACCGAACTCCAAAAAATTAACAAATGGGCTGACACGTGGTTGGTCACATTTAGTGCTAAAAAAACTAACGTAATACTATTTACACTCAGCAGGGATGTTATATTTCCAAATATTGTTTTCAACAGCGAAACATTAGATTTTGTTGCTGTCCACAAACATTTGGGGTTATCTATTCAATCCAACTTAAGTTGGGAAGCCCATATTGATGATATCTGTAAAAAAGCTTGTGCAAGACTTTCTCAGTTGAGAAAATTGAAGCACATTTTTAACAGACAGATCCTGGGAAAGATGTATAATGCTTTTGTGCTACCAATATTAGAGTACGGTAGTCCTGTTTGGTGCGGTGCTCCACAACATTTAATGAAGTGCCTTGAGGATATATACTGCGATGCCGCACGAATCGTATCGGGCCTGACACGATCAGTATCACGCGATCGCCTCTTGTTAGAAGTTGGGTGGAATAATCTAGAAACAAGAAGACACGTTCAAAAGATGTGTATCTTTTACAAAATCATACACAACGATGTGCCAGATTTTCTCTATGAACTTCTTCCACCACGGGTTTGTGACACATCGTCTTATAACCTTCGCAATTCGTCAAATTTTATCCCTTACAGCATGCGAACTGAGCTATTTAAATGATCATTCTTTCCGTCTTGCACGGAAACGTGGAACAATTTATCCCAATCAGTGCGAAATTGCTCATCACTTACTGAATTCAAAAAACTCATATCGCCCCCCCCCCCCCCCCCCCCCCCCCCCCGTATGCAGACCACCTGCATATTTCTCGCATGGTTCTAGAAAACACAATATCATTCACAGTAGAATTAGAAACGGTTGTAGTGATCTGAGAAGTGATAAATTCCTCAATTACATCTCTGAATGTCCATATTGTCCACATTGTATAACTGTTGTTGAGAACGCAGAACATTATTTCCTTGTCTGTCCATCTTATTCAAACGCTCGTAACGCTTTTATTGGTAATTTATCAAATCTTAATATTACTCTGAATTCGGTGGATAATCTACTTTACGGTGATCCGGTGTTAGAAACCAAAACTAACACTTTGATTTTTAAATTTGTGCAACAATTTATTTGTAGCACTGGGAGGTTCGACAACGAGTTTCCCATCTAGTAATATTTGTAAAACAATGCTGACTCAAGGTATCCACTTCAATATAGAATACGCATGGAGGGGTTGCAGAATGGACGCGTCATCGGGGTGACGTTGAGCCAGCGCATCGGTACACAGATTGTGCAGTCACGATGATAGTCACGGTTGCGCTGTTTGTGGCCTGAGTCGCTGACTCGGCGTTTTCTCTACCTTTTGTGTGAATCAGCATGGATCTAATGAGACACGTCCCTAAGCTGTAGTACAGAAGGCGAAGAAATGATGATGATTATTATTATTATTATTATTATTATTATTATTATTATTATTATTTTAACACATCCTAATCAGATCAGCGCCCAAGGGGCATTTGGCTTTGTATATTAATTGATTCAAATCGAGAGAGATACAGAATGCAAAAGGGACATCAACAGCTTTTTTTTCTTTCTTTCTTTCTTCCTTTTTCTGTATTTGTTTAGTGCTACATATTCATATTTATTTATACACATACGCACATATATATAAACCATTCAAATAGTTTATTTTACATTTATGAATTTCAAAAAACTTGTTTGTTTCGCCATTGTAACATTTTCTGTATTCATATTATGGGAGCGGAGGTTTCTACTAAGTGGAAAGCACTTGTCCTCCTATCCCTTTTTGCTCAATAGTTATGGCAAATAAAATATGTTTAAAGTATAACCTATTATTCTCATGTTTCCCTGGGCTTATGCCATTGGTTGTTATTTCTTAATTATTCCATTGGTTGATTATCTTTGTATTATCAACACGGCAAGTGGCTTGCTAATGCTTGATAACACATGATAATACCAGTTTTTACATAATATTAAATCTGGTAAAAAATGTAATAATTTTGCGTTTATTCGCTGAAAAGGCAGCAGTGGAGGTTTTTCAATAAATAAACACGAAATTATTGGTGACAGATGCATAAAAATTAAGGATAGATTTATCTAGCAATGTATTAAATTATACTAAATCTGATAAAAAATGTAATAATTTTGCATTTATTCATTGAAAAAAGCTGAAGTGGAGCCTTTTCAATGAATAATTACGCAAAATTATTGGATACAAATATATATAACAATTAATGTTACAGACTTATCTCGCAATTTATTAAATTAAATGAAAACTGGTAAAAAAAAACAATCTACTGAATAATTATAGTTTATGTTTTATAAAGTAACTTACCTTTCCTGCTGGTCGTTTGTTGTTTTGTTTTTTTCGGGTTTTTTTGGAAGAGTGGGGGTCGCGGTGGGTAGGATGTTCTTGCTTTTAAGGCCAAGAAGTCACAACAAGAAATTCATTTAAGAGACTGATGGTGTTTCCATGAAAATATTTTAAAGATACATGTATGAATAAATTAATATGTGGCATTTTGACCAAAAGTATGTGACATTTTGACCAAAAAGAGTGTGAGTTTTGACAAAAGTATGTGAAGTTTTGACCAAAAATTGTGACGGTTTGACCATTTTGAAATGTGATGTTTTGGTTTTTTGATGTTTTGACTCCTTCCCCCTGGTCGATTTGACGGTTGCACTTCCAGGGTTTGCCAGAACATGTCTTCTGGGCGGTTCGGCGATGTCGCCAAGTTGGGATTCCACAGAGTCGTCCTGTCAGATAGTACAAAATGAGACCGCAGGTAGAAAACGAGACCGCAAGAGACCCCAGGCAACGTATAGGGTGTAGAGCCCCCAAATAAACGTTGTCTGGTTATATACGGTGTACACAATATATATATCCGAAGTTCGGTACCGATATTTTAACGTTAACCCATAAGATTCCACTTTTAATGTATTGTAGCGGTCGAGGTATAAAGTCCATTTACCAACCAGCCTTGTTGGTCTGGATCTCTTAGTCTCGTGGTAAATCGGTCGCTTTGTGTGTTAGAGGTCGACGGTTCGAACCCCGGCTCCCGCACTTATCTCTCCCACTGTTACATTTGGGGGCTCGTCCGATCCTCAGCAGTAGGTGGCACTGCGGGTGATTCGACCGCTCTGAAGGAGGAACCTGGGTGAGATTCACATGTGGTGAATTTCAAAGGAATGGGAGAGTAGTGTAGCGATCGAGGTATAAAGGCCATTTACCAACCAATCTGGTTGGTCCGGATCTCTTAGTCTCGTGGTAAATTGGTCGCTTTGTGTGCTAGAGGTCGACAAATAAACGTTGTCTAGTGAATTTGGGTGTATTCTATACAAATCCGAACTTTGATATCGATATTTTAATTTTAACTCCTAAAACTACACTTTTAATGTATAGCGCGGCTTCCGATTTGCGGTCTCAGTTTTCACAACCAGGGACAAAGAGGCTGCAAGTAAACGTAGATGAGACAACTCGCCCCTGAGACAACTCGCCCCAACATTTGAGACAACTCGCCCCAGCTTTTGAGACAACTCGCCCAAACATTTGAGACAACTCGCCCCACCTTTGGAGACAACTCGCCCCCATCTTTTACAGTGGAAATGGTTATAAAAACATAACAGGCGACTGACTACCGAAACACGTTTGTATTCATGCAAGTCAAATGATATGAAATAGGTATAAAAAATACGATTTTACAACAAAAATATACATATTTACAAAAAGAGTAGCATTTGTTATGTTCTGATATATTACCCGTAAACCGATAATCAGCATAATTATGCCTCCAAACAGCTTGGTCTCTAAATCTTCGGCTTTCACTGTCATCTTTACTCTCTTGGATTCCTCTTGCAGCAATGGGATAATTTTAAGGTTAGAGCGCAATGAAAATGGATATACCGGCGAGGAAAAGAATGTTATGAGAAATAAGTAAAAATATTTACCTTCAATATCGTTATTTAGTTTAAACAATATTTATTGAAGGAATATGCTAAATATTACAGAATTGAATACCAGAAGAATAGCAGTGCTAATGCAATAAACCTTTTTCGAAACTGTCATTTTGGCTTTTAATCTATGCAAGGTCACAGGTCGCGAGGTGTAAACATTTCAAGAAAACACATTGTTAGCAATGGGAGAAGAGAGCAAGTGAAGTGCTTCGAACCCCATTACGTTAATTAGTGCGAATTAAAAAAAAACCTCATTTAGCCAAGATTACCATTTGTTTAAGACAATGGCAATGTTGTATGAGAACTTTAATTATTTCTAATTGAGTTCCTATCGACTTAAGTGGTGTTGTCATGACTCTGTGGCCGTCGGTACTGTTTCGACAACTTTCGGGGATTCCCCAAGCTGAGAAATTCCGTGTAACGAGTGTTTCCTTGTTGCCATTCAAAACAAGTCATCGCCCCGTAATAAAAAGTATTTAAACCTACGGTATCCCATCGTTTAAAGTCGTCCAGGGTTGCCCCTCAGTTAAGTCGAATGATGACATCGGTTTTAAGAATTTAAACTTGATATTTCACAAAACTAGTTGTCTTGGCGAACACAGCACTCAACGCGACGAACATGGAAATCGCTTTGTTTACACCCCGCGACCCGTGACCATGCATAGATTAAAAGCCACGATGGCAGTTTCGAAAAAGGCTTATAGCTCAAAATATAACATATATTAATAGTAATCAGATTTCCGAATGGTGGAGGTATTTGACAGGAAGATTGTAGCTTATGTAAGTCATCTTCCGAAGTCATACATACATTTACTCTAAAAGGCGGTTGTACTAAATACAGCAAGTCCCTAATAAGTCCCTAAGTCAAGAAGTCCCTAAGTCCCCTCGGATACAAAATACAGCAAGTCCCTCAAACACACCGCTAATAGCGTCAAAAATTAAAAATTAGAGACTTTATCATAGAACTGCATGTTGACTATTTATTTTTGTTTTTATTTGTTTGTTTTTTTTTTTAAATTTAAAAACAGTAAATGCTTGACAATCTTTTGTTGTTTTGAAAAGCAGTTCCGGCGATCTTCGAGTCGCGTGTGTGTAAAATAAAAGTACAACTTTTAAAAGAGATGCTTTTGAAATGCTCTCTCAAAATGTTTTTTTGATACTTACTTGTTTTATTTTATTTTTCTTCTTTTTTTGTTTGTTTATTTTATCATGTTTAAAGAAGGTCCGCTGGCTTGAGCACTCTATGGTATATTTTACATGATATTCCCGGTTCTGCACCGGGAAATCGAACCTATCCTTTCGGTGGCTATCACTAAAAAGTGTATACCGAGGCCGAGTCCGAGTCCGGAATTGGTGTATACAGAAATCAATTATTCAAATATCTCATTAATGCAGAGATGTTGACGAGATATTTTTATCTATATGTCGTATAAACCCATCTTCTTTCGAAATAGTGAAAGAAAATCCATTTTTTCCCCATTTTCTGACTTATATCGTGAAAAATGTCTTTCAAACACACTAAAAAGTGTATACAGAAAGACTATTTGGTCACGTGATTTGTCTCTAATTTTGATCGGCGGTGTTATGAAACTTATATTTTCGGCAAGTTCTGGAAGGAAACTAGCACGAGTTACACCCGTAAACTTCGGTAGTAACTTTGTTTCGTATATTTCTGACGTGTGTCCAAACTTTAATGTTGTATACAACTTATTTATCAATTTATTATCGATTGAAGCGCCTGAGGCGAAAATCATCAATAGCCGAGTCCGGGAAGGTGAATACAGAAATTAACACTAAAAAGTGTATACAGCTGCCGATCACAGACAGTATGGTGCTTTTATGCAAGGAGTGTAGTAACTGAACTACAACCCTCACCTTCACCTTCACCAGCCCCGTTAATGGAGCTCAACTTTTCAGAAGCAGTCAAAAAATCGGCAGATCGTCCTCTAACTAAAAACAGGACTCAAGGGAGAACGACCCCCCCAAGCTATCAAAAAGTCAGGTCCCTTTATAATTGTCGTGACTAGGGTCCACCCGGAAACCTCCAAGGATGCAATATCCAGGGGATTACCAAACTGCGAATGGGAGAGGTTTACTTCTAGGGCCACGGGCAGATGCACGTGGAGACTAAAAGTAAAATGCCCAAGTAAGGAAATTAAAGATCAATTGACCAAGAATGGAGTAAACATTAACGGCAGAAAACATGCTGTGGAGGAGTACAAAACCACCCCTCCACCCATCCAATGCCATAAGTGCCAAAAATTAGGACACATAGCCAGCAAATGTAGGGGGAATCTGACCTGCATGAGATGTGGAGGCAACCATCTCACACGGGCCTGCAAGTCTGACTCTCCTCTATGCCCAAATTGCAAAGGGGCCCACATCAGTAACTATCGCGGGTGTCCCCATTATAAAAAAGTTAAACAAAACATCGAATTAAAAAACCTTAACTTAAAAAATCCCGACAGTGCTTCCTCCCCCCACACTATCTGTTCGTTAGTTGCGGGAGCACTGTTCACCATACTAAACAAACACGTGATCACCAGCCTATCGGATATCTGTCAAGATGTTAGCCGGTCAGCGTCTCGGCTTTTCAAGATACAGATTTCGGATTCCCTAATTAAAACCTCAATCAACACCCAATAAGGCCGCCATTTAATCTCTGTCAAAACTTCGTAATTAAACTACAACCCCATCATGAATAAGTTACAAATAGCCGTGTGGAACGCTAGAAGCGTTAACAATAAAAAAAACTTCAAATCAGCCGATATTTCGAAGACACAGACATTATCTGTATCTGCGAAAGTTGGCTTCAACCCAGTAAAAACTTCTCTGTAAGCGGGTTCAGCACTATTAGAAGAGATCGACTAACCACCACTGGTGGCGGCGTCGCTCTTCTAATAAAGCAGAACATCAAAACCAAAACCATAAAAACTAATCACCTCGACGCAGAGGTGATTGCTACTGAAATCACTGTTGATAATAAAAACATCGCGATTGTTTGTTATTATAATGACCCAAGCAAAATTGTTTCTGACACTGTCTTTGAATTCTTTACGAGGAAATACAAACATTGCATTTTCCTCGGCGACTTCAGTGCCAAACACCTGTACTTTGGCTGCAACAAAACTACCCCAAACGGTGAAGCCCTCCTTGAAATCACAAAAAAACATAACCTTCATGTGGTTATGAATGACAGCTCAGCTACGTATATCAGTAACAACCCATTATTCTGATCCGAAATCCTCGATTTAATTATCGCTAGTGACTCCCTGATAAACCATATCGACGACCACTGGGTCGGCGACGATGACTTAGGCAGTGACCACCTCCCGGTCCATGCCTTTCTGCAGCTTGGAACTGGCCCACTCAGGTAACCCCCCCCCCCCCCCCCCCCCCACTCTCCGTAGAAACTTCAGGAAAATTAATTGGAACCTCTACCGCGACATCATTGATGTCAAACTCACTAACTCCCCCACCCCCCCCACCCCCCATCCAATGCAGCGGAACTAGAAACCCAATGCGAGAGCATTGAGAAAATCATTAACTCATCCTTAAACGAAATATGCCCCAAAGAGGAAGTACGCCCCTGGAGAAACACTATCTCGGGCGAGACTCTGTTACTTATCAAATCTAAACAGAAAGCTCTCCGTGCTCTCAAAAAAGAAACTGACCCCATCAAGAAATCCGAACTCAAAAAAACATACAACCGCCTTCATGGCGAAGTCAAAGAAGCCCTCAAAGCTGAAAAACAAGTCAGCTGGGAAAAGGCAACAGCCAACCTAAACGGGACCCAAGATGCTAAAAAATTCTGGGACTCTTTCAAAATTCTTACTAGGCAAAAAAACAAGGGCGGCAAAGCCGCAGCAAAATCTCTTAAGAAGGAAGATGGCTCTTTCACTCGCACTGACAAAGAGAAGGCCGACACCTTTGCCGACCTCCTAAGAAAAACGAATCGCCCGTATCAAGGCACGGGCAATGATGACGCCGTCATCAACGCGATTGATGACTTCATCAATGAACACCCCGATATCTACCGGGACCCCAATTTCGATAACGAGCCAGAAGAAGGGGACGATGATGACCTTGTCACCCCCATCACCAATGACGAAATCATTAATGTCATAAAAAAATGCAAAAACTCCTCCTCACCCGGCGAAGACGAAGTAAGCTACAAAATCCTAAAACAAAGCCCAAACTCCCTAATCGAAAAACTAAACAAACTATTCAATGCATGCCTCACCCATGACTACTTTCCCAAATGCTGGAAAAAAGCCATCGGTGTCATGATACCAAAAATATCCAGCCAGCTACCGCCCAATCAGCCTGCTCAGCTGCATTGGTAAGACATTCGAAAGAATCCTTACCAATCGGTTCAGGGGGCACCTTGAAGACATCGACTTCTTCAATAAATGGCAAAGAGCCTACAAAAACCGTAAAGAAGGCATCGAACATGTCTACCGACTAGTGACCCAAATGAAAACTGCTATCAACAATCAGCAAATAGGCGCGGCAGTCCTGCAAGACGTCGAAAAAGCATTCGACTCTGTTTGGCATAATGGAATGCGCTACAAATTATCAAAACTGAGACTCCCCATGAAACTGCTTAGATTACTATCCTCTTTCTTAAATGATCGCGAAATTAAAGTCAGAGTTAACAATGAAATGTCCGATAGTGTCCCCCTTGAAGCCGGCACCCCCCCCCCCCCCCAAGGATCCGCCCTATGCCCCCTTCTATACATCTTTTTCGTAAATGACCTTAGCTTCTCCGATGACCGCGTTCAGGTTTCCCAATTCGCGGATGATGACGGCCTCTGTCTGGGACTCTAACAATACGGCCAATCTGCTCCAAAAACCCCTGCAATGCGCTCTCGATGAGCTTGAACAATGGTGTGCCAAATGGAGAATAAAGCTAAACGCCAATAAAACCCAACGAATCACCTTTACTCGCAAGACAACGAAACGGGACTTTGACCTAAAACTTATGGATAACACCTGGGCATCACCATTGATCAAAAACTGTCCTTCAACAAACATACCGACGACATGGCGAAAAAAGCTACCAAACGAATTAACTTACTGAAAATGCTTAAAGGAACTTCATGGGGGCCAACCAGTCCACCCTACTCAAACTATACAAATCCTTTGTGCGCCCAGTACTCGAATACGGTGCAATCATACTAACTGACCTCAACCAAACTAATATGGGTAAACTCCAGAGGGTCCAAAATCACGCGCTTAGAGTTGCCCTCCGCGCCCCAAGGGACACACCCATCAAAACACTCCACGACAAATCCGATATCCCCACCATTAAAGACCGCCTAGCCACCCTGGCCGCGAAAAATCATGACTGGTTAGCCGACAGCGAACTAATCTCCGAACTTGGAGCAATTTGCGAAAACCGACAAAAGCCCAAAAACTGCAATCAAAACTAGGGAACGAGAAGGTGAACTAACAGGCAGAAAAACAGCTTAACTGTGGCCTTCTACCAGAAAGGGCTGCCTTCACCGACTCAAGTAAAATTACATCAGGATTAAACATTGTTAAAAACTAAATAAATAGGGAATGAGAAGGTGAATAAACAGGCAGAAAAAACAGCTTAACTGTGGCCTTCTACCAGAAAGGGCTGCCTTCACCGACTCAACTAAAAATAACATCAGGATTAAATACTGTTAGAAAAACTAAATAATAAAAAGGGAACGAGAAGGTGAATAAACAGGCAGAAAAACAGCTTAACTGTGGCCTTCTACCAGAAAGGGCTGCCTTCACCGACTTAACTTAAAATTACATCAGGATTAAATACTGTTAGAAAAACTAAATAACAAATAGGGAACGAGAAGGTGAATAAACAGGCAGAAAAACAGCTTAACCGTGGCCTTCTACCAGAAAGGGCTGCCTTCACCGAATCAGCTTAAGATTAAACCTTAAGATTGAACAAGATGTGCTACTTTTAATCTTTACAGTTTACATACTTTAATGAAAACTAATTCTTCCTTCTTCTTTTAAGCAGGTACACAGAAGATGCTTTTTGACCAGCACCCAATAACCGCTACAGACAGTCTAACCGTTATGGAAACAGTCACCCCACGGTTCCTGAACATCCTCCGCTCCATCCCTAAAAGTGGCCGACCACTTCAAGGGAGGCGAGCGTTGGTCCTGCGTCCCGCCTCTGCCCCTTTTTTGTAAGCGCATTGCGCATCTTTTTGTCCCAACCCAATAGGATTACAATGCAGGCCTGCCCCCGAACCAGGGGAGTTCGGGTCTTCTTCTTGGTGGTCCCCGAAAGGGGTCGTTGTTGTTTCCTTCAAAGACATCCTATCAAACAGAGACAGCCTGAGGCAGATTATACTTGCCAGTGATGGCCATCACTTAAAATCACTTAAAATCATCTCCGAAGTGTCAGACTATACTTGCGCGAAATTCTAGATAGACTGCACCCTCGTGGAAAGGTAGTACCTTTGTGAGAGGACCCAACCTCCCACACTGGTCCTCACCCGAGGGTTCAACCGACATCAGTCAACGAGACCGCCTACCCACAACTGGAGACACCTGCCGAGTACCGGATCCTTTTCCTCCTTCAACGCGTCTAGACATGTGACAGCCATCATATACAGTTACCGAGGGTCGAAAGGGGCTTGTCCCCCATACCGTCCCTGCGCGCCTTCGGCGTGCGAAATCATTTCGTTCGGTGACCTGGCCGCATTCATCATTCACACTTCTGACTTCAGAGCGTGAGCATGGAAATACCTGCTAGATTAGAGAAAGCCATATCAGCTCTGGGGGTCTCTTGTCCTATCTCCTGGACTATCCAGGAAAAAAGCAAGAGCGTCCAACTGACCCTGGACTTCATCATCGAAGAGAATGCACCACCCTCTTCGGGGAGAGGTAGTACCCTTGGCGAGAGGATCCCCTCCCCCACTGGTCCTCACCCGAAGAGGCACAGAGGCCCTGAGAAGAGTGAGAGGAAGAAAAAGAAGAAGAGACCTTCGACCAAGCACGTGAGCGCCCTTCGCCTGGAGGCCTTTCGGAATAGGAAGAAAGAGTTGAGTGAGGGGGTGGAAGTTCTGGAGGCAGCCGCCAGTTCCCCTCCCAGTCCCACTGGCACACCCAACCAACTGCCGGCTCCTGAGCCGGTACAGTTGGATGTGGAACGTCCAGTGGAGATTGAGGAGGAACTGGAAGTTTCATTTTCACCACCTCCCACCCCTCACTCCCCTCTTCCTTCACTACCGGATAACCCAGGAGTGGCAGCCACAGTAGAACAGCCACCGGAGTCCGCTGAATCACGTGAAGTGAAGATCCTGCGGAATTGCGACAAAACCATGGCCGAGACCGAGGAATTCAAAAGACAATCCACTGAAGTATCCAGAATGGCTCAGGAATGGATAGAGAATATGAGAAAACAAAAACAACAAAACCATGAAACAGCCTCGATCTCCATCTCCATCTCCATCACAGCCACCTCCAAAAAAGAAGTCTCGCAAAAAAGAGGATAAGCTGCTTCCTTCTCCGTTCCTCCTTTGTCACGCCCAGACAATCAAAAAAAAAAAAACATCTAAAGTTAAAGAGGGTCGAAAGGGGCTTGCTTCCCAAACCGTCCCTGCGCGCCTTCGGCGTGCGAAACCATTTAATCGATGACCTGGCCGCAGATTAGAAGAGTACTTGTTGGGAAATAAACAAACAGTGAAGATCCACACAGTCAGCTGCGCAGCTGAAACAGTCTTCCCGATATATCAGGTAAATTACTGCTAGGAACTGTTGTGGAAAATATACCACAACTCTAATATTTTACCTGTTCAAAACAAGCTAGTGCTAAAGTTTTGTCCGGCTTTCATCCACAATTAAATCTCTCTGTTCCGACCCTGGCTGCAAAAAGTGCAGAGAAATAAATAAATAAATAAATAAATAAATAAATAAATAAATAAATAAATAAGTTAAGCAAAACTAGTCGACGCAAGTCGTAACGGGTCAAACAAACGCAAACACCGAATAGCAAGCTTGCTTTAATTTCATCATGTTTTGTGAATTAAATCTAGAAAATAATTTACGAAAATCATCATTGAGAAGCATGCTTTGAAAATTACAATTTCAGTAAATAGTGTAATAAATAATTATAAACAACGAAACTGCAAACCCGAATTTCTGAAGTGTTTGTTTATAAAGTCAAAAAAGTTCCGAATTTATCGATGAAAATGCTTGATATATACTTAACAATTGCACATAATAAACAAATTCGACAGGAGTGCTTTACATGATAAATGATGTGTTTTAAAGGGACTTGCTGTAATTAGTACATGAGGGGACTTAGGGACTTAGCGACTTATTAGGGACTTGCTGTATGTAGTACGACCCCTAAAAGGTGATACAGGCCATATAGATTCACACATGGACTCACGCATCGCCCTCTGGAGGCCAGGGCCGGTGGTCACTCACCATGATGATTTGGTTTTGATGTAAGTCACTGCCCCCCCCCCCCCCCCCCCGCCAACCCACCCCCCCCCCCCCCGGAAACCAAGTCACGCCGTCGCTCACAGTGATGGTCCGCCAGATATCCTAAGAATGTGAGCGAATGATTGTGTTTATTTGTTTGAACGGTTGATGGACAGTCGTCAGCCGCAATCACAATCCACCAAAAACACTCATTGATCAGATTGCTTGTTTAAACAAAAAAAAAAAAATTGTGATTACTCATTTCAGAGCTGTTAATGAAATGTCGTCAGCCACAATCACACTCACTCACGTATTATTAAAGGTAAGTGTATAAATTAATATTCCATAATTGTTTGGCTTTTTTACCTAAAAATCTAAAAATTATGAAAATAAAGTAAGTAAAAAAAAATTGGGGGCGGGTCAATTTGCCACCAAAAGTGGGTCAACTTGCCTAAACCAGGGGCGACTTCACCTGGAAATATATGTGGGGGTGACTAGGCCCAAGGCTACTTGACCAGGAGCCGCTGTGGACAGTCATTAAAAATTATGAATTCGGAAAAATGTAAGTAAAATACTTTTGCATTAAAACGGTTGGGGCGACCTGTCTCGATAAAAAACTGACGGAGAAAACTGAAGATATAAAACATTTGGGGCGAGTTGTCTCATACAAAATTTGTCCGACTGTACCCCATAGATACCACATAGATCTCCATAGAACACCATATAGCATTTTCGTTACCCCATAGATACCCCATAGAGCATTTTCGTTACCACATAGATAGTCATTAATAAAATTACAGTATTAAATTTGAGAGTGGGAGCAGGAATTGGAACGAAACAAAAGAAGCCCCGTCATGGTTATTTCTCGATATCTTCTTGGTTGTTTCATTTTATGCCATTTCATTTCAAAATTGAACGGCAGTCCCGTGCTTTAGTTTCGGGCTACTAAATCGTGGTATTGGGTGGTTACTATAAGAGGTAGTCGCAGTTTATCGTCACAAAAGTGTTATATGTAAATTTACATGCTATAAACGCGTGCTAGTATATATATTTCAACTAATAAATGTTTCAAAAATAATAAACTTTCCCTTTTGTAAGTCAATTCCAATAACCCAACTCCGCCATTGCTCACCACGCCAGTTGACAGGACCATTTGGAGATAGGATGTTTAGCTGTAATCTGTGATGCGGTCACGGCGCACGAACACGGAATATTTAATGGTAACCACCGCGTTTAGGAAAAGGCGTCAGAATTACCTATGGATATCTGAAAATGCTCTATGGGGTATATATGAAGTTCTATGGGGTCTATGGTGCATCAATGGGGTTCTATTGAGTTGTATGGGGTTCTATGGGGTAAATCGTCGGATCCGTTATCTCTGTGGATGGGAAATCCATTGAATATATAAATCCTTTCGTGAAACTAATAATAAGTGGTAGGATTCCGTATCATATCCACAAGTATTATAAGAGCAACCATTACGCGACTTTTGCTCACAATTGCACCATTTGCAACGTTTGTTGACAATTTTTTTCATGGCAAACGTTGGATTCACTGCAAACTACATGTAAGTAATATATTTATGGATGATAGACGGAATTTGTATCGTAAAAGGTTTGAGGCGTGCTTCTCAGTAACTGTTGTCAGTTGATGTGGCGCAATGAAATTAAAGTTGATAACATTTAATATTGCTAGGCCTAGGCCTATATAATTTTATAAAATATTAAGGTGCTATATAAGCAATGGAAATAAGTTTACTGCGAAATTACGAAGCCTGATATTCCATAAATATGAAAATATACACAAATTATGCATGGCAATGAAGCTTAGGATTCATAGAACATGAAAAATATATTCGCTCACGTCATAGTGTTGACACTGACAGTGACAGTCTGACAGAAGGCATCAGTCGTTCCTGGATTGGAAGTCTGCGATCGCATTCATGCATTCATTCAGGCAGTAACGCCTAACCGGCTAACGGGTCACAGGCAGTAACGGGTCAGGCGATGTTGAGCCTTAAAAAAATCGAACTTGAAGAGCATTTCAAACTAGTTCAGCAATCTGAACGTAGTGGCTACTCCTCTACGTTCAGATTCTTCCCATTCAATCCTATAGAAAAAGTTCCCTTCAAGTTTTTATGGGAACTCAAAACTCGAAATTAGGAATATATATCAAAGCTTTCGCCCTTATTACCAGCTGCAATCGATAGTACACATATTTCCTTACATTTGGGCAGAGTTTGTTAATCCAAACTGGGTTTTATCCTTTGTCGTCATTTGTGTATTCGTGAGGCGGCGACGGAGATTTCAAAATCGGCCATGTTTTTGTTTAAATATAAAACAGTAAAAACAATAACCCGGTAATGGCGCTGAAACGAATAGACCTTTTCATCGGGGCAGAATCGGAATCTCGATCTCATTCACGCAGAGGAGGTCATCAAACTCGGTCGCATTCGCACAGAGCAGATTATTAAACCCATTCTGCGCAATTGCGATCGAATTTCCTATTCTGCATCGATGAAAAGGTCTATTCGTTTCGGCGCCATTACCGGGTTATTGTTTTATATTTAAACAAAAACATGGCCGATTTTGAAATCTCCGTCGCCACCTCAGGAATACACAAATGACGACAATTAAAGGATAAAACCCAGTTTGGATTAATAAACTCTGCCCAAATGTAAGGAAATACGTGTACTATCGATTCCAGTCCGTAATAAGGGCGAAAGCTTGATATATATTCCTAATTTCGAGTTTTGAGTTCCAATAAAAACTTGATGGGAACTTTTTCTATAGGATTGAATGGGAAGAATCTGAACGTAGAGGGGTAGCCACTACGTTCAGGTCGCTGAACTAATTTCAAACTAAAATTTTATTCCAGGTTTGTGATTGTGAAGTAATATGTTGCCTGTCGTCTTTGAAAGTTTTGCGAGTTCGTTGTTGTTTTTTGACGGCAAAAGCAATTTTTTTTAAAAAAGACTGAATGTGCACTGGAAGAATTTTGACACGCGAAACTGCAAAAAAAGTTTTTGTCTCAGCTACAGGAAGAGAAATATAAAGACTCTGAATGTGAGTATTATTATTTGAACAGGTTTGTCCACGCTTCAAATTCACGATAAAATAATTGGAATAAATATCGGGGGTGCTGACTGCTGGTCAAAACGTCCCCAAACCAAAACGTCCCCTAATTTTTTTGGTCAAAACGTCCCCAAGAATTGGTCAAAACGTCCCCAACAATTGGTCAAAACGTCCCCAAGAGTTGGTCAAAACATCCCCAAGAGTTGGTCAAAACGTCCCTAACTCATTTATCTTTTGAAGTTTCGTATTTAATTTAACTATGTTTATACTATTTTTCGGTCAAAATCTAGGATTCTAAGTCAGTTGTACCAATACTCTGCTCTCGGCTGGGCATGAACAGGACTTCAGCAGATTGGAATTAATTATCAAATGAATGAATGAATGAATGAAAAGTTTCAGGGCGCCAAAAGTGCACTGGGATGATGTGGGATTGAAATCCCCTTCAACCCGAATAACTTTACTTGCTTATGGATCCACAAGGGTCAGTAATCTTCTTGGTTTGAGTGTGCACACAGACAGTAAGGTACTGGGGTCCGACCCCCGATAACCTCGAACTGGAAAGTGACTTGGAATTGTGCATAACTACGATATTCTGCCAGGGGCGCCAGAAGCACTCCAGGGGGGCGGGGGGGGGGGGGGGGGGGGGGGGCAGCATTACTGAAAAGGGCATGTTGGTACCCCGCATCTATATAGCTGTGTCTATATGTATACAAAAGTTAAACTGCATTAGCCGTCTATACGATGACTTAAACTGAAGTTTGGCGTGGCAGGTAAAATATAGACGCAGATTATGCCTACTGGTTCGACCTTGGTTTGACCAGGTGGGCAATACATTCTTAAATTTCACACTACAAGTTTAATTACTCTCTTTAAGTAAGCCAGAAACTAAGCACACGTGAGGGCACACCGAGAAATTTTCCGATATACTAAATTTACTAATTAACATGGCTTCCAAAATATGCACCGCCACTGATTGCTGATTAATGTGACCAATATACACGTAGCACTATGCGACGATTACCAGTTGCTTCAGGCTTAAATTCATCACACAAAAACTGTAAAAAAGCCCATCGGGCACAAAACCCGGAGAGTGGCGAAATGAGATAAGGTTATGATCATCTGTCGGTAAAACCTATAACTGCATATTGTATCAGTAATAGGGCTGGGCGATATTTCGACATACCGGTAAATACCGGTATTGAAATCGGTACCGGTTAAATATCGTCTATTTTTTGGCAATACCGGTATATCGTCTGTAACGATATTGGTTTGGGTCAAATGATAATACAATTCCAACATGTGTTTTTTCGTAAAATCGCACAGAAAGTTGCTTTGAAAATACAGGAAGTTTATCTTTCCTCATTTCGTGAACAAATGATAAACAGCGAGAGATGACAAGAGTAACATTCTATCTTGTTTATCGTCACCTACATGCAAGCATTCATGGAGAAATTATGAAATAAAAATTTAACACTTGTTTGCTATTTAAATTTGTTTGATTATTTTTAATTAGTGAATAATTAAAGTAGAATACATCATACGGTACAAATAGTTAGTTGTTACACGGAAAACACACCCGACTCACGCTGTAAAAACACGGTCACCTTCTGTTGGTCGCATTTGTTTGAACTGTAATCAGCAAGCCATACTTATCGCTTAATTCGTTGTCAGCAATCTGACACAAAAATGTTTCAAATCACACATATTCAGAACTGCGAAATGTGCAACAATTTTTGTCAAATATGACAGAGGTGTGATGCCATCACTGGGAGGAAAACATTGTCGGCTGGTGATTGACACCTGCAGACTATCATGAAAGTGAAGGGTGATCACGTCTTGGAGGCGTGCTTAATATCAACAGACCGACTGGCCTGACATGTGACAGATGACATTTGACATTGTCATCTGAGGAAGTTCACTGTTGGAAGATAGAAGGGGAGGAGCAACTACTGGTTTTTTGTGAAACCAGGCCCTCGGAATTCCATTAACTGGACACCCGTTGTTTTGGTAAAAAGTTTTGTTTGCCACTGTTTTCATGAAGACACATACGCAATTAACACAATGTGACAGTTGACTGGCTCAGTAATTAAACGCTTATCAGTCAAGAGAGGCTGGCCATGTTTTTACAGGAATTAAATTGACAAAGACTAATTTACTTGTATCCGAGATTCAGATGAAAGCCAGTAAACCCATGATAATTTTATGGCTTATTTTCATATTAATACGTTCAATAACTTTGTAGACATGGATTATTATGGTCTTCCATTCAAATCACTCATTTTCCCCGAGTTGTAAGTGATACTTCTATCTTTTGCTCCAAAAATATCTTTTTTATTCATGATATCCCTTGCATTTAATATGTGTTTCACACACTGCTGCACGATATACCGGTATATCACGATATTTTTTCTGATATCGTTACCGGTATTCAGACTCCCATATCGCCCAGCCCTAATCAGTAAACAATAAACATCCATTATCCACAGCAAAAGGCATGTGCATGCAATAATAAAGAAAACTATATTACGTGTCGCAATCTTTGCTGAGATATAAGATGGCTGGATATTTTGGTGTCTGTGGTCGGCATAGTCTTTGATCCTTCTTGCGTTGCTTTCCTGTCTATCATGTTCTGCTATTCATTCAGCCCCTTTCTTCCAGTTGGTGAAACCAACCGAGGAATTTCTGACAACAAATGGTGAGCTGTCGTGTTGTGTGGAGAACTATGCGCAACTTCCACAGAAAGCAGCATTTTTGTCTCGGTTGTATTGCAGCCACGAATACTTTATCAGCCATTCCTTCTGAAAATACCTTCCTTTCCACTCACTGGCTTTTCTGTTGAATCCGCCGCCCATTTTAGTTGTTCATCACACGTAACCGTCGTCACGGTCTTGTGAAGAACAAGTTGAGCGATGTCTGGTTTCGTTTGGGGCCTCTACTGCATCTGCAGTTAAAACTAGAAGTCCTGTCACGAATAGTGCGCTTATCTAGGCTTAATTTAGGGCTGGGCGATATGGGAATCTGAATACCGGTAACGATATCAGAAAAAATATCGCGATATACCGGTATATCGTGCACCAGTGTGTGAAACACATATTAAGTGCAAAGGATATCATGAATAAAAAAGATATTTTTGGAGCAAAATATAGAAATATCACTTACTGCTCTGGAAAAATGAGTGATTTGAATGGAAGACCATAATAATCCATGTCTACAAAGTTATTGAACCTATTGTTTAATACGAAAATAAGCCATAAAATTATCACAGGTTTACTGGCTTTCATCTGAATCTGGGATACAAGTAAATTAGTCTTTGTCAATTTAATTCCTGTAAAAACATGGCCAGCCTCTCTTGACTGATAAGCGTTCAATTACTGAGCCAGTCGATTGTCACATTGTGTTAATTGCGTTTGTGTGGCTTCATGAAAACTGTGGCAAACAAAACTTTTTATCAAAACAACGGGTATCCAGTTGATGGAATTCCGAGGGCGTGGTTTCACAAAGAACCAGTAGTTGCTCCTCCCCTTCTATCTTCCAACAGTGAACTTCCTCAGATGATAATGTCAAATGTCATCTGTCACATGCCAGGCCAGTCGGTCTGTTGATATTAAGCACGCCTCCAAGACGTGATCACCCTTCACTTTCATGATAGTCTGCAGGTGTCAATCACCAGCCGACAATGTTTTCTCCCAGTGATGGAATCACATCTCTGTCATATTTGACAAAAATTGTTGCACATTTCGCAATTGTGAATTGTGTGATTTGAAACATTTTTGTGTCAGATTGCTGACAACGAATTAAGCGATAAGTATGGCTTGCTGATTACAGTTCAAACAAATGCGACCAACAGCAGGTGACCGTGTTTTTACAGCGTGACAGTCGGGTGTGTTTTCCGTTACTCTCATCATCTTTCGCTGTTCATCATTTGTTCATGAAATAAGGAAAGATAAACTTCCTGTATTTTCAAAGCACCTTTCTGTGCGATTTTACGAAAAAACGCATGTTGAAATTTTATTATCATGTGACCCAAACCAATATCGTTACAGACGATATACCGGTATTGCCAAAAAATAGACGATATTTAACCGGTACTGATTTCAATACCGGTATATCGAAATATTGCCCAGCCCTAGCTTAATTGCGCGTTGGAATTGCGCGCAATTGCCATATCGAATGGCATCCAAAGCACGACAGGTTCTCCTGGTTACTCATAGCAAACACAGGCTATGTTTCTGCCAATGGACCTCCGGGTTACCCGGAGGTCCATTGTCTGAAACATTGCCTGTGCACAGGCCATATGTACAGAATATGATAGCTTTAATTGGGTCATAACGCTAGCATTACCTTGCATATCAACGTGCTATTTTTGCGCATTTCATGACAGGACTTATAGATTTACAGTTAGAACTAGAAGTCCTGTCATGAAATGCGCACAAATAGCATGTTAATATGCGTGTTAATGTATGCGTTATAGCCCCAGTAAATCTATCAAATTCTGTACATATGGCCTGTGCACAAGCAATGTTTCAGCCAATGGACCTCCGGGTAACCCGGAGGTCCATTGGCAGAAACATTGCATGTGTTTGCTATGAGTAACCAGGAGAACCTGTCGTGCTTTGGGTGCCATTCGATAGAGTAATTGTGCACAATTCCAACACGCAATTAAGCCTAGATAAGCACACTATTCGTGACAGGACTACCAGTTTTTAACTGTAACTGTAGAAGCTTTTTAGTGGCCTCTTTCTTTGCCCTCTCTACACTAGGCATTTTGGATGAGCATATAAAGAACGTATTCACTGTAAAATGTCTGCGAAAATGAGCCGGAATCAGCCTATGTGTTCAGAGAGTATGCTGCATTACGCAATCGTTGGAAATTTTGAATGGAATAAATTTGACAGACATGAGTCATTGATAAACTTTTGGTTCGGTTAAATGGCATTTTACTAATTTGTTAATTGGTGTGATGAATGGAGTTGTGTGTTGCTGTTTGATCAGACCACGGGGAAAGGCCATTTATTTACTGCTGTTGAGATAAAATGACCAGCGATCCCGTTGACACGCATTCAAGACAGGTGGTTCGACACCAGAGTTGTTTGGTCAAAACATTATTCCTGTCAATGATTTCCATTGAATGATGTAATTCAAAACCAACATATTTATCTGTGATCTCGACCGCTTCGCCCGCGGCACACCCAAGATCTTCATTTATCATTTTCGATGTCCAAAGACATCCAGTTTAATTATCATAATTATCAACTGCATGCCATTGGGCCGCCGTTCAATATACCTTGTTTTTATGTACTGCCCCCCCCCTCCCCCCAACTTTCATCAAAGGCTCTTAAACACGTTATCACCCATTTTCCCGGTTTGAGAACTAATTCACTAGTTGGCTCAGTTAAGAAATTGCCTGTCCGGAAAAAAGGCACGCCCCCCCCCCCCCCCCCCCCCTCACAGACATACACAAAGGGTTGTTATATCTTTATTCATATGTTTATATATTTAAAATGTACACTGGTCCCAGCCAGGCAAGTTTGTTTCAATCCTTTCTTGGTACATGGTTTCCAGCGTGGCTAAGGCAATCCTCACTGCCTCCACGCACTTTAATTCTATTGTATAATTTTAATTTTCTGTGACTTTTATTAGATCCCCAAAAATTCTCCACATGCATTTGTCGTCTCAGAACTGCGATAATTTAAAATATCAACTGTTTCTGTTACCGTAAGCCGTTGTTACTTTAAACACTTTGGTGACTTCCACTGTAACTAATATTCAAACAAACTACGATGTGTTTCGACCATGCCAGAACCAGGGCTCGCAAATAGTGAAAAAACGTGATTGCCTGTCGGGTCGGCTTCTTTTGAGATCTGGTGGCCCGGCATTAGGACTGATATTTGATTGCTCAATTTATACACATTTGAATGTGAATCGATCAGATATATGACAACAAACGATGTATAACAACAGGTGAGGTGGTGAAATATGGGGACACTGTCACAGATCAAGATTCAGTTCACTGTTGTGTAAAAAAGCCATTCACCATGCGTCATGACAACTGACACATTGGATAGGGAACCGTAATACCCCCCCTCCCTCCCCCCTCCCCTATTACGTAACAGCCTGCAAAGTGTCCTGGTTCACTGCGCTACGTTACATGTAACTTATTATCTCAACTGAGAACTAATCTCAAACATATTCTTACGTATCATTTGTTGGACACAGTAACAAAAAAATAAGTACCTGACCAAGAGGAAGATCAGCAACAGAGACCATTGCAATGCTGAATGCTCGCAACATCCACTTTCACTTTCGAAAAACGATTTCTGGGAAGGTAATGGTTGTGTTTGAATCTTTGTTCGGGACATTATGAGTGCACAGTATTGTCTCTACAGGGATATGACGTCACGCCATTCTCGGTTGCTTATCGTACCGGTGCACTCCCGATATCTGGGAACATTGATTCAAATACAACCAGACTCCACCCGTGAGCATTACTGAACAATATCAAAATTTGCCCTGAATGTCGCTGTGGGTGGTGTGAGTGTGTGTGCGTTGGGGGGGGGGGGGGGGGGGGAGGCTGTCAGCTGAGCCTGTTTCTAACAGTATCACAGGCCTGGCATTCTGAAAAATGCAGGAGGGCAAAAAATCGCTCTCCTCATTCAGCTTAGGAGAGCAACTAGCTTTACACAGCATTTTAAGTATCCAGTTGAACAAACTCATTGAAACTGAAACCAACAGACTACATCAGTGATTTTATTAACTTTACTAAGGTAAAGCGAAATCTCTTAGACATCTAGATGTCTCACTCAACAACCGAACACACACTTGACAAGACCTGTGTGTGTACCCAGACCTGTTGTCCTAGAAAGTCATACGCCTACCACTACCACCTTCAACCCAAGGAGGGTTGAAGGTGGTAGTGGTAGGCATATGACTTTCTTGGACAACAGGTCTGCTTGAATCTACAGCCACATCCTGATGCAAGTGCTTCAAGTGACAGGATAGTAGTAATGGTAGTATATTATAATGTCAATATTCCTTGAATAATTCCCCCTCAGACTGTGATGTCAGTTGTTGAACTTGAAACTGACAGAAAAAAAAAATATTGCTGTGACCCATTTTGCTTCAAATGATTGCAACTGTGTTTGGGTATGGTTGCAGCCATTACCTTTTACCACTAAACCACTTTCAAAATGAAATTACGTGATGTTATGTGACTTCAAAGTTAAATTACATTTTTGCTTTACAACAAAAATTTAATGTGACCATAATACATGTACATGTAATCTCAATCATCCCAGACCAAAATATTTAGGAGGGCAATTTTTCGCTCTCCTTAATTCTTTCAGGAGGGCAGTAAGGAGAGCTAAAAATCACTCTCCTGAAATGGCCAAGCCTGGTATCAGTGGGACTCCGACAGGGCTAATCAGTACCGATGACACATGTTGACCATTTGTTTAGGTTTGTTGAATACTTTACATGAAAATTCATGTAACCCTTTCTTCTCAACTGAACAACTATTTCGGAAAGAAGGTTAAAGAACTGTTACATACCCTATCATGACTTACTGTATTAATACTGATTAGTCCTCTTGTAGTAGACGTAAGATTTTGACCTAGTAATGATACTTCATACCATAAAATGGGTGTCAAATTTTATATTGTGATGACAAAGCATCAGCCTGACAGGGCCTAGTTTACATGTTAACCCTTTACATTTCAGTGGCCTACTTATGTAATATTCAAAACCGACTAACACAACACCTGATATCACTATTCAATCTTGTTTTTTTTTATATTTTCATTATTGCTTCCAATATATAGGTTATAACCCCTTATTCATTCCAATGAGGGGCCATGACCAATGTTTTGAAAGCAAAGCATGGACATCTTTAGTTGCACAAGAATTTTTAGCTCAACTTGACAAAGTCAAGCTGAGCTATTGCCATCACTTCTCGCGTCCGTCGGCGTACGTACGTACGTACGTACGTACGTTAGTACGTACATCCACAATTTCCTTTGGCACACCTCACAGGTCGCATTTATGATCAGATTACTTTGAAACTTGGTATGCTTATTTGGGGTGACCTCTAGATGGGAGCTATCGATTTTCTTCAATTTCTGTCAAAAAATGTTGCCGCGGCCAACGTTCTTAGAACTTAGTTTAGTCAAACCACAATATTTCCCCTTGGCACACCCTACAGGGCACCAGTGTTTTAGCCAGCGAGCCGTGCACCCGTGTTTTGCACGCCCAGTTTTAGTAAAACACAGCCAAAAAATCCCCTGTAAATGCCCTTGAATTATGCTGCTTTTTACATGGAAAAGAAGACGTGTTTATAAAACATATATTTATTATTATCATCACAAAAATGAGACTGAATAATCGTATTCAATTTTCAACGTGTATTGAAAATCAACAACAACATTGAACTATGTTGCGTGCAATCGATTGGTTTCACGTAAACTTGGCCGTACTACAATCCACAACCGAAACGCAGAGGTGAGTCTGGTTTTGTACATTACAACCGCTTAATACTCACTTCACATACGTTTGAACGATCCAGTATAGTAACGAGCGAAGGTAATGAAACACAGAGAAATTGTTGATCGGTTGACGGGGCGAATTGAGGCATCTCGCATAATGGGCGAAAAAGAATGAAGATCCTCAATTGAACCAACGCTTGGAAGACGGGAAACTTAATTTAAAATGGACGAAAACAAGAACTTATTTTCTTTTCAAAGACAGTTTCAATTTGATGTGATATCAATGGTCAGCGTTGCGCAATGCGCACAAAAATCACCCCCAAACGAATCGAGCAGACCTTCTTTATGAAATCAAGCTGTTTGATTGGCTGTTTATTTTTTCTATCCAAAACCCCTTCCCGGCCGCGGAATTTTGTTGTGATCTCTTCAAGAAAATAAAATATATTTCATTTAAATTGGAGTCTGTGTTATTTTAACTGTTCAGTGTATTTCCAAAGTTCCTGTCAGTGTCAGATTAGTGTCATCAAACAAGAAAACGTATACATATACACGGTTATGATTCAAGAAATCTTTCTATTACCCTGGGCTTTTATCACCTTCCAGTTGGCATATTTGGAGTATTGTAAGAATATTTTGATTCAAAGTTGCACCATTGTTATTTTACTTGTTCAGTGATTTTTAAACTTCCTGCCTGTTTATTGTTTTAGAATTCTAACTCATTTTGACAAACTAAAATGTATTTCATCATACCATTTGAAAAATTGTTGTTTTAGTTTTCATGTCAATTGTTTTTTCATTATAATTATTTTCAGCACAACAAATTCAGTTTAAATTTGACTTCATAATATTTTGTTGCAAACTTCAGCTGAATGTTCAGAAAATGCAATGCATGTAAGCAAAAACAATGGACTTTATTTGGCATCTGAAACTCTTTAAAACCCACTTAACTGCACCCTTTTAAACCCATTTTTTTAGCTCAACTTTGACGAAGTCAAATTTGAGCTATTGTCATGGCCCGTCGTCCGTCTGGCCGTCTGTCCGTCTGTCCGTACGTCAACAATTGGCTATGGCTCGGGCTAGAGGTCGTATTTATGAACCGATCTTTACGAAACTTCTTGTGTACCTTTGTTATGACCCTGGGACGGGAACGAGTGTTTTTAGGCGTGGTCCGAAATTCAAGATGGCTGCCAGTGGCCATTTTGTACCAATGATGCAAAAATCAGTTTTTTGTACAGAACTTCTGTATGAAAGTTCTGATTTGAATAAAGTTTTGTATAAATGTTTAGTACCATGGGATACATCACATATAATACAGGTTTTTTTCTCGTGCGTAAATTATGCAAATTAGACTGACTTTGATTTATTTAGTGTTACTTTCAGAGCTGTAAGTGCCAAGCTGCTATGGCTCGGGCTAGAGGCCGTATTTATGAACCGATCTTTACGAAACTTCTTGGGTACCTTTGTTATGACCGTGGGACGAGAACGAGTGTTTTTGGGTGCGGTCCGAAATTCAAGATGGCTGCCAGCTGCCATTTTGTACCGACGATGCAGAAATCTGTTTTTTGTACAGAACTTCCATATGAAAGCTCTGATTTGAATAATTTTTTGTATGAATGTTTAGTACCATGGGATACATCACATATAATACGGGTTTTTTTCTCGTACGTAAATTGTGCAAATTAGACTAATTTTGATGTTTTTTGGGGTTACTTTCAGCACTGTAAGTGCAAATGCCAATACGGCTCGGGCTAGAGGCCGTATTTATGAACCGATCTTTACGAAACTTCTTGGGTACCTTTGGTATCACCGTGGGACGAGAACGAGTGTTTTGGGGTCCGGTCCGAAATTCAAGATGGCCGATGGCAGCCATTTTGTACAAAATTAGGTGCAATCAGATTTTTGCACAGAACTTCCATATGAAAGCCCTGATTTGAATAATATTTTTGTGTGAATGTTTAGTACCATGGGATGCATCACATATAATACGGGTTTTTTTCTTGTGCAGAAATTATGCAAATTAGATGAACTTTGATTTTTTCAGTGCGACTTACACACAGTAAGTACACATGTCAATACGGCTCAGACTATAGTCTGTATTTATGAACTGATCTTCACAAAATGTCTTGGGTACCTTTGTTATCACCTTGGGACGAGAACGAGTGTTTCTGGGTGCGGTCTAAAATTCAAGATGGCTGCTAGTGGCCATTTTGTACCGAAAGTAGGTCTAATCAGTTTTTTGTACACAACTTCTATACAGCTCAGACTAGAGGCCATATTTATGAACCAATCTTTACGAAACTTCTTGGGTACCTTTGTTATCACCGTGGGATGAGAGCGAGTGTTTTTGGGTGTGGTCCGAAATTCAAGATGGCCACCAGCAGCCATTTTGTACCAAAATTAGTGCAATCAGTCTTTTGTATAGAACTTCTGTATGAAAGTTCTGATTTTAATAAATTTTGGTATGAATGTTTAGTAACATGGAATACATCACATATTGTAAGGGTTTTTTTTTCGTGCAGAAATTATGCAAATTAGATGAACTTTGATTTATTCAGTGCTACTTACACAATGTAAGCACACATGTCAATACGGCTCATGGTAGAGGCTGTATTTATGAACCGATCTTCACAAAACTTCTTGGGTACCTTTGCTATCTCCTTGGGATGAGAATGAGTGTTTCTGGGTATGGTCCAAAATTCAAGATGGCTGCCAGTGGCCATTTTGTACCGAAATTAGGTCCAATCAGTTTTTTGTCACAAGTTCTATACAGCTCGTATTTATGAACTGATCTTCACAAAACTTCTTGAGTACTTTTGTTTTCACCTTGGGACAGGAACGAGTGTGTTTTGGGGGTGCCTTTGTTATCACTGTGCTATGAGAACAAATATTTTTGGGTTCAGTCAGACCCACTCTGGGGCTCAAAGAGTTTTTCTAGTTCAGCATCTGACTGTCACCCACCTTTACAATACTTTACCTATACATTTGTTACAGGCAACGGTCAGTATTTATGTACAGACCGTTACAATACTTTATATGTACCTTTGTTATCAGGTCATTACCTAGATGTTTGTCATTGCTGTGTCACATACTATACATGTACATGTCTTTGTCTTGACAAGTTGAGCTACAGTGTCATTGACACTTTCATTCAAAATTTTCCCCCCTCCCACACCCTCCCCACTCGGCACTACGTGCAGCACATGGATCGACACTCCCAAACTCTCAGTATGCATTCCGTTTTCAAATTCTGGCTAAAACACTGCAGGGCACATTTATGATTTGATTGCTTTGAAACCTAGTATGCTTATTTAGGGTGACCTCTAGATGGGAGCGATCGATTTTCTTCAATTTCCGGCAAAAAATGTTGCTACGGCCAACGTCCGTAGAACTTAGTTTAGTCAGACCTCAATATTTCCCTTTGGCACACCCTACAGGGCACATTTATGATCAGATTGCTTTGAAACCTGGTATGCTTGTTTGGGGAGACCTCTAAATGGGAGCTATCGATTTTCTTCAATTTCTGTCAAAAAATGTTGCCGCGGCCAACGTTCTTAGAACTTAGTTTAGTCAGAAGACTCAATATTTCCGTTTGGCACACCCTACAGGGTACATTTATGTTCGGATTGCTTTGAAACCTGGCATGCTTGTTTGGGGTGACCTCTAGATGGGAGCTTTCGATTTTCTACAATTTCCGTCAAAAAATGTTGCCGCGGCCAACGTTCTTAGAACTTAGTTTAGTCAAACCACAATATTTCCCTTTGGCACACCCTACAGGGCACATTTATGATTTGATTGCTTTGAAACCTGGTATGCTTATTTAAGGTGACCTCTAGATGGGAGCTTTCGATTTTCTTCAATTCCCGGCAAAAAATGTTGCCACGGCCAACGTTCGTAGAACTTAGTTTAGTCAGACCTCAATATTTCCCTTTGGCACACCCTACAGGGCCCATTTATGATCAGATTGCTTTGAAACCTGGTATGCTTGTTTGGGGAGACCTCTAGATGGGAGCTATCGATTTTCTTCAATTTCTGTCAAAAAATGTTGCCGCGGACAACATTCTTAGAACTTAGTTTAGTCAGAAGACTCAATATTTCCCTTTGGCACACCCTACAGGGTACATCTATGATCGGATTGCTTTGAAACCTGGCGTGCTTGTTTGGGGTGACCTCTAGATGGGAGCTATCGATTTTCTTCAATTTCCGTCAAAAAATGTTGCCGTGGCCAACGTTTTTAGAACTCAGTTTAGTCAGACCACAATATTTCCCTTTGGCACATCCCTACAGAGCACATTTATGATTGGATTGCTTTGAAACCTGGTATGCTTGTTTGGGGAGACCTCTAGATGGGAGCTATCGATTTTCTTCAATTTCCGTCAAAAGATGTTGCCACGGCCAACGTTCTTAGAACTTAGTTGAGTCAGAAGACTCAATATTTCCCTTTGGCACACCCTACAGGGCACATTTATGATCGGATTGCTTTGAAACCTGGCATGCTTATTTGGGGTGACCTCTAGATGGGAGCTATCGATTTTCTTCAATTTCCATCAAAAAATGTTGCCGCAGCCAACATTCTTAGAACTTAGTTTAGTCAGACCACAATATTTCCCTTTCGCTCACCCTACAGGGCACATTTATGATTAGATTGCTTTGAAACCTGGTATGCTTATTTACAGTGACCTCTAGATGGGAGCTATCGATTTTCTTCCATTTCCGTCAAAAAATGTTGCCACGGCCAATGTTCTTAGAATTTAGTCTAGTCAGACCACAATATTTCCCTTTGGCACACCCTACAGGTCACATTTATGATCGGATTGCTTTGAAACCTGGCATGCTTGTTTGGGGAGGCCTCTAGATGGGAGCTATCGATTTTCTTCGGTTTCTGTCAAAAAATGTTGCCACTGGCAAAAAAAATGACATTGGTACCAGTGATCTTCAATTTTGCCATTTCATTTATAACTTACCAAGTTCCTGTTTGTCAAGTTGAGCTACAGTGTCATTGACACTTTCATTTCATGAACGTCGTCTGCTCCCAGCGTTATGTAAAGGGTTAAAATGCATGTCGTTTCAGTGCCCATGCATGATGGTAAACAACACAGTATGCTGTAAGTTAACTGAAATATGCGAGAACTTTATTTTCAACTAAAAAATTAAAATAATTACAGGCTGATAGTACCTTGCCCAATAGATATTGCCAGAAATAACTTTTGTCGAAGTCTCTACATTTTCTCCAATAAAACCAACCAAACATCGATATGATCAGAGTCAGCTCAACCAGCTGACTCAGATTTTATCAATATTTGTATGTTTTTATGGCAAATTTACAAGTTATTGAATATATAAGAAAGTCAGGAATGGCACTGCACCACAAGCATTAAAATAACATAGTTTTTTTAGTCACTATCAGAGACTGGATCTGAGTCTTGCCCACTTAGTGTTTTGTCATTTATTTCCGACGAGTCTGACTCACCACCAGGAATACTGCACGTCGGCTCCAGTTCTACAGCGGTCGTCCGTTTCTTCTTGAGTCGCTTTGGTGTTTCATGTGATATATGTCGTTTCCTTTGCCCAGAAAGCAGCCAGTGATCAAGAGCAAAATCTGGGGAGAATGTTTCAATCGACTCACCATCGTTGGAGATCAACATTAAATCATTGAGGGTGTCTGCCTTTAAAGCTGTGCACTGACTTCGCTTAATTCTGTTCATGCAAGAAAACCCCCTTTCACAAGTAGCTGTTGACGGAGACAATGTCAGTCCAATATTAACCAAAGACATTATATTTTTCATGCTTTCTGGATTTTCATTCAGTAAGTCGGCATACACATCATTGAGCTTCCGTCCCCTGTGGGATGCCATCCATACCTTTAAAGCCGTCCATTCCTATGGTATTTCACGTATTGCCTCGTCTGTCAATACTGGTGCGAAATGTTTGACTATTTCGTTGATTTCTCTTGTTCCATAAACAGCCATGTCTTCTTTGTCATGTGGGAGCAGGGAAATGTCGAGACATTTAAAGCTTGACAGTGGTTTCTTAGTAAAGTTAGAGAATCTCTTATTTAAGTATTTAATAGTATCATCACAAATTTTGTCAGTCATCTTTCCACGGCTCCACAATTTCTTCTTCAACAACGGTGTCAGGAGGTTCTCTTGACTCAGTTGTGGAGGGTGAAGGCTTAACTGCAGTTTCTTTCATGTTGCTGCGACTTTGTCTCACAGGCCTCTTACTTTTTGTGAGCTGAATTCCCCGAAAAATCATCTTATCACTGCCTGATAGTTCATTCCAGAAGGATTTCATATTGCTTCCAGGTGTTGCTTTAAGCAGTAAAAGGTCGGAACTTGTACTGTAGAGAATCAGCATACATGTAGCTCTAGTAACAAATATATCCTCAAACTGGAAGTTCTTGCTACATTTAGCCAGAGTACCACTATAGTCTAGCATGAAAAACAAAAAGTGCACAAATCTGGCAGTTTTCAATTCTGCCGCAATACCCTTTGCTTTAGCTGCATCTTCAGGTTTTACCCCATCTTTGGCACTGCTGCTTGCCATATGTTCCATGTGTGAAACAGTAGCACTATAATTAATTTCAACTGCCCTCATACTCTGCAGTCTACTGGATAACCATCTGGTGCTTTTCAGGCCAGAGAAGTATGCTAGTTTCTCATCTAAAAGCTCACCAATCTCTTTATTGGAGAATAATAGTACATTTTAAAGATCGATTTCAGAGTTTCCTCAAATGTATCTAAATAGGGCACATTTTTTACAGCATCCAGAACCGCAAGCTCTAATTTGTGAGCTATGCAATGAAGAATGATGATATGGCCAACACGTCACATTAGACGGCCTGCAACACCATTTTTTTCACCCATCATGACTGATGCACTATCAAAATTAGCACAAATGACTTTCCTGTTCCATTCACCCTCATCGATTATTCCAATACTACTTACTGCCCTATCAATCGCATCCAGTACCCCAGCAGCATGGGCATGTCCAACATCCACACACTTCACCATTTTTGTGACCGCACGCCCTTCATAAACAAATCTGATGAACACCAATTCTTGCTCAATTGTTCCCGAATCTGTACTACTGTCAGATAAAACTGATACAAATCTACAGTCTTTAAGTAGCCGTTTTCTCTTATTTCGCTCCTCAAAAGCTATTGCCTCAATAAAATCACGACATGCATGATCATTTATGTAAGTTTGGTTAAGCTGCACACCATTACAAACCTGTAGGCGACAAACACTTGGAAATTTAGCCATGGGTAGCTCTTCTTTGGCAATAAAATAAGCTGTCCTGAAAAGTTTTTGAAGAATTTCAAAGTTTGCTCTATTCATTTTAGTAACAGTTTTTGCAATTGACGTCTTGTGGGGCTCACTTTTAGCTTTTAGGGTTAGAGAACATTTTATGTGGCTTTTTGACTTTTCATGGGTTTTTATTGGATCTTTCCAAAACACAGACGTTCCTTGGACAAATGGACTTTTACTGTCGGCTTCCAGTGGGCAATCACAACAAACTTTGCAGAGCATTTAACCCCCTGTTTTTGATCGTACTGGATCCAATCAAATTGACTGGACCATTCTGGGACAAAGGACCTTTTTCTCTTTTCCAACTCATATGCGCATTTCTTTGAGACCGGTTCCGATTTCGATTTGTGTTCTGGATCCAATGAATTGATGCATTATCATCAGCAGAAATCTTTGCCGATTCTTTGGCAGATGTTTCTCTCGCAGGTACAGTTATTTTACGTTTGAAATATTGTTGTAGATCCGTGGCGATGTTCGTGCAAGTCGACCTCAGTCACTAAGTGAATTGAATGACAGGCTGTCGATTTCAATTCCAGTTCCAACACAGTTTGTTCATGTGATAAAAGATATCTGTGCGTTATTGACAACCAATCCCAGCACGTGCCATCAATAATATCATAGTTCAGAAAAGGAATTATGTACATGTACCTGTTGACTGCTGAAGTTTATGCGCCGCCACCACTGTCTGAAAAGTACTTCCCCTAACCAGCGGAATGCGTATTCAACCATTTTAACAGTTGTTTAATCATTAATTCCCGCTCGTTTTTATATTTTAATTTTCTCAAAGAATTTTATTTTAAAATCAGACAGAAAAAGTCTGGTTGCCCGTCGGGCAGAGGGAATAGCATTTTTAGTTGCCCGAGAAAATTTCTGGTTGTCCCGGGACGTCGGGCGACCCTATTTGCGAGCCCTGAGAATTATCCCACAATTATTCTGAATTAACAAATGACAAATTTGGACAGAATAAATAAAGTAACAGGCCACTCCTGAATAATTCAACTAAATATTCCTACAAGCTGGAAAAATCAGTTAACGTTTTCATAATAGCATTACCAGATAACGCTGCATAAAATCCACAAACAAACAAGAAAAAAATTATCGTTACACCTATTTTTCACAACTTTTCTTGATAATTTAATTAAACGCTTCATTGTGTTGATTCCGATTGGCTATTCCACGAGCCATGTGACTGTCATATAATAGTGGTCTATTGTTCTATGCCTTCTTTAATTCCTATACAATTATTTCATTGGTTCAAGTCGAAGGTAGTGTTAAAAAACGGGATGGTCAATTAAATGTGGTGACTGTATGTGTGTGCTTTAAAATTCATTGAAATTATTTCATTAAATTATGACCAACATAAATTCTAGTGAGTGACCCTTTTTAGCATTTCAGCATTCGCAAGTTCGGCGAAAAAACTCAGTTAATTATGCAAAAACGGGCGGTGCTTTTCAATAAATACTTGCGGAATAATTTCAGGTTGTGTCGTAGTGTAGCAGTGTAAGCCGCAGTAGGCCGTATGTTAGAATTATTTCGCAATTATTTACTGAAATGCTAATAGACAGTATTTACAAATGGTTTAGGCCTGCCCTCTCCTCCAGTCCAAAAATAACCTCAAATAATTTTGGGATTGGTACGTCTTTCAAAGAACAAACCAAACAAAAATTAAAATACGGGCTTTCAGGCCATTTTCGAGAATTTTGCAGTTAAAAGCTATAATTCTAGATCTGTGGATACTCACTGACGAACTTGAGAATTCAAAATATGCTGCTAAAAACGACGGCAAAAAAAAAAAACGTGATTTTTGGGTACCAAAACCCACCAGAAGTCTCCATTTATAACTGATTTAATTTTTTTTTTTTTTTTTTTGGGGGGGGGGAGGCACCCCGCCCCTATTATCGATCGTTACACACATTCCAACCCACTCAACGCTTGTGCTTGCCTTTGACATCTGCATCTGTATCCCAACACTTTGAAAGGAGATCCGTGACAGAATTAACCCTGAGGTCCAAATTTGCATTTCACCAGCACTGGTATTAATAAGTGTTTTCATAAGGCACGCGCGAAATTAGGGGAGCCACGCATCGGCCTGACAGAAGCAGGGATATTTATAATTAATGTTTTGTAAAACAATAAATTTGTTTTAAAATAAAATCGCAAGTTTTTTCAATGGCCTCAGTCAAGAAACAACAAAGGGGACGTTTTGACCAACTATTGGGGACATTTTGACCAACTGTTGGGGACGTTTTGACTAATTTTTGAGCACGTTTTGACCAACTATTTGGGGACGTTTTGACCAAAACATTCGGGGACGTTTTGGTTTGGGGACGTTTTGACTAGGATTCAATATCGGGCATCATGATAGATTTATTCTGTTTCAACAGCGAGTCGAGTTGTCAATACCGGATCACTGTCAGACATGCGCTGTAAAACCTATTGAAACACTGCTCAAGCTGAACTATTTTTAGAAAATTAACGCAAAACTACTGTATTTGATCCACTTCGTTTTCACTTCTTTGCACTGAAAAAGTTGTGACTAGTGTGGTGAAATTAATTCAGAGAAGACACAAAAGACTTTTTGTGTTCACTAAATACATATAAAATGAGAAAATAGATTGTCAGTGGATGCCAAAGAGGGTGATTCTTTATAGACACAAGTGACCCATTACTGACCAAATTGCGACAGTCAAACGATATTATTTTATAAAATAAACAAGCACCATCTGAAGAATTCCGCTGCAATAATGAGTGTCAGATACCTGTCTGTCAATAACAAAAAACAAAATTTTGATAACTTATTTTATTTGAGAGAAATAAACAAAAATTTGAAAGGTGGCACGTTATACTCTGAATGACTGTACGAGAACTGACTACCAAATAATATTTCATGGGAACAACTCGTGGCCAAGTATGCTTCAAATACCCAAGAACCAAGCTAGGATATCGAAATACTTCAAAAAGCAGTGACAAAGCTGCTTTGAGACAAATGCCAAACCGTTTCTGTTCGTTTACCTTTTGCACAGAAAGAAATATTTTTGTCACATGACACATATAAATTTACTCACAAAGTTATTGCTTAATTCTTGGATTTTCAAACAGGCGTTAAGATACACATTAAATAATGTAACTGTGCAGTCTCCATATCATGGCAGCAGGTAGTGTGAGAACGATCAGTTTCATTATTTCATTTTAAACGGCAAGATATATCGATGTCTTTTTACCCCCATTGACCTTGACCAGAACCATCACATGGTCCTGGACAACTTCTTCAAGAAAAAATGCAGGCAGTGTTGGCTTTTCGAAAATGTTGTCCTGTCGCTGCTTGGAGAAATGTTTTGAATCCCTAGCTTTGTTCTTGGATATACATGTATGAAGCTTATTTAGCCATGAGTTGTTCTCATGAGATATTATTTGATAGTCAGTTCTCGTACGAATACGATCAAATACTCCCAGGAAGCACTGATGCCTGCTATCAAGCCTGTGTGGTGAACGATTTCATGCTTATTCCATTTAAATAAACAGCCAGCATGGTTTTGAGAATGGGTTTTTCCAAATAATTTCGAACATCATGTCACGCATAAAGGACAGTGAGGTTCAGTTTGGATCACATTCTCTGCAAATATAACTGGTAAGATACGATTTACAGTGGTTTTTTTTCAGTGTCATTGACCAGTTAATAACTTGATGTCAATTGAAGCCTGTCAATGTGACCCGCATGCCTTCAATGTATTCGTAATACAGGCGTCAGTCGACGGAATTAGACCCCTCTCCACACAGTTTCACAGTTCGTGACATCTTATGTCTTATGTTTCTGAAAAAAATAAGACATGCAGGCACATAAACAATTAAAATTCTTTCAATTTTATTCCAAATACAAATCATATTATAAAACAAAGAACAACAGATGATACACAATACACAACATGTACAGTTTGCTGGTTGTGAGTTGGGTGTTAAAAAATGCAATAATACCGTTAACCGCGATGTCAGTACTCAATAATCGCGGTCTTTATTTTTTTCAATATTGCCCAGCACTACTCCCAATATAAAGATGTATGTGTCACTGTGGTGGTTTGGAAAGAAACTTATATTCTCCTATGTAGAATGCACTGCAGAGTCATACATTGTAGTTGAATAAATATATTTACATGTACAAACCCCTTGCAGTGTAACCCCTTTTATCCCATGCATCAATTTGGTAGTGATTAAATTGTTAAATTTGTCTGGTTTATCAATAAGTAACATAGCTCGTTTACTCTTGAACTCCAATACACTCATGATATCTGTTGGAGAAGAAATAAGAGTAACTGTAACCTGTCACTGCAATAAACCATCTAATGTACATAAAAGTACATTGTTATTCAAACCACATCAAATAAACCCTACATAACCTGACATAACCATTATTGCATGTACTTTTCCAAAGGAGGCTTATTGGCATATTGAGATCATGAGGGCACATCCAGAGGGTCTCACATTCATAGGTGTTCACATATTTTTTTCAAGAACGCAGTATGCAGAGTAATCTCCAAAAGGTGACAACTGAGCTCCATTTGACAAAAAAATTCCCAAGGGGGTTCTCTCTTCCTTGTATGACTCTACCTCCAGCACTCAGTCCTGGTAATTCATCCTTGTTTCCTCGGCAAAAAAATTGCTGTGTACATTTGTATATAATCACAATCAATGTGCAGAATCTTTCACTCAATTGGATCATGCCAATATCATGAACCATGTGAATGCTGAGAAACAATCTTAGAAGTAAGCAGGCGACTTGCTCAATATGTATAGTATGAGTGAAAATAAGATGCAGCATAACCACAAACTTGAGTATCTCAATGCTTCTATGTTGATAACACTAGAATCTGACATCAGTTTCTGGAAAGCTCTGTAAGAGCTTTGTAGAAACTGATGTTAGCTTCTGGTATTATCAACATAGAAGAAGCAAAGCACATAGTGTCTAGTGGTTACAGAACACATAGTGCCTATTGGTTATGCTGAAATTTGTACTGTAAATTGTAAGATTAGCAATACAACAAAGTGCAACCCACACAGTTTGATTCGTTGTGTAACCTGGAAGTTGTGCAATTTCCGCCACTACAAGGCTTTCTGAAGAAGCCATCCTCAGCAGTATTTTTACTGGGGAAATTTTTCCTGCCATAATCAACACGTTTAGTTCCAGAAGCCTCCATAACAGCTCCTATAAAAGTGTCAAACATCAGATTGGTGGCTTTACAGAATCATCATTAGCTTGTTGCTTGATAAGTAATTTGAGAACAGAGGTCTCCACGGCCCTACATGTACATGCGCCTTCGACTTTCCAACTTCCAGGTCCAGGGCATAATTATCGCAACACACCCACCTTATCAATTCATAATTTTAGTAAAATAAACAGAATTATCAATTTTAATTAATTTATAGATGATGGGAAAATATTGGCTTCTTTTGCCTTCTCGTACTATTATTACCACAAACAATATCTGCACTGCAGGCAGTATGATGCCGACAAACGAAACTGAACGCATGTGGTCTGGTTAAAAAGTAACTCGGCATGGATAATGAAGAAATTGCGAATATTTCGTGTATTTCATTTGTTTAAATGCCAATTGCAGCTAATTTTGAGCATGGATTGGATAATTTGTTTGGGTTTTGAGTCTTTTGACCATCACGGTCACGCTGACAGCGGTTATGTTTATTATGATATGCAAATTGGGCGATCTTCATTAGCTTGTTGCTTGATAAGTAATTGGAGAACAGAGGTCTCCACGGCCCTACATGTACATGCGCCTTTGACTTTCCAACTTCCAGGTCCGGGCATAATAATCGCAACACACCACCTTATCAATTCATAATTTCAGTAAAATAAACGGAATTATCAATTTTAATTAATTTATAGATGATGGGAAAATATTGGCTTCTTTCGCCTTCTCGTACTATTATTACCTCAAACAATATCTGCACTGCAGGCAGTATGATGCCGACAAACGAAACTGAATGCATGTGGTCTGGTTAAAAAGTAACTCGGCATGGATAATGAAGAAATTGCGAATATTTCGTGTATTTCATTTGTTTAAATGCCAAATGCAGCTAATTTTGAGCGGGGATTGGATAATTCGTTTGGGTTTGAGTCTTTTGACCATCACGGTCACGCTAACAGCGGTTATGTTTATTATGATATGCAAATTGGGAGATAGTTTCTAGAGCTGTAGGTTTTTCAAAATGCAGTTCGGTTTTGTTTTTTTTCGTTGAGGAAAACCTCGGTTTTGGTCAGTTTTTGGTTTTTTCCCCACATACTCTGTCTTCTGTGTAAATTGTATCCTAACGATACTGGAATTGCTGCAAAGGACAGTTTGACTTCAGAGATTCAAGCGACGGCCCCTGATTGACAATGTGGAAAAATAATGGACAATTGGACATACTTTGACTGTTGTTTGGCAAATTGATTTGGGTATTTACTCTTTGTATATTTCATGGTCACCGAAGTTAAGCAACGTCGAGCCCGGTTAGTCCTCGAATGGGTGACCGTCTTTGCGATCGATTCAGACTCCCACGTTGTGTCCTTGGGCAAGGCACTTAACCTCGATTGTCCACATGGGGGCACGATGACGCCGTTTACTAAGGCGTACTGCATGTCGATGGTGCGCATGTCTTCAACCAATCTAACCCTGCGTGTGCTGCAGTGTGGAGTTACTATGTTGAGGAGCTGGCAGCTGCTCGTCGTTGCTCGGTGGTTCTCTCCGGGTACTCCGGCTTCCTCCACCTGTAAAACTGTCACGGTCATGATGAGCCATTGTGCATAAGTATGTGACCTTAAACACCAATAAATAAATATATTTCATGGTAAATATATGTGCTATAATTCTACCTAACTTCTACCTTCATATCTTACACTTTTAGTAGATGTCAGTCTTTAGTCTTGCGTGATTGCGTCTGTAACTAGTGTAAGTTGGACTGGTCAGTAAGTAGCTGAGTCCGTCACCAAGTTGTTGACATTCAACTTGGATGGTTTGGCAGCACACTTGAGCACAGTCACACTCACAGAACAAAAGCGAAGAAAGTTCAAGATACAGACAAGAGAAGTGCCTTTTATTGGAAAAAAAAACTTGGGAAATAAAAATATTTTAAAAAATACTGGCGTTACTTCTTTCTTCAAGTTCTGATTTTTAAACTTTCCAACTCCCAAGCTACTGAAGCTAGATCTATTAGATGTATTGAATTTATTCCCATTGATGTTGATTGTGACGTCACGGAATACCGACAAATAAGCATGTTATTGGAGCCGAATGAAACAGCCGGAATTTGTCTGTTCTATCAACATGTTTACCATTAACATGATTTAGAAATATTCCCCCCCACCCAGATCTGCAACGCAAAATGCTACATTTTCTAAAAGCGAATACAAAATTAATTTTTAAAAAATAATGACTGGTATTAGCTCGACAGTTCCTCCCGTATTTCCTATTTTTTGTTTTTGGAAGCGTGCCCTCCTCGCATACACTGCTGATGTTTATCGAAAAATAATATCAAAAAACGGTATGTTTTGACAGTGCTTGGGTCCATGTGTTAATTTTTGTGAAACCCTGAAGCAGCACATGTTGACGTCATTGTCGTTTGTTCTGTTTTTTATACTGAAATTTTTTTTTGGTGTTCTGTGCACTGAATATGTTTATTCGAAGCAATAATTTACACTGTTCTGTTGCTGGTGCATGTTTTATACTGCATTATATGGATTTATTTATGGGACCCTTTCATTATTGTTGTCATTTAAGGTCATTTCAACATAACATTTGTGGGTTTTTCTCTTTCCAAATCTCGAAGGAGTCTTAAGAAAGCACACGTTTTGAAAACAAAAATTTGATTGGTCAGTTCGTCAGATATGTCAGTCTGAGAAGGAAAACAGTACTTACCTGTCAATAAATAAAGAACCAGTTTGCAAATATTAATGTTTTAATAATTCTGTTTCCATTGTACAATATACTGTGCATACAATACATGTTTTTAACAGAAAACAAAGAAAGAAAAGTGAAATATTCAACTGAAAAGAAAATCATTGTCATTTTGGATTTACCGGGATGTTTCACTGGGATTTTCCCACCACACCAGTCCTGGACGATCTTTGAGTGGGCGTCCGAAAATTTCGAGGCTTAAAAAAAATTATTTTGATGAAAAAATGGTGTCCGAAAATTTAGATAAGATACGGTATTTATATTTCAATTTCTTCTATCACTGAGTTAAGTTGAGTAATTAAATTGATAAGTTCAACTTATGAATAGAACAAAAACAGACGTGGAAAGAAGATGTCAATGGCAGAAGACATTAGTTTTGTTTTCTCTGCTATTTTGGCGGCCTGCGATCAACACTGAACTGTCAAATTCAACGCTGTCATAGACTATGTGACAATGACGGGGGCATTTTATATAAAAACTAAAAACCGTACAGTGCAGATGTTTTTCGGTTGTTTTTTTGTAAAAACCGAAAACCAAACTGAAATTTCGGTAAACCTACACCACTAATAGTTTCCGGTTAAGGAGATTTGTCACATTTGTCAGTGTAAAATGATGACAAAAGACACTGATCGACGCTTGTGTTGGCATAGTTGATTGCAAGAAAAAACTAAATTCACAGCATCGTCCAATCGCACCTTATTTAAAAGCACGAATGCATCATTTACAACCCATCTTCAATCGGTCCTTTGTGGACATAAACACAGTCGCGGCAATCGCTGGCAAAGATCCATGGTTACTAGGAGGTTAATAACTTCACAACGTCGGGGGGAAATGAGCACGCTCAATATAGTTCCAGGTCACTTGGAATATACTTAGAGAAAAAGTGATTTCTGAAGCATTCTGCAATTTCTGCTTACTTTGTTATGAATATTGCCTTATTAGCCCACCGAAGGGAGCTTAACTTATCACCTGCCGTCGTCGTCCGTCGTGAAGTTTACATTATCAACTTCTCCTCCCAAACTACTGGACCAAATTGAACCAAATTCGGTATGCATGATCCTTGTCATATGTCAATTCAAGTTTGTACAAATAAACTTTCTGCATCCACAGGGGGCACCACAAGGGGCATTACTCTGATAGCACCCATAAATGTTTTTTTAAAGTTAAAAAAATCTTCTTCTCCAGAACCATCATTTAGAATCTTTTGATATTTGGTATATAACATCTCTATTGGGGTCAGATTCAAGTTTGTTCAAATCGAGTGCCTGGGTTAATAATTGGGCTCCCTGTAGGAGCCCGAATTTTAACTTGGTGAAACATGAGGAAATTTCTTTAAAAATCTTCTTCTTCAGATCCACCAGTCAAAATGCTTTCATATTTGGTATACAACATCTATAGGGGGGGGGGGGGGGGGGCAGATTCAAGTTTGTACAAATCGGGTCCCTGAGTGAGTAATTGGGCTCTCTATTGGAGCCCAAAGTTTAACTTTGTGCCATTTGAGGAAATTTCTTTAAAAATCTTCTTCTTCAGATCCACCAGTCAGAATCCTTTCATATTTGGTATACAACATCTATAGGGAGGTCAGATTCAACCTGAGTTAGTATTTGGGCTCTCTATTGAAGCCCAAAGTTTTACTTCGTACAATTTGAGGAAATTTCTTTAAAAATCTTCTTCAGATCCTCCAGTCAGAATCCTTTCATGTATACAACATCTAATGGGGGGTCAGATTCAAGTTTGGTCAAATCGAGTCCCTGGGTTTATATTTGGGCTCCCTATGGGAACCTGAATTTTAACTTAGTGAAATATGAGGAAATTTCTTTAAAAATCTTCTTCTTCAGATCCACCAGTCGGAATGCATTCATATTTGGTATACAACATCTTGAGGTAGGTCAGTTTAAGGTTTGTTCTAATTGGTTAACTGAGTATTTTTTGGGCTCCCAATGGGAGCCCGAATATTAACTTAGTGCAATATAGGGAATATTTTTTAAAAATCCTCTGCTTTAGACCCACAGTCAGAATGTTTTCTTATTTGGTATACAACATCTCTAGAAGGGTCCGATTCAAGTTTGTTCAAATCTGTTCTCTGGGTTGATATTTGGCTTCCTATGGGAGCCCGACTTTTAACCCTTTACCCAACGAATCGGCCGCATCCGCCCGTGTAATATGCAAATTCAGTAGTTGAAAAAATATTACTTTTCAAACAATTTCAACAAAACCATATCATGTGACCCCTCGTTGGAACGAGCTCATCGAGCTCGTTCCAACAAGGGGTCACATGATATGTTTTTGTTGAAATTTTTTGAAAAATGTGAAAAATTGATATTTAAAATAATAAGTTTTGAAATCGTCTGCGTTGGGTAAAGGGTTAACTCCGTGCAATATGAGGAAATTTCTTTTAAAAGTCTTCTTCTTCAGATCCACCAATCAGAATCCTTTCATATTTGGTATTATATACAACATCTCTAGGTGGGTCAGATTCAAGTTTGTTCAAATCGGGTCTCTGGGTTAATATTTTGGCTCCCTATTTGAGCCCAAAGTTTACCTTAATGCAATATGAGGACATTTCTTTAAAAACCTTCTTGTTCAGATCCACCAGTCAGAATTCTTTCATATTTGATATATACATTTGTAACATCTCAAGGGGGATCAGATTCAGGTTTGTTCAATTTGAGTCCCTGGCTTATTTGGGTTCTCTATGGGCAGGATTGTGGGGGTGGGGGGGGGGGGGGGGGCAGGGGGAGCATGTTAGGTTCAGGTTTGTTCAAATCCGTTCCTTAGTGTTTTTCCATAAAATTAGTTTTGCATGGCTTCATTCCTTTGTAGTGTTGATGAACCATGTCCAACTGAATGTGACCCCAAACACTTCTTTGAACCATTTTGGCCGGTGAATGATTAAGGCCCCTTGGGGCCTCTTGTTTTATGTGTATCATCCCGATTCTATACACTCGGTTATTTTTTTACAAGTGGTTCATGTTGTCTTTTTATGTGCACAATAATTCAGATTTTTTGTCAACAAAAACGTTCAGATGGCCTGTAAACACTTGAGGGAATTTCGAACCATATTTTGCAGTTATGACATTAACAGCTCAAGTATTTGCCGTAACCTGTTTGCAAATCCGCTCATACATTGCCTCGAGCAAATAAAGGTCGTGATCACGTCCTTTCATTCTTACGATTGCCCAAAATGAGTATTCCTGCAAGAACCGCATTGTAATCACATGACCGGAATAAACATCATTGAAACATGGCCACATCCAGAACATCCAAAATTTGTGTTGATGGTATTGATTCCAACAATTAAAACATACCAGAGTGTGTGTCATAAAAATGCTTTCTCCGAGTCTGTAGTATGTTATCATTACTTTGAGGACAAGGCTTTCAAATTACTGATCATTTTGTGGTTTTACCGGTTCGTTACTTATGCCATTGGCAAATTAAATGTTCATCAAAATCATAAAATTCACTTTTTTTCCTGAAAAAAAATTATACATGTATGTACCTTTTCTATGCACTTTACTCATTATTTTGATATATAATTTGCCTTTCCTTACTTCTCTTTTCTGTTTCTGAGGCATTGGGAAAAATATCAACAAATTGACCAAAGTTACGTTGGACGACCCCTTAAATATTATATAACTACTGTAAGGGAAATTTGTTTACTTTGAAATTCCCACCTCTGATATTCATAAATTAAAATTAAATATACACAAATGCAGCAAAATGAAGGTTGAGATGTATAGAATACAGAAAATATGTGAAATCAACCCACAGAGTTGATAGCAGGCGCCAATGGTTCTCGCAAGTCTGCTATCGTATTCATACCAGAACTGATAAAAAAATAATATTTCAAGCGAACAACTCGTGGCCAAATGAGCTTCAAATATCTAAGGACAAAGCTGGGACATCAAAATTCTTAAAAATGTGGTGACAGAGCTGCGTGGGTTAAATTCCCAAACTCGCGGCTTTCTTTACAGTGCCGGTTTATTTAGATTTGCGGTGAAAGGGAGCGGGTCTTTTTTCCTCGGGAACATTCAACCTGAAAGCATTCGGCCTCCGTTTAAACTAGGGAGACTAAGAGAGAAGCGGTTTAAAATGAGTTTAAACACCTTTGTTACAACCAAAAACAAAAATAAATCGCATGAAAGTGCTTAAAAAGAACTTATATGCTATTTTGGTAATTTATTTATTTATTGGTGTTTAAGGTCACATACTTATGCACAATGGCTAATCGTGACAGTTTTACGGGTGGAGGAAGCTGGAGTACCCGGAGAGAACCACCGAGCAACGACGAGCAGCTGTCAGCTCTCCAACATCGTAACTCTGGGCTCTGCACCGCGGCACAGGCAGGGTTAGATTGGTTGGAGACACGCACACACCACACCTCAGTACACAGTGTCATCGTGCCCCCATGTAGGTAATCGGGGTTAAGTGCCTTGCCCAAGTCCACAATGTGGGAGCGCGAATCAGTCGCTGAAATGGTCACCCATCCAACTGCTAACCGCGCTCGACGTTGCTTAACTTCGGTGATCTGACGAGAACCAGTTACCGTGACACCACCGAGCTCCCACTATTTTGGTTATATTCACTTCAAGGTATTAATATTGTGACTGAAAAATTATACTACATTCAGGTACATAGTGGAAAAATTGGCACACACATCTCATTATTCAAAATGTTGCATTCAGTTCTTATGTGACGGTCTTCTACACTCAAAATGTATCGAAATGCGACACAGAATGTGTTATAAATTATTGTGAATCAATGCAACATTGACATTTTGTCCCCTGAGTTAATAGACTTTAAAGGCAGTCCCAAACAGGTTCAGAAAATCAAGGGGTGCAAAAGATAGCCCTCCTTAATTTTTTCTAGGCGTGCAGTAGTCGTGCTGCACTCCTGCACTCCTGAAGAATGCCAGGCCTGAACCTCTAAACCGCACTTAATACAAGGAAACATTTTTGATGTTGGATAAGCAAAAAAACGAGCAAGATTGATGTTGGACTCTATGATGATGAATTTGTTCTTATGTGACGATCTTCTACACTCAAAATGTATCGAAATGCGACACAGAATGTGTTATAAATTATTGCGAATCAATGCAACATTGACATTTTGTCCCCTGAGTTAATAGACTTTAAAGGCAGTCCCAAACAGGTTCAGAAAATCAAGGGGTGCAAAAGATAGCCCTCCTTAATTTTTTCTAGGCGTGCAGTAGGCGTGCAGCACTCTTGCACTCCTAAAGAATGCCAGGCCTGAACCTCTAAACCGCACTTAATACAAGGAAACATTTTTGATGTTGGATAAGCAAAAAAACGAGCAAGATTGATGTTGGACTCTATGATGATGAATTTGTTTATTTATTTATTGGTGTTTAACCCTTTACCTAACATGAAAAGCAGACGACACTTGCAAAAAAAGTTCTTGAACAACTAATTTTTTTGTATCAAAAACATAGGTTATGACCCCTCACTGGAACGAGCTTGACAAGCTTGTTCCAATGAGGGGTCATAACCTATGTTTTGGAGACAAAAAATAAAAAAATAATAAAAAGTAAGTAGAATAGCGCTGGCCAGTTTTGGCCGTTATGTTGGGTAAAGTGTTAAGGTCACATATTTTTGCATGATGGCTGATCATGACCACCACATGAGTATCAACTCAAGACCAGGGATGAGCGTTAATAATCCATGTTGCCCATTTTAGAGAGGTTTTGCACCTCCCAAGCATTGGTGACTGAGTCCTATTTTACCAGTAAGACAGAGCCTGTGAACAGGTACTGCTTCACTTCCCGGGGTTCCCGTGGGGAGATGATGATGAATGAAAAGTTTCGGCACACCGAGATTGAAATCCATTGCGGCCAGGCCGCCAGAGTAACTTTATTTGTTTGTAACTTTATTTACTTATGAATCCACAAAAATCAGACTGGAGAGCCCAACATCTTATGTTGTACTCTTTTCATGAGATCCTTATACTGTTTTTACACAAGAAGTGTTCAAATAAATGTTCAAAGAAACTGTGAAAAACAGTATATGATTATCTCATCAAGGACAATTACAGTCCACATAAAAGGTTTCAGGGTTCCAAAAAAAACTGTAAAAACAGTGTACATGTATGATCACTTAATCAAGTGCGATTAAATCAATCAAGCATCAGTCGCACTGTAAAAATGCTGTATGAGTATCTCATCAGAGGCCAGAACTTTGATCACTACTTCAGAACATTTAAAAACAATTTTTTTTTGTGCAGACCAGATGGCCAAAGCTCAGCATCCACTCTCCCTTATAGCCTGATGGATGACTCCCAGATTTCAAAAACACATATTGGTTAGTGCTCAAACGACTATGGAATTTCAAAGTCGACTACTAATCAGCAAGCCAGACTAACTTTAGAATTCATGCTTGTAACCAGGCAACAACACCGCGTTACAGTAACACGAGAAAAAGACTCTTTTTTTAGTTCCTAACAGGCTACCCTCTGCTTCGTTACAAGGACAAACCATGAGCTATGCGTCGTCGTAAAACAAACATGTCAAACGCATAAACCTCCCTATTTTAGTGTAGAGCTGTTCGGTCCATAGAAAAAGTAATCAGTACTCGGCACCGTCAGAGTACAGAAAATGGAACCAAGTAATTTTGGAAAAGACCGCAAATGTCGGTTCCGGTACATCCGGGTTACCACATAAACAAAAGAGGGAAAAAATGAATGTTAAGGGCCAGTTGTGTTACGAGAAACATTCAACGATTTATATTTTGATGTTGGCACATCAGCACTGGAAGAGTCAAACTGAGACACTGCGTGGGAGTCCGGGAGTGTGACACAACACGTGCTGTGGAGAAACTGTCTATAAAGTTCTTTGAAGTTTATCGAGTTTCTGGTCGGTTGTTACATTGTCGCATCCACTATCTGAAGCCAGCGATCGGCAGCACGTTTTTTTCCAAGCATTTTGTAACCCTACATGTATTTCCCCAGAGATGTGAATTCATTGATCTTTCTACTGAGAATTTGTTTGCTTGCGAGTCCTCCTACTGTGTTTCGACTAGTCAGCGACAATAACCAGAGTCGACTATAGTCGAAAAACCGTCAAAGTCGACTAGTCGACTAATCGTTTGAGCACTAATATTGGTGTATTTTTTCCTTTTTGTAACCGTTAAAGATAATATGCTGAGGCTGCTCCCAAACCAACATCTGTTTGAGTTTTTTCTCTTTTCTAAAATAACCACCAAACTGCGGTTTATGTATTACCATTTATAAATATGCCCACCTCTCCAAGAAAACACAGAGCAGAACTCTTGTACAGTTAAAACTAGAAGTCCTGTCATGAAATGCACACAAACAACATGCCGATCTGCGCATTAATTTACACGTTATGACCATAGTAAGACTATCAAATTCTGTACATATGGGCTGTGCACAAGCAATGTCAGTTCGTGACAGGACTTCTAGTTTTAACTGTAGTTATGCACAATTCCTAGCATCTTCCAGTTTGAGGTTCTCGGGGATCTCAACTCACTACCCTACTGCCAGTACGCACACTAAAACCAAATAAGATTATTGGCTCTCACTTCTGACTGGCGTGGACTCATAAGCAAATAAAGCTACAGTTAAAACTAGAAGTCCTGTTGTGAAATGCGCACAAATAGCACGTTGATATGCGCGTTAATGTGCGCGTTATGGCCCAGTTAAAGCTATCATATTCTGTACATATGGCCTGTGCACAGGCAATGTTTCAGCCAATGGACCTCCGGGTAACACGGAGGTCCATTGGCAGAAACATTGCGTGTGTTTGCTATGAATGACCAGGAGAATCTGCCATGCTTTAGATGCCATTCGATATGGCAATTGCACGCAATTCCAACGCGCAATTAAGTCTAGATAAGCACACTATTCGTGACAGGATTTCTAGTTTTAACTGTATAAAGCAAATAAAGTTATTCGGGTCACAAGGGATTTCAATCCCACATTGTCCCTGTGTGCCTTCGGCGCACTGAAACTTTTTATTTCATCATTCATCATCGAGTTGTGCCAAACAATTAACACCCAAGAAGTATTCAAGTATATCATTTTGGGTTTGCATATCGGCATTGAAGCACATATATTGTCATTCTGTTATTCAATCAAGTGGATTTTATATTTCATTATAATTCATTATGGATCAGTCTTGTGCTCAATATATTTCGACTTAAGGAATAAAGGTTCATGTACATTGTACCAGTAATTTTTCAAGAAAAGCAATATTTTATGGTTTCAAAAATTATATCGAAATACCGGTTTATTTTCCAGTTCCTTATGTTACCTGTACCAAACAATCATTTTCATCTCATGTTTCTCAGCTTTCTTCATTCTGGCTGCAAATGAAGAATTTACAGTCCCTCAGTGGGCCCCACACAAATCAAAGCAGATGCCAAGTGATGCAATGAAAACATGGTGTACACTAATCTAAGAAATACATCAGTGACCAAAAGTGTTTTAAAACATGATTGAATTAAACGTAACATTGTTCTCAATTCTCATAAAGAACCAGTGCAAAGTGCAATGTATGTGACTGATGTTTCGAACATAGGTCACATACATTGCAATTTGCATTTGGTTATTTTTGATGGACCAGAGTATTTTAAACAGTTTTTTCACCATTTCAGACTCAATGCAAAACTGCTAATCAAATTGACTAAATTGCTAATCAATTCCCAGGTACATCGAAACATGTACATGTATGTCTAGCAAAGTGCTAATCAAATTAAATTGACCCCTGCATAGATTACTTTTAATTTTGCGAGTATCTAAATGAGAATCCTCCTATACATTACAATAGTATGTCGATCCCCGGTCGGGGAAAGTTCTCGAGGTGTCTGAACACACTCTGTCAGCATCAATTGTCACGGCATACTGTCCCATTGGGTGGGGACGTAAAATGGCTGTCCTCTGTGCGGAGAGAGACACATTCTGTGCAGGCTAAAGATCCCTTTGTAGTATTCGAGAAGAGCAAGCCCACAAAGTTGCCACTATGAAGACCATCCCATATAGCTGCGCCATTAGGCCAAGGAGAGGTATTAATATAAGTTGCATAACTTGTTAACCAATCCTTGTAAAACAAATAAAATTAAATTAATTAAATATGATGTCAAACAGTTTACAAGAATCAGATTGTGGATTCTCGTCGATTTATTAGCCCTGCATAAACTATTATTATGCCAGTAATTGTTATTGACCAATCAGCTTCAATATCTAGTGACTGTATATGAGACTGTATCATCGAGCTGATTGTATACAGAGCTTATATACGGTCAGTTCTGACATTTTGTTTTTGACATCGAACGCTCGCTTTGATGTTTTTCCTAATCAGCAAACAACAAATACATGTAATTTCGCGTGTGTGTCGGTTGAGCAGCGTACAACTATAATACGTTTCTTCCAATCTTTGAGAAATTTTAATAAACAAATGTAAATAAAATGACATGCATAAAACTTACTGGAAATATGCCTACAGTTGAAACTAGAAGTCCTGTCACGAATAGTGCACTTATCTAAGCTTAATTGTGCATTGGAATTGCGTGCAATTGCCATATCGAATGGCATCCAAAGCACGGCTGGTTCTCCTGGTTACTCATAGCAAACACATGCAATGTTTCTGCCAATGGACCTCCGGGTTACCCGGAGGTCCATTGGCTGAAACATTGCCTGTGCACAGGCCATATGTACAGAATATGATAGCTTTAATTGGGTCATAACACGCACATTAACACGCATATCAACGTGCTATTTGTGTGCATTTCATGACAGGACTTCTAGTTTTAACTGTATGTTTGCAAATTGCCGAGTCGGAAACATTAATATTGCCATTAACAACAAATAATGAAACTGTTCCCACTTACCTTCTTGAAAGAATTGTTATCCATTTGCTCCAGTTGTTTTATTTTTCCGGTACTTAACACTGAATTAAAGTTGTGAATTGTTAATATAAATTCCTGTTTATTGAGAAGAAAACTCTTGTTTCAGCGCCTTCTACTAGCGTGACCTTCACATGACGTAAAACCGGAAAATTCCCTGATGGTGATAACAGAACATATGTGCTGATGGTGATAACAGAACATATGCGCTAGGAATCTGGGTACACCTATGGTTGTGTCTCTTTCAAAGGACTGGCATGTGCGGATATGGTGTAGATAAGTCTCGGCAAAATCTATATTGGACTCGACCTTCGGCCTAGCCTATTATTGATCTCACTTCACCTGATATCACACCATATCCGCCCACTGAAAGCCCCATATCTTATAATGAAGGTATCACATTGCCATACAACAGATTTTTCAACAAATTTTATATTTGCTTTGGCCACTTAACTGTACAGGGCTCGATTTAACTGGATTTGCATAGCGATTTTAGAATCAATTTTCAGCTATACAGTATGTGGAGAGTGTATTATCACTCAGTCACCCACGGAGTGGAGACTCCATCCAAGCAATAACTGCAAATTTGTTGCAAAGCATAACAAGCACAAGCACAGTTATGTTTAAACCCGGAGGTCCATTGGCTGAAACATTGCTTGTGTTTTTAGTTGATATAAACAAAATTTGAAAGTTATAGTGTGGGTGATAACTCCACTCCGCAGGTGATTTAGTTACAATCCACTCTCCACGTACTGTAGCTAATCAATTTCACATGAGAAAAACATAAATAATAGGGAATGCTAAGCAAAATTTATCCAAGTTAGTAAACTGCTAAACAATTTTTAAAAATTAATTTGACCCCTGTAACTGTAACTGTGCAATTTCTCAGAAATGCCATTCTGGAGAATCGCCTTGGTGTCCAAACAAGACTAATACATGTATTTATAATGATTGTTCAGCAAACTGAATCTAGTGACCATCCACCAATTGATGGTCACTACATTCAGATTTCTAAACTCTTCAGTAAATTATCTACATGTAATATACAGTACAGCAGCCATGGATTGATCACTTTCCACCAGTGGGCAATATTGCCATGGACACAATAATATTAGATTCCAAAGACAAATTATAGGAAAAATCATCAAAAATTTAATTATTGAAGCACTCGGTACAACCCAGTTCATCATTAATGATAAATTTGCTGCTGATGAATTTTATTACATGTACATGGAAAATGCATGCAGGGACATCACTGCCCATGCCAATCCATGGCAACTGTACATGATGATGAGCATGGCTTTTGAAAGTGTCATCAAACCTCAATGAATAAATAAATAAATGAAGGTGCAAATAAATAACTTCACATGAACCGGTACATGTACAATGTGCTGAATGGAGTATGTACATATGTACATGCAAAAATGCTGAATCTCCTTCTTGATTCAATTATTAATGGTATTGTATACCTGAAATAAAAACACTCCAGTGTTAAATTAAACTGTTTGAGTGAGTTTATTTACTTCAAGATTAAAACCTAATGATCAACTATAATATATATATAACCCATTCATGTTGTGAACCTCACTTCCTTGTTCTGCAGTCTGTACTATTGTTCTGCAGTTACCTTGTTACATGTATATCTGACTTCACACAGTGGTATCACTCAAGCACATCCAATCACTCGGATGAGAAGCAGGGCTTACAATTCATGCAACTGTCAGACTCTTGCAAATGATTCTTGCAATGAAAAGAATAAGAATCAACTTTGATTCTCACAAAATGTTATCAATTCTGACAGTGTCTTTAAAAGTTTGGAGAATTCTCCTTATTTTTTTTTTTATCTCTCGTACCAACGTGACACCAAAGTGACTTAGCATTGGTAACACGCTATTAATTGAAAATAGAATATGTTTTCATTTTTGGAATTCACTTAAAAAAATTTCTGCAATCCAGTACAAGTATTTCAATTAGTTCCTTGAATCCTGCACCCTATGTAACATGTGAACATCTTACCCTGTGCATTTTGCAGCCTTTAGTCACTGTATATTTTCATGTAGTGTGTACATGTAATATAGCAGTTATCATTTTTTTTATAACAAGAATGTGTGACTAACCCTGTGCACTGCACATCCTTGGTGTAAATCTCATCTAAACTCTTGACCCAATGCAGTGGCCAAAATCAGCCCATACTATTCTCAAAAAGCATTGAAACTGGCTTAAGATCCCTGATTGTTTTTAGTGAATTCCAAATATGAAAACATATTCTATTTTCAATTAATAGCTTGTTTGGTGTGGAGTAAAACTTTGGCTGCCAGAATAACCCAAGACCTCTCTAGACATCACTTTTAAAGTACTGTAGCTTTCATCAGGAGGACCAACAAAAGCCTTACAATGTATGTGTGTTAGATGTGTGTTCGTATATATCTTCCCCCTGGACATCTTCCCCATAGGGGGAAGTTATCCTAGGATATCTCCTCTCCCTCCCCCCACCCTGGATGTCTTCCCCCACCCCCCACCCACCCCACCCCCACACACACACCTGCAAAAACAAAAGAAAATGAAACTTCTTATAATAACATAACATTTATTTACTGAATTTTCATCACATTAACATTGAAAAAGTTGTTCAAACTCTTGAATGCATACATTTATACATGAAGTAAACATCATCACTACATTGTCTTACCCACAAAGATAAAAGAAGTAGAAAGATAAAATGTATTTATTTATTTAATGGCGTTTTAAGGTCACATATTTCTGCAATTGTGTTGGCTGATCATGACCACAACAGTTTTACAGGTGGAGGAAGCCGGAGAGAACCACCAAGCAGATGTGAGCAACTATCAGCTCTCTAACATTCAACATTCTAACTCCACACAAGCAGGGTTAGAATTGGTTGAAGACAAGTGCATCATCGACATGCAGTGTGCCTTTGTACACAATGCCACCGTGCCCCCATGTAGGTAGAGGGGGTTAAGTGTCTTGCCAAAGGACACAATGTGGTTGCCATGGGGGATTCGAACCGAGGGCCTCTTAGCTTTTAGCCTGCACCTCTACCTATTGAGCCACCACACCCCTCCCCCCTTCCTCCCCATTATAAAAAAGTTAAAAGAGAGTCATTTTACACCTTGGAAATTTAAAAAATGAAAGTTTTGGAATGCTGTACTAATATTTCTGTACTAATGAATATTAAGAAACATCCAATCTTAGAACGTTTGTAAAATATTTTTAGATTTTGACAGGGTGAGGGGAAGATGTCCAGGCCTGGTTATCTTTCCCTCCCCCTCCCCCACCCTCTCAGCCCCACCCCCACCCCACATTGTCAAATATGTCAGTCATGAAAAAAGGAAGATATATATTAATTTTAATGAGATACTGTTAAATCTTATCTACTGAATTAGAATTAGACAGTCTTACAATCTTTGTAACAGTTTTTCAGATTTTGATAGGGTGAGGGGGAAGATGTCCAGGCCTGGATATCTTCCCCCACCCCTTGTCAAAATATTTCTCTACCGTGAAAACAAATTTTGGAATGCTGTACTAATATTTGTACACTAGAAACAGCTACAGTATCTTAGAACCTTTGTATCTTTTTTTTCAAGATTTTGACAGGGTGAGGAGGAAGATGAACTGTTTCTAAAATTCATTCAAAATATAACTTATTCCACATTTTGTTATGTATTCCTCTGTATTCCTGAGTAATTTTATACAAGGATTTAGATGTTTAATATCCAGTGTAATCAAATATAGTGAAATAATAGTAAAAGAAACAGCATTAGATGAAGACATTTAAAAATTTAGGTGGGGGAAGATATCTAGGGTGGGATGAAGATATCCTAGGATATTTTACCCCACTCCCTTCTTGGGGGAAGATATCCTCCTACACCAGTGCTTCTAATACAAGAAAATCACCAAACTTGGACCATGAACTTTGAGGGTTAAACTCTGATAAATATATAAATTTGAAGGTGGTTGTTTTTTGCTATAATGTGTTCTGCTTGCACTCACAGTCTCACAGCAGTATAAAGTACTGTTAAATTCTAAATCATACATACACATGTATATAAGATTTAAAAATTGATTCTCACAGTTGCTGTTTGTGGGAGTCAAAACCAGTTCCCACAAATTAAATCAAATTTTAAGGCCTGTGAAGAGTCCACCTGTGGTTTCTTAATGTTATCATTCAGTAATTCTGGAAGCACATGTAACATGTTAACCCTTTATCCAATGCAGACAATATCAAAATTGATTATTTTAATATCTGTTTTTTTGAATTTTCCAAAAAATTTCAACATAACCATGTCATGTGACCTCTCATTGGAACGAGCTCATTGAGCCCGTTCCAATGAGGGGTCACATGATATGGTTCCATTGAAATTTTTTAATATACATTTTTTTAAACTACTTTACATGTGAGTAAGAACACAAGTTTCCAAAGAAAAACTTTCAATGCAAATTGCAGTGCGAATTTCAATGGGACAAATTTTTCAGTGGAAAAGGATGTGCATGTACTGTAATCGTAGGCAATTTTGACCTTTTATGTATGAACTGCGTCCTTCACATTTTTTAGCTTTAACTTGACAGAGTCAAGATAAGCTATTGCCATCACGCGTGCGGAAGTCTGTTAGTCTGTGAGTCTGTTCACATTTTCCTTTAGCACAAGCTACACCCGTAGTTCTTGTTTGATCATCACAAAATTTCATATGCAGTTTTGGGGTCATGTCTAGATGAGAACGTCCCCTTTTGTTTGTTAATTGGTCAACCGGTATGGCTGCCCGAGCCCAAAACCCGAAAACCATTAGCACAGTCTACAGGTCGTATTTATGAAGGGATTTCATTGTAACTTGGTAGGATGCCTCTGTATAATGCCTAGATGAGAACATCCCCTTTTGGTCATGATCTGTCAACCGTGATTGCTGCCCAAGCCCGAAACCCAAAAACTTTTAGCACAGTCAGCAGGTCATGTTTAATATGGAGGGATTTCATTGTAACTTGGTAGGATGACTCCGTATGATGTCTAGATGAGAATTTCCCCATTTGGGCACAATCTGTCAACAGTGACGACTGCCGGAGCCCAAAACCCGAAAACCTTGAGCACAGTCTACAGGTCATACTTATGGAGGGATTTCATTGTAATTTGTTAGGTTGACTTCATATAATGTCAAGATGAGAAAGTCCCCTTTTGGACGTGATTGGGCAACTGTGACAGCTACTAGTACAGGGACCCGAAGCCCGAAAACCTTTAGCACAGTCTACAGGTCATATTTATGAAGGGATTTCATTGTAACTTGGTAGGATGACTCCAAATAGTGTCTAGATGAGAATGTCCCCTTTTGATCGTGATGATGCTGCCTTGATGGCTTCCCGAGCCCAAAAACCTTTAGCATAGTCTATACACATGTAGGTCATATTTATGGAAGGATTTCATTGTAACTTGTTAGGTTGACTCCATATATTGCCAAGATGATGACATCCCCTTTTGGATGCAATTGGTCAACTGTGATGGCTACAGGGGCCCCAAAACCTTTAGCACGGTCTAGAGGTCATATTTATGAAGGGATTCCATTGTAACTTGGTAGGATGACTCCAAATAATGTCTAGATGAGAACGTCCCCTTTTGGGTGCGATCACAGCCTTGATGGCTGCCCGAGCCCAAAACCCCAAACCTTTAGCACAGTCTGTAGGTCGTATTTATGGAAGGATTTCATTGTAACTTGTTAGGTCGACTCCATATAATGCCTAGATGATGACATCCCCTTTTGGTCGTGTTTGGTCAACTGTGATGGCTTCAGGGGCCCGAAGCCCGAAAACCTTGAGCACAGTCTACAGGTCATATATGTGAAGGGATTTTATTGTAACTTCGTAGGATCACTCCAGATTATGCCCAGATGACAATGCCCCCTTTTGGTCATGATCATTCAACCATGATGGCTTCCCGAGCCCGAAAAACTTTAGTACAGACTACAAGTCGTATTTGTGAAGGGATTTCATTGTAACTTAGTAGAATGACTCAGTATAATGTCGAGATGAGGACGTCCCCTTTTAGTTGCAATCGGTCTACTGTCATGGCTACACAAGCCTGAAAGCCTGAAAACCTTTAGCACAGTCTACAGGCCATATTTATGAAGGGATTTCAGTGTAACTTGATAGGATGACTCATTTTGGAATAATTTCACTGTAACTTGGTAACTTTCATTGACATACCTTAACTGTGAGGGCCACATACATTAACTGTGAGGTCATATTAACCCACCCCTCAGCTCTTTAGTACAGTGTACACCTCATATTATTTTTATCAAAAAACATAGCACACAGGGAACAGAAATGAACATATTCCCAATTATCACAATTCTTGTCTTATTTCATAACCCTTCATAAACATCGAACATTATCCTTTTCATCAAACACAACACACAAGTTAAGCTACAGTGTCAATGACACTTTCATTTTTCTTTTGAAACGGTGGTTAATTTTAATACATGTAAATTCTAATTGACACAATGTGTGTCTTGAGTGATTAGTTGTTTTTGCTGGCACTTTTAAACAGCCAATTTGTGCTGGTTGCTACCAGTTGGGGTGAATTGTGTGAACGACTACGCCATCACAATTACATGCAGAGCTGGGTGATATTAAAATTCATTATTTCGATATCGATATTTTCAATGAAAATACCTCTGTTTCGGTATAGATATCGGTATCAGATCATACATGCTGAAATTGTGTGCTCTGAACTTCACCTCATAAGTTTTAACCCTATATCATGACCCTGAAGGTCAACCTCCGTAACTTAGACAATAGATTCATCTCGCATCTATCGTAAAACTCCATAGTCCTGACAGCAAGCACATGGTCGCGAGTGGTCTTAAGTTCATAACTATACTTTTCTCACACATCATGGCTGAAGTATAAGTTGGTTTTAGCATAAATACGGTAATATCAGACCTTTGATTTGTTAAGTTATTAACAAAATAATATCTGGATACTGATCAAAAAACAAACAGAAAAACTGTTAAATGGTTCACGTTCCACAAACTGAACTACTCCACTTGAAAACGAAAGTAAAACTTACCAATTTCAGTTTTGCCGCTGCCGAGTCAAAGGTAATTTCTTTAAAAAAAATTGAAATCTTTTTTGTGTGATGATTGTTAACGTGAGACCGTAAATTGGTCGTGTTGGCGGTTGATGCAATTACAAAGTTCACACCTGCAAGACTTCTTGTCAATTCCTTCAAAATGTGTTGCCAATGCACTCTTATAGACTTGTGTTCTGCCATGTTTTTAGCATGTTATGAGGAATTCCTGCCTTATCCCTGATCAGCTTGCACAAAATCTAAATATCAAAATTTCGGTAAAGTTCATTTGCATTTGGTACGATATTCGATATCAAAGAAATATCGAAAGCATACCGAAAATTCAGTATATCGTCCAGCTCTAATCACAACTCTTTTCACAAATATAAAATTGGGCTAGTTTACATGTAGGCTATTTTTCGAACCGTATGACACTATGACAGATTTTAACAGCAGTCGTGTTTACTTAATAAATGCAGAAGCATTTTGTTTTTAAAAATACAACACAAGAAAATGCTCCAAACTGCCATGTCTCCCAAGGAAGTTCTGGAGGATGACTTGAATTTTACCCCCAGTGTAAGCCAAGGTGACTCGAGGAATGACAAGGCGACTTCTTCACTCTAGCCGCCCACTCGGATGAGCCCTGAGTACTTAATTTGTAATTTATGTGGGCGGATCCAGCCGATTCGTTAGGTAAAGGGTTAAATCATTTTGGCGCAACCGATTACCAGAAATGGCTGCTAACCGATTACTGGTTATTTGAGCTCATAATCGGCCGATGCCGATTACGATTGTAATACCATGCTCTACCAGACTAGTCGAGACTAGAAAGAACTACATTAAAATGAGCTTATTTTACAGGTTTGCAGTCTGTTCAATATTAGATAAGTCAAGACTACATTAAGTTGAATATATTTCAGTGTTAAACTCCGTCTCAGAGTGACATTTACCACCTGAGTGTGCACAACTGGTAATTGTTACTGTGACCTGAGTCACTGGCATGCAACCTTCACTTTTCAGGTATGAACTGGCAATTGCCGCAAGTACTCTCAGTTGTACATGTAAGCTTCACATGTCATTTAACTTGTATATCCTGTAAAGGGGCGTCCTGAGAGATTAAGAATACACATTGTGGTGGTTTTTCAACTTTATTGAAAGGTATCATTGACATCATTTTACATTAACAATTGAACAATTGCAGAAGATAATAAAATGTGGTTAATGAATCACCACAAAAATTGCTTGGCAACAATCGGTTGAACCAGTGTTGCTGGAGCCATTGCTGTTGTCATCCGATTGCCCACAATTGGCCGATTGGCATGACCGATTCTAATCATCGGTTGAACACGAATGTCTATATGGGAGCTATCAAATTTTTCTGAATTTCGTTGAAAAACAATGCAACCAGCAGCCATCTTGGATTTGCCACATAAATTGTAGGCACACCCTACAGGCTGCATCTCTCACCCGATTAGTTCCAAATTTCATATGTGCCTTTGCGATTATGCCTAGATGGGAGCTATTGAATTTTTCCGAATTTTGTTGAATAACATGGCTGCCAATGGCCATCTTAGATTTGTCACATATTCATTTGTATTGTCAGCAATTCCATTGCCACACCCTGCAGGCCGCCTCTCTCACCAAATCTTTTTTAAGTTTTATATGTAGCTTTGGTGTGATGTCTAGATACGCGCTATCAAATTTGTCTGAATTTCTTTGAAAAACATGGCTATGGCTACCAGCAGCCACCTTGGATTTAACATATAAATTGTGAGCAATTCCATTAGCACACCCCTCAGGCCACATCTCTAACCAAATATTTTTTCAAATTTCATTTGTGGCTTTGGTGTGATGTCTACATGTGCGCTATCAAGTTTTTCTGACCTCCATGGCCACCATCAGCCATCTTGGATTTGGCATATACATGTAACTTGTACAGGTCGCATACCTCACCCGATCTTTTTCAGGTTTCATTTGTAGTTTTGGTGTGATGGGTTTTTCTTTGTAGAAACTTGATTGAGTGACTTATAACTGGAGCTTTCTAATTCGCTCAGTCCCTACTTAGGTAAATTGAGCTGCAGTGTCAGTGACACTTTCATTTGTTATTTTTATTGTACTTTTCTGTGCTTTTATATCTTACCACCTCTGTCACCAAGATGCTTGGCTGTTGGTGAACATTTAACCTTATGATCAGACATTACTTAAATATAATGCATGTCAAATTTTGTAGGAAAAAATTAATCATGGCTGAATGCCGGCCATTTTTTGTTGTAATTTTTTGGTATTTATTCATATTTTTATATGCCTGTTTTGAAAAAACGGTTGTATTAAGGTATACCTCTGTCTGTCTGTCTGTCTGTCCGTCCATCCACACGTCGTACAATAACTTGGAAAAAGTTCAAGCAATTTTCCCGATTTTTTGGTGGCAAGTATATGTTGATGGAAGGACTCTCCCTTTCTATTTGTGTCACTGTCCGCTATGTCATTCCAGAGTTATGGGACTTTATTCATCAAAATATAAGCAATTTTCTACATGTCGAACATTAACTTCAAAATGCTTAGAGCAATTTTCATGATTTTTTGGTTGCAATGTATATGTTGATAGAAGGAATCTCCCTTTCGATTTGTCGCTGTCCAGTTTGTCATTCCAGAGTTATGGGACTTTATTCGTCAAAATATAGGCAATTTTCCACATGTCGGACAATAACTTGAAAATGCTTTGAGCAATTTTCATGATTTTTTGGTAATTTATTTCCAAATTAATGAACACTATGTTGTTGGTTATGATTATTGTACAAGAATATAAAAAACACCTGACAAGTACACATGTATACTCATATTGTGTGCTTCCCTCTTGTAATTAATAAAGTGTGTATCATGTGCTCATGGCACAGCTGTTTATTATATCTTACCACCTGTAGCTCCTAGATGCTTGGGTGCAGGTGTTTCAAATTTTTGATCAAGTAAAAAAAAACTCGACCTTTAGTTTGTGGAAGTCAGTGTGCGGACAGGCTGGCCTACATGTATTGCAGGCAGGTTTTCTGGTCGGTGATTGTCACCTTTTTTGTTATGTTAGTACTATAACTTAAACAAATATCAATGGATTTAGTCAAAATTTGGTATGTGTTTCAACAATGTCTTGAACAAGTTTGAAAACTGGTGCTTCTATTGTACTGAGCAGAGTCATGGCCCTTAATTAGTTCATTTTTGTCCATTTGCACATTGTTAGCATGATAACTTTAACAAATACATGTATTACAGATTTGGTCCAAACTTGGTGTATGATCAAGACTTTCTTAAGAATGTCTTGAACATGTTCGAAAACTGGTGTGGTTCAATGATTCTGAGCAGAGTTATGGCCCTTAATTAGTTAATTTTTGCACATTTTAAGCCCGTTAGCAATTTTTGCACATTTTAAGCCCGTTAGCAGGGTCTCATTCCATGTCATTTCAACAAAATTGAGAAAATCTTTCCACCACACCATCTCGGAATTGGCTGATAATTTGTTTCTTTGAAAAATACACTCTGGCATGACATATCCCAAAATTTTAGCTTCCTTCTCCCAAAACTTTTCTGTTTAGAATTTATTTAGTACTTGTTAAAACTACCTTTTTTAAGTAAGCATATTTTCAGTCATGGGCACTCTTCTGTTCTTGGAGCCTAGTAACTTGGCCACAAATATGACCAGAGAATGGCCGAGATTTGAAATTTGGAATGCTTATTCAATTTTTCCTGCAGATTCCAAATTTGTAATTTGTTTTATGCTAGATTGAATGGCTGAATAGATATAGAGACCCAAACATGGTTCCAAAATTTGTTTGAACAATATTTAGAGGTATAAATGTGCTTTGTGACAAGGGTCATTTCATCTGATAACAATGTCCAATTTACTTGAAATTTTCAGGGAAAATTTTATATCGCAGACATTGATGTACATACAAAATTTGATGTACATGTATGTGTTCCTTACAGAATGAATTTTAGTAGCTAAAGATTTATTGTCACTTTTGTGGTAATTTCTGTGTGTAATTTTGTGACACTAAACAGTCAATGTCAGAAATATGCTTTTATTTAATCCTGTAATGCCTAGAAGATATTGAAATACCATGTTTACACTGACCGATTCATTTTCAGACACAGAAACAGAAGACTTGTCTTGGATGTATCTTATGGATACAGTAGAACCTGTCTTGAGAGACTGCCCTTTGGGCCACACAAAAGTGGTCTCTCAAGGCAGGTGGTCTCTCATAACAGGTTTCAGGGAGCGCGGTGGCTCAGTGGGTAAAGGTGCAAGCTGCAAGCCGAGAGGCCCTCGGTTCGAATCCCACCTGCGGCATCCGCGTTGTGTCCTTGGGCAAGACACTTCATCTCCATTGCCCGCGTGGGGGCACGATGATGCTGTGTACTAAGGCGTACTGCACGTCGATGGTACGCATGTCTTCAACCAATCTAACCCTGCCTGTGCTGCAGTGCGGAGTTACGATGTTGGGGAGCTGGCAGCTGCTCGTCGTTGCTCGGTGGTTCTCTCCGGGTACTCCGGCTTCCTCCACCTGTAAAACTGTCACTGTCATGATTAGCCATTGTGCATAAATATGTGACCTTAAAACATCAATAAATAAATAAATAAATAAATAACAGGTTTCAGGTTTTTTCAAGTTAGTGAATAACCAACCACAAAATTCAGAAATGGAGAAGAATGGATTTTTGTAATCACTTTGTAGTCTTTTATATGAAGTTTTTGTAACAAATTGAAATGGACTGTTATAAAAATTATAAAAATAAATTAGTGTTGAAAATTTTCAACACAAATTTATTTTTATAATCCTGTCTCTCACATTCAGGAATGTATCAAATTGTTTATTCAGCAATAATCCTAATCTTTTCACAGGGGTCTTATAAAAACATCTCGATCTTTAATGAGTGATGTAACTGAATAGCAATTGAAACCCAATTAAGAGCTTTTAATACTTTTAATCATGTTAGTATAACCACAATGGATTTTCCAATTCCAGAATAAGTAAAAAGTTTTTGTCATGGTTTCAGTCTTCAAAGGGGCGCTACCTCAAGACAGGTCCATTACTAGTATAGCATAAAAATACAAGTTGGTACGAGGTAACAGTGGTCTCTCAAGACAGGTGGCCTCCCATAGCAGGTCCGTTATAGAGTAAAACCAATCGGTGCCTGGCAGATGTGGTCTCTCAAGACAGGTGGTCTCTCAAGACAGTGGTCTTTCAAGACAGGTTTTACTGTAATAACAATTAGAAAATCACATGAACCTATACAATTGATTACCACATTGACATAAAATATCAGAACATTTGAAAATGACTCTTGAAGTCATGCTTGTTTCCCTATAAATTCTTCAAACCATTTCTTGCAGTCTTTAAGACAGTCATCTGGCAGTTTGTACTGTCGTGTTGATCGTCCTGCTATATCAGGCACACAAAATATTCAAACGATGTGAACAAATAGTACCCAACATTTATCCAGTCGTCCCAAATTCAAGGGATGAGTTTGCTTATTCATCTTCATGAATGACACCATCATCTTTGATGCTCAATCCACTTTTCCAATACAGCTTTCTCGGCTGCTTTCTGTAATAATGCATTGTTCTGTTGCATGTATAATAATCTTCACTGCTCAATAAATGTTGAATGCTGCTTTTATCAAATGAATACCTTGTGTGATAAATAGAATGTCTAGACGTACATGTAAAGAATGGCTTCAGTGCCTTGATTCTGTTGACAGAGGTACTGTATTTATATAGTTTTCAGATAGAAAGTTCCAGAAAAGAAATTTTTCTCTAATATTTTATTTTCCATCAATTTTTGATTGGTTAATTAACCCTTTGAACTTGTAAGACCGATTTTTCGGTCCAAGGCATAATTTCGTCCCACTTTTCTCTTATTATAAAAGGTCTATACACGGGACGTTTATGATGAAATAATAACTGTAGTCTGCAGCCAGATGGCTGCAGACTGCAGTTATTATTTTATCCCCCTGTATATTGATATTGGACTGACCCATCTCATTGTAAGTGTACACAAAGGCGATATCATTCCAGGAAACTCGTGAGGGTTCAAAGGATTAAAGTCACCTCATTAAGCTTCTTGATAATTCCAATTTCAAATAAACAAGGGTGACCTACTTCCATGTAAACAAATGTACAGTGATCTAAAAATAGATTATGTGTAACAATAGCTGTAAACATGTTGATAGGTAGATTCAAAGATCACTCAGTGCAAATGAATGTTCATGCTTGCCAGAGTCTGCTTATTCTGCATGTAAATAAAAAAGTACTTTTAGAAAAATATTAATTGTGTATAATAATTATGAACAAGAACAAATAACCTTAAACACCAATAAATAAATAATTGTTTTGGCAAATGCCAAGCCTGTTTGCATTAACTTAAGGGTTAAATAAACATAAAAATTTATAGATGTTGAGTGAAAAATGTCCAAGGATGAGTATTTGTTTTCTTTCTAGAGGAGAGTAGTTAAAAATAGGCCTATATGATTTCAAAGAACCTCCCCATTTGAGTCACTACTTCTCAAATTTTGGGGTGATCTGCTCATAAGAGTACCGACACTTTGGATTGAATTCTGCTGAGGCTGAGTGGTTTTCATACATGTACATGTAATTCTGGATCTTGTCTTTGTTTGATTTTCAACTTTTCTGAACAGTCTTGTCTGCATCATCTTATCAGCTAATGCTACTTTACAGGGATCCTTTTGGGTGTCTACAGGGGCCAAATATGAAACCCATTCCATTTTGGCATGAATTTTCCCAATGCAAACCCAACATTTCCCAATCTCAGTCCTCATTCAAATAAACAATTAATCCTTCTTTAACTCTTGAAGGCCTAATTTTGGCTTTCATCATTTTTTACTGCAATAAAACAGGCACCTCAACATGCAGTTTTAAGAGTTTACATTAAGATACATTTGCAGGTTACACCCCAAGAACCTTGTTAGTTGTTTCTTGGCAAGTCTTGGCTGCCATATACATGTAGGCAGCCAAGACTTGTCAAGATACAACTGCAAAGGCACAATGTCGACTGTTAACCCTTTACCTAACGTAACGGCCAAAACCGGCCAGTGCTATTCTCAAAAATCGCCAATTAATTTTCAGTATTTTTTTTCATTTTTTGTCTTGAAAACATAGGTTATGACCCCTCGTTGGAACGAGCTCATCGAGCTCGTTTCAACGAAGGGTCATAAGCTATGTTTTTGAGACAAAAAATGAAAAAAATTAGTTATTCAAGAATTTTGTTTGCAAGTGTCGTCTGCTTTTCATGTTAGGTAAAGGGTTATAGGGTAGGAATATGCATACATGTAAATATATTCATTATTTATTTAATAGTATAAGAACAATTTATTTGATAGAGATATGCAGAGACTGACCATTTTTTTCATGCAACAGTTTGTTATATTACTTACTACATTTGTACATGTACAGTTCGTGGAGAGTGGATTGTAAATAAATCACCTGCGGAGTGGAGTTATCACCCAAGCTAAAACTTTCAAATTGTGTGCATATTGACAAAAAACACGTGGCTCAGTAGGTAGAGGTGCAGGCAGCAAGCCGAGAGGTCCTCGGTTCGAATCCCACCTGTGGCAACCGCGTTGTGTCCTTGGGCAAGACACTTCACCCCCATTGCCCATGTGGGGGCACGATGACGGCGTGTACTAAGGCGTACTGCACGTCGATGGTACGCATGTCTTCAACCAATCTAACCTGCTTGTGTTGCAGTGCGGTGTTACGATGTTGGGGAGCTGGCAGCTGCTCGTCGTTGCTCGGTGGTTCTCTCCGGGTACTCCGGATTCCTCCACCCGTAAAACTGTCACGGTCATGATTAGCCATTGTGCATAAATATGTGACCTTAAACATCAATAAATAAATATGACAAAAAACACAAGCAATGTTTCAGCCAATGGACCTCCGGGTTAAACCCAGAGGACCATTGGCTGAAACTTTGCTTGTGCTAGTTATGCTTTGCCACAAATTTGCAATTATTGCTTGGGTGGAATCTCCACTCTGCGGGTGATTTAGTGATAATACACTCACCATGTACTGTACTATACATGTACATGTAGTAGCTTCTGTATAAATGTTTCCTGTTTGATATAAAGGTAACATTTCGTATTCTTTGTGTGTTTGTTTTCCCAAATAAATTCCTAATTTGAGCCTTCATGATGCGTATTTTCCCAATTGCATGGGTTCCAGACCCTTTCCCCAAAAAGCAGAAGAAATCCTGCCTTATAACATTTTCAGAAAAAAGTAAAGCAACCAGAAAAGAATAGAGTGGGTTCTTTTATTTTAATTTTTTTATTCAGAACTGATTTGTCGCTGGACCAGGTCTTTTCAATCAGTCTAAATCATTAATCATTTAATATCACTAATGATAAAAGAACATTCGGAGACCTATGGAAATATAAATTTTACACCTAATTGTTTGCCTTTGTGATATCTGGCCATTAAAGTAACAGCCATTTTCTACTTAAAGTCATAAAAAGGGAGCTCTGTGTATTAACCCCTAGTACTCTGGTGGTGCAAAAGAATTTTCTCCAATCTCTCGTTTTTCTCTTGATTAACTATGAATTAGGGCTGCACGGTATATTGATAAACCGATATATGCCGGTATTCAAACCAATATCGATTGAATACCGATGTAATTACAAAAATATCGGTTTATCGTCATTATTTATTTACCCACAATTTAATTTTCAAGATGTCTTGAGTTTTTTAACTATGGCCCCGAATGAATAATATTATCCCTTTATCCAAGAATCGCCTGCTTGTGACCTCGTAATATACAAATTCAGTAGTTGAAAAAATAAATTTTAAAAAATTTCAACAAAACTATCTCATGTGACCCCTCATTGCAACGAGCTCGTTGAGCTCGTTCCAATGAGGGGTCACATGATATAGTTTTGTTGAAATCTTTGGGGAAAATCTGATAAACTAATTTTGAAAATGATAAATTTTGATATTGTCCGCGTTTGGTAAAGGTTTTTTGAACCTCATCATCAAGGCACGCTAATTCGTTCCGACTGTGATGCCTGGAGTCTCGATTGTGATACTTGTGTTCATATATCTGAACAGTTTTCGATATACCGGTATACCGCGGTATTTTTTTGATTACCGATACTGGTATTCAGTTTTGAATATCGTGCAGCCCTACTATGAATTTAATCAATTACATGTACATCTTGTTTGACAGACCTTGGAGGTCCATTGGCAGAAAACATTGCCTGTGTTTGCTATGAGTAACCAGGCGAACATGCTGTGCTTTGGATGCCATTCGATAACCCAATTGAGCACAATTCATACGCGCAATTAAGCCTAGATAAGTGCACAATCCATGACAGGACTTCTAGTTTTAACTATATGTTGTGTAAAGAAACAATGAAAACTTTTAAGACAGTTTATAAGCGTCTTTTTGTTTTCCGGTTTACATGTAGGTGAAGGGTAAAACTTAATTTTTGATGTCTTTATCAGACATTAATTTTTATGTTAAAAGGACATAAACTCATCAAGAAATGATATAGGCTTGTCAGATTTTTGTTTCTTTTTTTGGACAGAAATCACTGCATGTCCTGATGGTTCATTGTGCAGTCAGCAACAATATGCTGGTAAATTCCTCTCCATCTAGGGTGAGCAAAGTACACTGTATAATTGTATTTTAGCCAACTGATTCTTTCTAGAATGCAATATTTGATGTGTTGAAAGGTAATGGAACAGTAAGTACGTAGAATCCACTTAATTGTGTACTTTTTACATGTAGCTTGTGATCACTTTCAGTTTGTCATCTGTCTGTCATTCAGCTGCATGGCATGAACTTAAAATTGTTGATTTTACCCCAAAAACTACTGGGCCAAGTTGAACCAAATTTGATATTCATGTTCCTTATATGTCAATTCAAGTTTGTTAGATAAATCTGCCGAGCCCACAGGGGGCACTGCAATTGCCATAATTCTGTTAGCACCCACAAAATTATTTTACAAAATTAAAAAAAAAATTCTTCACCAAAACTACATGTACCAATCAGAATCTTTTGATACTTGGTATACAACATCCTTAGAGGGTCGGTCCTTTGGACAAAATGTTGTTTTTTTCTTGACAAGAAAGTTTGGAGTATTTTGAGTGATGTTATGCCCCAAAAATTAACTTTCACCCTGTTCTGGGGTGGAGAGTTTCTGGGGGTCCACCAAGTGTTTTTTTTTTTCTCTTAGCTTCAAAATGTGTTTTTTGAAAGGGTTTGAGTGATTTTACATACAAAAAAAAAAATCACATACGTGTACCAGACCCTTCTCACCCTAAACCCCACTCACTCCTCTAGTTAAATAGAGGATTATATAATTGTGTACACCTACATGTAAATGCTGAATGTGATCTTAAATCCCACTTTAGCCAATTTTATCAGGTGAGCGATTAAAGCCCCTTGGGACCCCTTGTTTTTTTGTTTTTTTTATAGAATAATCCTATTAAAAAAAATTCTTGTTTCTCAGGCAGTTTTCCCTAAATTTTATGATGAGGGAGGGAGCCTTTTTTCCTTTTTATTTGTCAATCCATTATCTTGAAAATAGTTGGAATTATTAACTTCCCTCCTCCATACACTATTCTGCAAAAAATCTGAACATTTTCAGCTGTGAAACTTTCCCATAGTGCACTTAAAAATTTAACCAAGTTTATCTTGTTTGACAGAGCTATTTTTATTAGCCTTATTAGCAATAATTGTGTGTAATTTTCAAACTCTATCCCATTGATTATACATGTACAGTACAGTCGCTGTGGACTGGTAGTAATCGATCCATGCGTGGACAGTGATGTCCACACATGCATTTACCAGGTAATAAAAGTCAGTGTCAGCAAAATTTTAATTAATGAAGCACCGGGTTGTACCCGGTGCTTCATTAATTAAATTTTTGATGAGTATTCCTTCATGTATAATTAGTGTTTGAAACCTAACATTATTGCGTCCATGGAAATATTGTCCACCTGTGGAAAACTACCAGTCCAAGGGCTGCCATACTGTACCTTTAAACAGTAAAAATTTACAAGACAATTGTATGTAGATTATTGAAGCAGACAAATTACCCCAGATCAGGCCATAAAATTTGTCCCAAACTCCCGATCTGTGAGAGTCCTGTTTGATTCTTGCAAACTCCTGCTGCAAGAATCAGTTTTCAATTCTTAACTGGTTGAGTGCTAAATTATTTTTCAAAGATGATTTGAAACATGGGTATTTTTTTTCAAGGATCTCATGCTACCAGCAAGAGTACCCTTACAGTACTGTGATCACAAAAGCAGACACCAAATCGCGGCGCGTTCTCGACGCGGTCGCGGTCGAGGTGACAGACAAGAAAAAAACCTTATCGACAGAAGCGCGGCTAAAGCGAAACACAATCTCTATTCCGCCGATTGGATTTTCGCCGAGATTTTTCGCGAACGTCGACAGCGCCACGATTTTGTCGGAGGGAACAGTCCGAACTGCATGTGCACAAATGTAACCGGTTTGCAATGTTAATGTACATGTAGACCTAACCAATGTATCGAGTTGTTATATATTCTAAAAAAAGGGTCAAATTCAACACTTCCCAGATGTCGCTATTGCCCACACCCTAACATTAATAACATAAATTCATAATCGTATTCATCTTAATTTGAAAATCGTGATAAACATGGACTTGAGGCAGACACCCCTGCTCCACCACTCTCTCTCTTTTTGTTGTCCCCCCGATCTGACATTGTGTAGGCAGCACCCTCCAATCTCAACTTCATTTGTACTTTCCGTTTCAGTTTCACGCATTTCACCACAATCTGTCATTTGGGGTGAATACAATATCGTCGTGTCCAACTGTTCTCTCCGTTAGAAATTCAAGAGTTTTGTTGGTTGTTGGGATCTTTAAAAATAAAAAATCAATTCCCCCCCCCCCCCCATACCCGTACATACACCTCCCTCCCGAGTGATGCATTACCCTTGGGCCCCCCCCCCCCCCCCAAGCGCCACGTCGATTCTCTGGCAACGGAGGGCTGTAGTCGTCCCGGCCTCGTGTGCCAATGCTTCTTGAAAAAAGAAATTGACACCACCCAACCCATCATAAACGAGCTATATGTATTCCGTGGTTCTGATTAAACCTGTTTTTACGATGTGGGGGGGGGGGGGGGGGGAAGGGATAGCCAGCTCGATATATGCCGCATGCATATCCGATGGTCATAGCCCTGAGGTGGGTGTGGCCTTCCCGCTGGTGGAGCTTCGATGGAATTGTAGATCAGTCCTACTTATCTATTTTTGAAAATGCGAAGTCTCTGACGGAACTTTTATTTATTTAACTGCAGGGGATGTACATCATGTAAATATACCAGGTGCACAATCAGGGGATGGGGCGGGGGGGGGGGGTCTTGCATAGAGTCAATGTTTTTTGGAGGGGGAACAACATCACTGAATTTTACTGGTTATCCCCACCCCACCCCCACCCCACCCCCACCCCCCTCTGCCGGTCTTCTACACATGATATAGTAGACTCTAGGCTACGTGCCTGAAAAAGACTTCGGATTTGGACCAGTACCGTGACGTGAACCACCAACATTAGCATTATTGATGCAGTGCTCGACTGCATGTTCATGATTCATAATTGCCATAATTTGCCTACAGTACACACTGAATGGCTGGGATTAGAGGAGGGATTAGTACTGGATGATTGGGGCGTGGTGGCTCAGTAGGTAGAGGGGCAGGCTGCAGGCCGAGAGGTCCTCGGTTCAAATCCCACCTGCGGCAACCGTGTTGTGTCCTTGGGCAAGACACTTCACCCCATTGCCCACGTGGGGGCAAGGTGGCGTTGTGTACTGAGGCGTACTGCACGTCAATGGTGCATCTGTCTTCAACCAATGCTAACCCTGCTTGTGTGGAGCTGACGGTTGCTCGGTGGTTCTCTCTGGATACTCGGGCTTCCTCCACCCGTAAAACTGTCATGGTCATGATTAGCCATTGTGCAGAAATATGTGACCTTAAACACCAATGAATAAATTGGTTGATTACGACAAAAACACTCATGTAGTGGAGTTTCCACTCACACAGTGTGGTCAGGTTCTATGAAAAAAACTTACAGCACACTGGAGACATACTTCAACAAATTCGTTTCAAAGCCTCTAGACCAAAATACTAAGTTATGTTACTTTAATTTAACCCGGCAGGGCGAACTGTACAGAGCTAAGTTCACTCTGTACATCTTTATATAATGCTTTCATAATTCCAACAAACTCGCCTCCTAAGCCCATAGCCTCCAGCTTGCGCCACATACCTTCCCTCCATACTCTATCGTATGCCTTTTTGATATCCAAAAAGGCCATAAACATCTTTTTCTTTTTTGCTTTCACGGATTCTATCATTTGGGATAGTGTGAAAAGATGGTTAGTAACTCTCCTTCCCTTCCCCCACTTTTGAAAATGGAAGTAGTTTTAATCATTCAATTATTTGTTAACCCTTGGCTGCATCCAATGGTAGGTTAAACAGATAGTTCTGTAAAAAGCTCGGCCAAGTCTAACTGAAAAAAATCCTTTTTTTTTGCATCAACTTAATTATAGCTCAGGTCGTGAGGTCTCATTTGACCGAGCGCATTCCAGTTAGGAGGCTAGAGACATGTTTTTTTTTTCAGGAAATCATTTTTTTAAAAAATAATTGAATCTGCCTAGGGATCGGGCCATCACTTTCTGAATTTAAAAAGAAAATTAAGCCTATATGATTTCATTTTCATTTTAACCGAAACTCGGGGCAAAGTTGGCCTGTTTGGCTACACCAAACTATATTGGAGGACGTTTTGTTGGGGGAGGACTTATCCTGCTGAATCCTTTATGACATTCATTGATGAACCTTGAAATACTCTGCTTCTCTTAGCTACCAGGGATTTCGCAAGGTACCATATTGGCTATATTTCCATAAAATAAAAGACGGGTGGAGTTATGACTGCAGGCTTAATACTTTTCGTTCTCAGTTTGATGCGCTGAGAATTTACCCGCACAGACCCGGTCTATTCTTATGATAGTGTTCACTTGTTCACATCTAATTACATCTCCGCACACTTTTCTTTCAAAATTTTTACTTATGACGATTTGAAAAGGGGGCAAGTCAGAAAATATCTTCATGTTTGTAACTTGACTGGATTTTGTTGTTTTTTTAATTGCGACATACGAATACATCGAACGAATCTTAGAATGTACGATCCGTTCACTCCAAACTTTGAAGTTTCACCACCGAGGAATACATGTAACAAATCATCTCACAATGTATTGGTGTTTCCATTGCGACTTTCTCTCGATTCTGCCTAAATTTTGTCTCGATTCTTTCTCCATTCTGACACGTTTTATCGACAGAACCGCGATTCTCAATCGCGATGGAACTGAAGCCAGATCAAGAGCCGATCGACTAAAAGACCACTTTTGTGATCACAGTACTGTAGTTTAACAAGATTTTGTTTATAAATAATTGTTTTCTTGCAATTTATTGGAGAGTACCAAGTGGTACTCTCCAATAACGTGCAACCAAACCATTTTATGTAAAAAACACAAATGAAGTTTTACTGTTAATGAATTCTGCCTAGTTGGCTTTGTACATTTTATTTGGTGCTGCTAACAAGGTAGTCTTTGTGAGACGGCTGCACTGCCCCTCCTGCACCTCTGGGCCTCGGCAAGTCCCGGAGGTGTGGGAGGGGCTGTGTGGCCATCTTTCACGGACCACTAACATAGAGATCTGAAAAGATGTGGGTTTTAGAAATAGGCGGTTGTGGTAATTATTATTTTCTAGGGCCAGGAGGGCAAGTTTCTGTCCTCTTTAATTTTTTTGAGGCGAGCTGTAGGCGAGCGAATAAATCTCTCCCCTGAAAATGCCAGGCCTGCTTGAGTACAACCAATACATATTCCACAGTAAAAAAATCCAAACTTTTAATATATTTGTATATTAACTAGAGTTTACTAGAGTTTAATCATTAAGGGTAAGAGTTCCAATTTGATTGTATGCTAAACGATAGATCATCGAAAAAATTGCGGAAAGTTGGAAATCGTATCCCCCACTGCGAAGACATAGAAATTTTCGCTTTCAGGGTATCAAAATGGCGGCTTTCAAAGCATCACTTCAGGGCGAATACAAGTCAAATTATCACTGGAAATGATCAATTTGTTCAAAAAACGTATAATGAAAAGAAAATCTAGTGTTTTTGAGTGGGTACCAATCATTTCCAACAATACTTCATCACGTACATGTACTTTCACTTTGAATTGATGCATGAAACCTGCCAGCTGAATCAGATCACAAGATCCTACCTGTTCCGATTTTCAATCAAATCACTTCCGCGTATCAATGCGTTGTTTACTTTCATGCATCAATTCTAGGTTGAAACAAGTGGAATGATCAGATTGTTATAAAAAGCCTACATGTACAATAAAAAGAAAATCTAGTGTTTTTGAGTGGATACCCAAAATTATCTCACTCATGACCAAAAGAGACTGTTATTTTCACTCGCACAAGTGCTTGAGAAAAATAAACATTTGTCTCAGTCCCTCATGGGATAATTAGCTCAACTTTGACATCAAATTTGAGGTTATGCCATGGCCCGTCGACCGTCCGCCTGCCCGTATGTCAACAATTCAATATGGCTCGTGCTAGAGGCCATATTTATGAACTGACCTTTACAAAACTTCTTGGGTACCTTTGTTATCACCGTGAGACGAGAACGAGTGTTTTTGGGTGCAGCCCAAAATTCAAGATGACCACCAGCAGCCATTTTGGACCTAAATTAGTGCAATCAGTTTTTTGTACAGAACTTCTGTATGAAAGTTATGATTTGAATAAACTTTTGTATGAATGTTTAGTAACATGGAATACATCACATATAATACAGGTTTTCTTCTCGTGCAGAAATTATGCAAATTGAATGAACTTTGATTTATTCAGTGCTACTTACACACAGTAAATACACATGTCAATACGGCTCGGGCTAGAGGTTGTATTTATGAACTGATCCCCACAAAACTTCTTGGGTACCTTTGTTATCACCTTGGGACAGGAAGGAGTGTTTTTGGGTGCGGTCCAAAATTCAAGATGGCTGCCAGTGGCCATTTTGTACTGAAATTAGGTACAATCAGTTTTTTGTTCAGAACTTCTATACAGATGGCTAGAGGCCGTATTTATGAACCAATTTTTACGAAACTTCTTGGGTACCTTTGGTATCACCGTGGGACAAAAACAAGTGTTTTTGGTTGCGGTCCAAAATTCAAGATGGCCGCCGGCAGCCATTTTGTACCAAATTAGTTCAATCAGTTTTTTGTACAGAACTTCTGTATGAAAGTTCTAATTTGAATACATTTTTGTATAAATGTTTAGTTTAGTAACATGGAATACATCACATATAATACAGGTTTTTTTTTACTCATGCAGAAATTATGCAAATTAGATGGACTTTGATTGTACACATGTCAATACGGCTTGGGCTAGGGGCTGTATTTATGAACCGATCTTCACGAAACTTCTTGGGTACCTTTGTTATCACCTTGGGACGAGAACAAGTGTTTTTGGGTGCGGTCCGAAATTCAAGGTGGCTGTCAACAGCCATTTTATACTGAAATTTGGTGCAATCAGTTTTTTGTACAGAACTTCTGTATGAAAGTTCTGATTTGAATAAATTTTTGTAGGAATGTTTAGTAAAATGGAATACATCACATATAATACAGGGTTTTTTTCTCATGCAGAAATTATGCAAATTAGATGAACTTTGATTTGTTCAGTGCTACTTATACACACAGTAAGTGTACATGTCAATACGGCTCAGGCTAGAGTCTGTATTTATGAACCGATCTTCATGAAACTTCTTGGGGTACCTTTGTTATCACCTTGTGACAGGAACGAGTGTTTTTTGGATGCCTTTGTTATCACTGTGCTAAGAGAACAGATATTTTTGGGTTCAGTCAGCCCCACTCTGGGACTCAAAGATTTCTTTTCTAGTTTAGCATCCAACTGTCACCCCACCTTTACAATACTTTACCTAAAAATTTGTTACAGGCTACGGTCACCATTTATGTACAGACCGTTGCAATACTTTACATGTACCTTTGTTATCAGGTCATTACCTAGATGTTTGTCATTGCTGTGTCACATACTATACATGTACATGTCTTAAACAAGTTGAGCTACAGTGTCATTGACACTTTCATTTATTTTTATGTTGAATGAACCATTTTAATGCTGGAAAACATCTTATTCTTGTATGCATGTCTTTAATTTAGCCCTCTCAAGACTGCAATGCGGGTTCCAAAGATTTTATTGAAGCCATGAACAAACAAAACCCTTTCAATACTGTAGATGTATTTTTCTGGTTCCTTGTAAAAAAAATGATCTGATTCCTGTATGAATATCTTTAATTTAACCCTCTCATGACTTCAGTGTGTTTTTTCCAAAGGTTTTATTTCATGATGAACTCTTTTACTACTGTGCACATATAAATTATTTCATGTTGAATGAACCCTTTCAATGCTGGAAAACATATGATTCCTGTGTGCATGTCTTTAATTTAACTCTCTTAAAACTGCAATGTGGTTCCAAAGGTTTATTGATGCCATGACCAAACAATTTAGCCTTATCTTATAACATTTTCAGAAAACAAATAAAGCAACCGGAAAAGCAATGATCTGTTCATTTAAATTTTTTATCCTGAACTGATTTGCCGCCGGATCGGGTCTTTTCAATCTTTATCATTAAGTATTAACCCTTTACCCAATGCAGACGATATCAAAATTTATTATTTTAAATATAATTTTTTTTAATTTTTCAAAAAATTTCTTCAAAACCATATCATGTGACCCCTCGTTGGAACGAGCTCGTTCCAACGAGGGGTCACAATGATATGGTTTTGTTGAAATTGTTTGAAAAATGTTATTTTTTCAACTGCTGAATTTGCATATTACGCGGGCGGATGCGGCCGATTCGTTGGGTAAAGGGTTAAATATCACTGATGATAAATGAACTAAGACCTGTGGAAATATAAATTTGACACCTAATTGTTCGCCTTTGTCATCAAGTAATTAAAGAATGACCTTTTTAGCTCACCTGGCCTAAAAGGCCATGTGAGCTTTTCTCATCAGTTGGCGTACATGGCATCTGTAAACTTTTCACATTTTCATCTTCTTCTCTGTAACCGCTGAGCCGGTGTGAACCAAACTTGGCAGGAATGGTCTATGGGAGGTCCCGTACAAATGATCCTCATTTTGTTCCTGTCCGATACAAAACATAGCTACCAGAGGCATTCTTTGATTCTGGTTGGTGGATTTTCAAAAATCTTCTCTGAAACTGCCAGGCCAAATGTTTTGAAACTAGTGTTGTACAGTTGACCGGTTTTATAAGTCTGTTTCGGTTTTGCTTGAAAACCGAAACCGAAACCGTGTAACTGGTAAATGAGTACGGTTTCGGTTTTTTTCCTAAAATGTCGGGAAGAGATGTTTTCTTTATTCTGTTTGCACTAACAATGTCTGAAATGTCAAGCTTTGTCAGGAAATAACAGTGTCGTCATTACTCGTCAATGCACGCCACATTCTGGGTGTAAAGGGGTCACTGCAGCATGTCCAGATCACTCGAGAATGATGTATGACAAGTTGTCAATCACACATCGTTGACGTAAAAATGGGTTGTGTTTTCTGTGAGAATGACAAAACAGACAGCCAACACGCCTACATTTCACTGATTACAGGAAATACCTTGCGCAATTGGCTTCGTTTTTGAACAGGTTTGTATGACATAGTCAATCAGTTTAATTAAAATTACTTATCTATAATCTGTTGGACAGGGAATAATATCATATCAGAAAAAGGTCTTGGCATTTCACTGTCGTATTCAAAAATAACATTTGTTATGGGTTGCCCCACCACGTGTTTCGGATGTAGTCCGTTGCCTCCCTTGATGTGCTTATCCGGGAAGAGGTTTTACTGCAATTCAGTCTTGGGACGTTCCGACCCGAGACGATTTGTCCTGAAGGCTTTGGCCCACTAAAAACACGAAACCGCAAGTTCTTATTCTATTTAGTTCAATATATGAAGGCCAAAACGTCTTGAACCGAAACGTCCCGAGGCCGAAACGTCCCAAGACCGAATCGTCCATATCCACGGGAAAAAGCTGCATTCCGTAATATCGCTGTCAACGTGCCACGGTTGCATTCCCACACAACTTACTGTAACCCTTTACCTGACATGAAAAGCAGACGACACTTGCAAAAAAAATTCTTGAATAACTAAATTTTTTCATTTTTTGTCTCAAAAACATAGGTTATGACCCCTCGTTGGAACGAGCTCGACGAGCTCGTTCCAATGAGGGGTCATAACCTATGTTTTTGAGACAAAAATTGAAAATATTTTGAAAATTAATTGGCGATTTTTGAGAATAGCGCTGGCCTGTTTTGGCCATTACGTTGGGTAAAGGGTTAAGGGGGCCAACCAAAGGAACAAATCAGCGGTAGAAATAGAAATTGGAATGGCAAGAGGCAAACGCAAAAAAAGTTACAATATATAACAGTACACCAGTGAATTTGTGAAATCAATTCCGTTGAGCTAAAACCATTGCGTGCGCGAGGTGTGTGTGTGTGTGGGGGGGGGGGGGGGGGGGGGAGGGAAGACAATAGGTATTTCGTAAAGTTGTTCGTTTTGAAGCCCACCCAGCTTCAAACAATATGACTTTCCCATTCCAGGCTGACATGAAATGATTGCTGATTATTTTACTAGGGCAGGTGGTGGCACTAGTCACCACTGTGTGTGTGTGTAGGGGGTGGGGGGATATTGAAAAGAGTCCATACATCAGTTCATTGTCAGATATGTTAGGATGGGTGTCTACATGTAGGTGACCCACTTGGCAACGCTTGTTATTATTTGCAATGCCTGGTAGGGTCATTTTGTTAGGCTGCCCAGGGCCCCGCCCAGGAGTGAGCACTGAACAGAGCCCTGGGAAATTGTGAATTAGATCTTTTCACACCCATGTATTAATATCAATTCATCACAGACTCTCTATGCCTGAACTTAAAGACAAGAGGGAGGGGGGGGGATGTGCCTAGAATTGGTGAGTGGTGATATTCTACGGACACTGTTACATTTTATTTTCTTTTATATTATTTTGTTTTGATAATGCCTGCCATTTATACACTTAGCACAAATGCTAGGCAATGCCAATTAAATCATCATTGAAAATATGACAGTATGGGCATTATATCGACACTACATAGTTTCTGTTGGAAACTGCAGATTTCTTACTATAAAAAACCGAAAACCGACCTATAAACCAAGGTTTTTTTTAAAAACCGAACTGAAACAAGAAAAATAAAACCGCACAACACTATTTGAAACTTCACATAAATGATGACTAGGACCCCCTCTACCAAGGATCCTCATTTAATGTTGATTGGGTTCCAATCATGGCTGCAATTGCGGTTTATAGTTACTGTAGAAACCCTATGAGAAATCACATTTTCATCATCTTCTCTGCAACTGCTGAGCTGACATGAACCAAACCTGGCAGGGATAGTCTATGAGAGGTCCTTTACAAACGATCCTCATTTTGATCCCGTGCGTTTGAAAACATGGCTGCCAGAGGCATTCTTTGATTCTGATTGGTGGATTTTGAAAAATCTTCTCCTCTGAAACCACAGGGCCAAATGTTTTGAAACTTTGCATGGTTGATGACTGGGACCCCCTCTACCAACGATCCTCATTTAATGATGATCAGGTTGCAAACATAGCTTCAATTGCGGCTTATAATTACTATACTATTCATTTAAATTTTATAGTTACTATACTGTTCATTTTGTTCCTGTGGGTTGAAAAATATGGCCGCCAGAGGCATTCTTTGATTCTGGTTGGTGGATTTTCAAAAATCTTCTCCTCTGAAACTGCCAAGCCAAATTTTTTGATACTTCACATAAATGATGCCTGGGACCCCTCTACCAACAATCCTCATTTAATGTTGTTCAGGTTGTAGAATGGCCGCAATTGCGGCTTATAGTTACTATAGAAACCCTATGAGAAATCACATTTTCATCTCTGGAAATACTGAGCCGACGTGAACCAAACCTGACAGGGATAGTCTATGGGAGGTCTTCTACGAAGTCTCCTCATTTTAGTTACCATGCATCGAAAAATATGGCTGCCAGAAGCATTTTTTCATTCTGATTGGTGGATTTGAAAAAATGTACTTCTCTGAAACCGCAGGGCCAAATGTTTTGAAACTTTGCATGGTTGATGACAGCGACACCTTCTGCCATCGGTCCCCATTTAATGTTGATCGGGTTGCAAACATGGCTGCAATTGTGGCTTATAGTTACTATAGAAACCCTATGGGAAATCACATTTTCTTCATCTTCTCTGGAACTACTAAGCCGACCTGAACCAAACATCGCAGGAATGGTCTATGAGAGGATGGGAATATGTGGCCGTCAGAGGCTATATTCTAATATGCTCAACCCAATGCCTCTCCTGTCTGCATGAATATCGGTACTGTCAGCAAAATACTTGTTTTTTGAGTATCTGGTAAGGCTTGGTTCCAGTTTTCTCCACTGAGAACTGGGAAAAAACCCCTAAATATTGTGTATTCAGTACAAGTCAAAATAAGTTGTAGCATAACTGCAATAAACTACTGCTCCTGCACTGACAAGATCGGAATCTGACATTTTCTGGAAAGCAATCATTGAGAGTTTTCCAGAAAATGATGTCATTTTGTGGTCTTATCAGTGTAGGAAGAGAAAAGATACATAGTTTATAGGATTATCCAACAACTTATTTTGTCTAGTACTGTAAACAAATGCAGCTGTAATTATGTTAATACATGTATTACTCTCAAGTTACTTATCTGAAATACTGATTGATGACAGGTGTTTGGAAAAGCATGGAAGTTTTGTTTATTTTATTTTCCCAGTAGCTGTCCAGTAAAAATAAATCATTATAAGATATGACAAAATTGAAGTAAAATGTGCTTCCTGTAACCCTTTACCTAACCAAAGCTATTTGAAAGAGAATACTGTCTGAAAAAATTGGAATTTTCAAAATATTTAACCTTCTTTTACTGATTTTTTTGTTGAAACAGAATTCATAAATGTGTGCATTTTCAAGAAATCTTCTTTGAAACTACAAGGCCAAATGTTTTGAAAACTTAATGTGACTGATGACTGTAACCCCCTCTACCAATAATCCTCATTTAATCTTCATCGGGTTGCAATTATAGCTGCAATTGTGGTTTACAGTTACTATAGGAACCCTATAGTAAATCACATTTTCATCATCTTTTCTGAAAGTACTGAGCCAATGTGAACCAGACTTGGCAGGCATGGTCTATGAGAGGTTCTCTACAACTGTTACTCATTTTATTCTTGTTGGATGAAAAACGTGGCTGCCTGAAGCATTCTTTGATTCTTCTCCTCTGAAACCACAGGGCCAAATGTTTTGAAACTTTGCATGATTGATGACTGGGACACCCTCTACCAACGTTCCTCATTTAATGTAGATCGTGTTGCAAACATGGTCACAATTGCAGTTAAAAGTTACTATAGAAAAATCCTATGGGAAATCCCATTTTCATCTTCTCTCTGGAATTACTGAGCCGACATGCACCAAAACTTGGCAGGAATGGTCTATAGTAGGCCCTCCACAAACAATCCTCTTTTTGTTCCCGTTGGTTGGAAAATATGGCCTCCAGAGACATTCTATGATTCTGTTTGATGGATTCAAATGTTTTGAAACTTCACGTGATTGAGGGAGGACTGGGACGCCTACCAATGATCCTCATGTAATGTTGATGTAAAGTTGCAAAAATGGTCACAATTGCAGCTCATAGTTACCATGGAAAGCCTATGGGAAATAACATTTTTATATGTAGTTCCAAGTGAGCGATTACAGGCTCTTTAGAGCCTCTAGTTCCTAATTAAGGTCATTAAACGGGAGCTTTGTATATTGACAGAGATGTTTTAAAGCTTATTCACACCTACTACTGTCCAAAAAAATGCACAAATGGTGATTGTCAACATTACTGATTGACAGCTTGCTACCTGAAAAGCTGCCGCAAAACAGCAAAAAAAAATCTGTTCAGACAGGCTGATCGAGTCCACATATAGTGCTTATATAATTGTTTACATCGAGAAGGATCGTGATCAATCATATTTATTTCTGCTTAATGCCATATCTGTGGCTGTCGCCACGATATAGCCTCAGCTGCTGATGTCGCATAAAGCATCAATAAATAATAAGAAATAACTGTTGTTTTCCTTCGGTTTATGCGATATAAACCGAAAAATTTTCAGCACAAGCTTCATAACTTGCGTAGCGAGTTATGATTAAGCTTGTGCTGAAAAATGTTGGTTTATATCGCATAAACCGAAGGAAAAACAACAGTTATTTCTTATAATTTAATCCGGCTGTAATATAAAAACTATGTGTACGTGAACGAAAAAACTTAATTTTCGCATAACACAACAGTCAAACTCAGGAAAGTGTGCCACAAACAGGTCACATCAGTCATTGTCAAATTGTTTGTTGTTTTGATTTTCGATCGCAGACGACAGATATTTAGCAAGTCACGTAACAATATCATTAAAAAACATTTTTTTAAGTTCCCCCAAAATCATGTTTGGGTATATGATCTTTTATTCGTCTCCCACTTCGGTATATTTTATGAAATTCAATTGTTCCTGAGAAATTATTATATTCTCGCTGACTGGAGGCGATGAAAAATCGATCATTGATCTTTGTTTACAAGCTTGTTATCTATCTATCAGTCTGCCGTCACGCCCTCACGGTGACAATTGGATTGAGTGGGCGGGGCTTCCATAGTCTTCAAAGTTGGGTCGGATGTGCGAACGTGTAGCGACATTCCAAATCATGACGTGATTTGGTTTATACGTTTTTAACGACTTTCACGCTGTATGCTTTCAACCAATCAAAACGCAGAGGCGGGGCAAATGATTAAATTATTCATATTTGTTCCATAAATGAGGAGCAAGAAAGTAGAATATTTAAAACTATCAATGGTGTGGTGACAATTTATGGAAATTAAAACCAGGCAAGCCCTCCCTCCCAGAAGTGAAAGTACATTTATAATACATTGAGCTTACAGTTAAAACTAGAAGTCCTGTCCTGAAATGCGCACAAATAGCACGTCGATTTGCACGTTAATCTACGCGTTATGACGATAGTAAGACTATCAAATTCTGCACATACGGCCTGTGCACAAGTAAAGTTTCAGCCAATGGACCTCCGGGTAACCCCGGAGGTCCATTGGCAGGAACATTGCTTGTGTTTGCTACGGGTAACAGGGAGAACCTGCCATGTTTTGGGTGCCATTCGATATGGCAATTTCGCGCAATTCCTACGCGCAATTAAGCCCAGATAAGTGCACAGTTCGTGACAGTATTCTAGTTTTAACTGTACATGTAAGAATGAACACCGTCCTGCCTTTTGTGTTGTAGGGCTGGGCGATATTTCGATATACCGGTAAATACCGGTATTGAAATCAGTACCGGTTAAATATCGTCTATTTTTTGGCAATACCGGTATATCGTCTGTAACGATATGGGTTTGGGTCACGTGATAATACAATTTCAACATGTGTTTTTTCGTAAAATCGCACAGAAAGTTGCTTTGAAAATACAGGAAGTTTATCTTTCCTCATTTCGTGAACAAATGATAAACAGCGAGAGATCACAAGAGTAACATTCTATCTCGTTTATCATCACCTACATGCAAGCATTCATGGAGAAATTATGAAATAAAAATTTAATACTTGTTTGCTAAATTTGTTTGATTATTTTTAATTAGTGAATAATTAAAGTAGAATACATCATACAAATAGTTTGTTGTTACACGGAAAACACACCCGACTGTCACGCTGTAAAAACACAAAAACACGGTCACCTGCTGTTGGTCGCATTTGTTTGAACTGTAATCAGCAAGCCATACTTATCGCTTAATTCATTGTCAGCAATCTGACACAAAAATGTTTCAAATCACACATATTCACAACTGCGAAATCTGCAACAATTTTTGTCAAATATGACAGAGGTGTGATGCCATCACTGGGAGAAAACATTGTTGGCTGGTGATTGACACCTGCAGACTATCATGAAAGTGAAGGGTGATCACGTCTTGGAGGCATGCTTAATATCAACAGACCAACTGGCCTGACATGTGACAGATGACATTTGACATTGTCATCTGAGGAAGTTCACTGTTGGAAGATAGAAGGGGAGGAGCTACTACTGGTTTTTTGTGAAACCAGGCCCTCAGAATTCCATCAACTGGACACCCGTTGTTTTGATAACAAGTTTTGTTTGCCACTGTTTTCATGAAGACACATACGCAATTAACACAATGTGACAATTGACTGGCTCAGTAATTAAACGCTTATCAGTCAAGAGAGGCTGGCCATGTTTTTACAGGAATTAAATTGACAAAGACTAATTTACTTGTATCCGAGATTCAGATGAAAGCCAGTAAACCCATGATAATTTTATGGCTTATTTTCGTATTAAACAATAGGTTTAATAACTTTGTAGACATGGATTATTATGGTCTTCCATTCAAATCACTCATTTTCCCCCGAGTTGTAAGTGATACTTCTATCTTTTGTTCCAAAAATATCTTTTTTATTTATGATATCCCTTGCATTTAATATGTGTTTCACACACTGCTGCACGATATACCGGTATATCGCGATATTTTTTCTGATATCGTTACCGGTATTCAGATTCCCATATCGCCCAGCCCTATTGTGTTGCTGAATTTTAATATTTAACTGCCACCTTATTTCAGTAGAATGTGTGAATTAATTACTATTGATTGCCAATTACAAGTATGAATATCAATCAGCCGTCGCGTGTTACAATTCTGCAGAAATCGTGATACACTACTGTGCATCAGGCCTGGCATTCTTAAAAATGTAGGGAGGGGGGTGGGGAATCGCTCCCCTTACATGGCCTAGGGGAGCGATTAGCTCTCCTCAAGCTTACAAAATCCAAAAGTGACCAAATGAAGTATTACTATTAATGAAATGTGCCAAGTGGGCATTGTACATTTTATTTAGTGCTGCTAACAAGGTAGTACATGTATCTGCGAGATGGCTACACTGCCCCTCCCACACCTCCGGGCCTCGACAAGGCCCGGAGGTGTGGGAGAGGCAGTGTGGCCATCTTACAGAGACCACTAACATAGCAGAGATCTGAAGAGATGTGGGTTTTAGAAATAGGCTTTTATGGTAATCATTATTTTCTAAGGCCAGGAGGGCTAGTTTTCGCCCTCCTTAATTTTTTTAAGGCGAGCAGTAGGCGAGCGAATAAATCGCTATCCTGAAAATGCCAGGCCTGGTGCATCAGATGTGATTGGTGATTTGCTGCGCTAAACAAATGCACTATATTTTCAAAATATTGCAGAATACGTGACAGCACTTCTAGTTTTAACTGTAGGGAGAGAGTAAAATCCCTCCTGCAGTTAAGGTTTTCAAAAGTACTAGAAGTCATTCTCCCTGTATCATAATTACAATACGTGGAGAGTGTATTATTACTAAATCACCCGCAGAGTGGAGATTCCACCCAAGCAATAATTGCAAATTTGTTGCAAAGCATAACACGCACAAGCAAAGTTTCAGTCAATGGACCTCCGGGTTAAACCCGGAGGTCCATTGGCTGAATCATTGCTTGTGTTTTTTAGTCGACATATACAAAATATGAAAGTTATAGTTTGGGTGATAACTCCACTCTGTGAGTGATTTAGTTACTATCCACTCTCCATGTACTGTATGAGTGCTTTCACTGACAGAAGCAGTTGGAACCACATTTTTGTAAGCTGCCAATAGAGAATATCAATTAACAACTCGGAGAGTTCAAGGGGACCTGTTGTAGGGTTATCTCAGATCATAGTCTATACTAACCGGTTTCGTGCATATGTCCTCTTCGTCAGAGGCAAAAGGATTACTCTTGGCTCAGCTTTATATATATCAGTCCCTGGCTGATGCATTTTGGAGGATGCAACGGGAAATCCTAATTCGTGGGTCAGGTGGTCTGATGCAGAGGATATACATCTAGACAATTTTTGAGGGTGCATCATATTGTGACGTCAGTCCATTGTTATGTGGGTTATCGAAGACCTGGATTGAGGTCAGTGGGCTTAAATAAATCCCATTATAATAATGAGTGGGTTTTGACCTAATATTTAGTCTGGTTTTTAGCCTATCTTGACAAAGTGAAGATAAACTATTGCCATCACACGTGCAGAAGTCTGTGAGTCTGTTCTCATTATCTTTAGCACAGGTTACACCCCACAGTTCTTGTCCGATTATCCCGAAATTTCATATGCAGGTTCGGGGTCATGTCTAGATGTGGATGTCCCATTTTGGTTGCGATCCGTCAACTGTAACTGCTGCATCGGCCAAAAATCCGAAAATCTTTAGCAGAGTCTACAGATCATATTTATGAAGGGATTTCATTGTAACTTGGTAGGATGATTCCGTATAATGTCTACATAAGGACATCCTACATGTATTTTGGTTGGGTTCAGTCTCCCGTGATGGCCCCAGGGGCACATTACCTAGATTCCTTTAGCACAGTCTACAGGTTTCATTTATGAAGGGATTTCATTGTAAATTGGTAGGGTGCTCAGTATAATATCTAGATGAGAACATCCTACTCTGATCGGTTAACCATGATGGCCGCACAGGCACTTGACCTGGACTTGTTTTGCAAAAGTATACAGTTCATGTTTATGAAGTGATTTCATTGTATCTCAGTAGGATAACTTGGTATGATGTCCAGATGAGACTATCCTATTTTGGTCACGATCACTCAGTAGTTACCACCACTTGGGCATGTGACCTACATTCCTTACCACTGTCTGCAGGTTGTTTTTATGAAGGGATTCATTGTAACTTGGTAGGATAACTTGGTACGATATCTAGATAAGACTGTCCTATTTTGGTCGCAATTGGTCAACCGTGACTGCTAGACCGGCACATGACCTAGATTCCTTTAGCAAAATGTACGAGTCATATGATTTTTATGAAGGGATTTCATTGTAACTTGCTGGGATGACTTGTTTTGAAATGATATTACTGTAACTTTGGTTGACAAACGTTAACTCTGAGGGCCACATCAACCCAGGCCTCAATTCTTTAGTACAGACTACACCTCACATTATTCTTGTTGAAAAACACAGCATGTACATGTGGGGTACAGAACTTAACATATTCTCAATTATCACAATTCTTGTCTTATTTCATAATCCTTTCATAAACATTGAACATTATCCTTCTTATCAGTCTGCACACAGTCAAGTTAAGCTGCAGTGTCATTGACCACTTTCATTTATTATAGGTTAGAAATCCAGGGTTAAGAGCTGTTAAACTGCAAGTAGTCTGCCAAGGTGGCTGTTCAATAATTTTGTTTGGTTTGAAGAGACTGGAAAGTTAACAACTGAAGAAGTTGATGTCTGTAATTACAAATAAATAAAGATCATGTGAAATTGTTTTGTCTCATTTATTCAGTTGAAGGACAGTGTTGTATATTTGTAATTACAGGCATCCATTAATGTAGCTAAAGGTAACCCATTGTTACTTCTTCACTGTTAACCTTCCAGTCTCTTCAAACCAAACAAAATGATTGAACAGCCACCTTGGCAGACTATAGCTATATGTACAATGTACTTGTGCTTTAACACCTCTTAACCCTGGATTTCTAACCTATAATAAAAAAAACAAAATAAATATTGCATGTAGGTCAGAACCCACTCATTATTACAATGGGATTTATTTAAGACCACTGACTTCAATGCAGGTCTTCAATAACCCATATGACAATGGATTGACATCATAATATGATGCACCCGCCAAAAATTTTTCTATATCCTCTGCATCAGACCTCTTGACCCACCAACTGGGATTTTCCCATTGCATTCTCAAAAACGCATCCTCCAAAGTGCACCCACCAGAATGCATCTTGCAAAATGCCCCCTCCAGAATGCATTTTGTAAAATGCACCCGCCAGGGATTGAGATATATAAAGCTGAGCCAAGAGTAGTCCTTTTGCCTCTGACGAAGTGCACAAAATGCACGGAACCGCTTGTACTAGACTATTATATGGGATAACCCTACAACAGGTCCCCTTGAACTCTCTCAGTTGTTAATTGATATTATTTTACACTTAGACCTGTTCGACAGTTATGGCAGAGACTATGGCCATAAGTTCGATCAGTAACATTAGCCTGGGTTTCAGTACTAGCACTTCTACAGTAATTTTAACATCAGATACGGTTGAACGTCATACCAAAAGACCACGCAATTACTCCACTGCGGTAACACTGACCTAAGTTCAAGGGAAATATAAACCCGCCTGTTGAACCATACGCAACCTGTGCATTAAACAGCTGTAATTGAAAACTCCAGAGTTTATTTCTGGAGAGATGTATGGCAAACAACCTTTCCCCAACTGGACTACAACCAATATACTCAAATCCTGAGGGACCCAATACAACGGAACAGTGCTATACTCATGAAATACACTGGATATTTGCCTTAAAAATGCTACAACCACTCTCTCTGAACAGAAAGGACTTTTAGTAAGTATTTTATAATTGTCAATTGATAGAGAATGTTGAAGGACAGCTCAGTGCATTGAAAAATACAACCTTTGTCAAATGTTCAATTTCAGATATGCAAACACTGCAATTCTGAATGACACATTTCAGTGTCAAGACTGATGATACAGTGTTCTTCATGGAATCCTCCTTGTTCAAATATATCTCAATTTAATCCTTTTCTGTTTTGTACAATGTGTCCCATTTTTAGCTCTCAGTACAGAAAATTAGGGTGAGCAGTATTCATTTTTCATCTGTTGTCTTTCATTGTAACAGTTCTCTGTTGGAACGCCATGAAGTGAAGCTGTGCTTGGTTACTATTTTTTACTGGTAAAATATAGCACCCGGTAACCAATGTCTGCAGTGGAAGTCCTCAGTACTGTGTCCAACATGGGTATAAATGATAGACTGGACTTGACTTTATATCCACTGGTCACAATTAGCTATTGTGCAGAAATATATCTTAAGCACCAGTAAATAAATAAATAAATTCATCATAACTGGAATTCATGCCTGTTGTTTCAAAAATCACTAGGCTAAGTGAGGGACTTATTATATATAACACCCTTGGACCCTCCTGGGAAATCTTCTGGATGCATTACTGCCCCATAGTATAAGACAGAACACAATGTGGAGGACTGGAATCAATCACCCAAGATGGAGTTATTCCTGTATGTCACGAGTGAAGGGCATGTATTCCTTATTCCTGCCCCTGTTCTCTGTGGGACTCCTAGGAATTGAAACAGTGCTTTTTGCTGTGGTAAACATGCTCTGTTTTACTGGTAAAATAGGACGCAGTCACCATCCTCTCAAATGGACAACATGGGAGTAAACGATTGACTGAACATCAAACAGGACTTTATTTCCATGTTGTGGTCACAATTAGCCACTGTGCATAAGTATCTGACCTTAAACACCAATAAATAAATGAATAAATTCTGCACCTGTACTCTATCCATGTTGTGTTCTGTAAAATATCACCTCCGGCCATCTGATAACTTTTTTGTTGACACTGTTTTGTGTCGATGCATTTCATTCATGCATACATGTAAGTTGCATAACATTACTCAGATGTCTATCATTCAAACAGATGCATTCATACATGTACATGATGTTCTTATGCATTAATCCAAATTCTGTGTGTGGCATATCTGCAACATTTCCCATTGTCCAAATTTTCTCACATAACGTGATTGAATATGAACAACAATCATAGTAGAGTACAGTCGGCATGGACTGGTTGTAATGATAATCCACATGTGGGCAGTGATGTCCATGCATGCACTGACCAGGTGATAAAAATCATCATCGGCAAAATTTTAATTAATGAAGCTCTGGCCATGGGTTGTACCCGGTGCTTCATAAAATAAATTTTTGATGATTATTCCTGTAATTAGTGTTTGCAATCTAATGTTATGGCATCCGTTGAAAAATTGCCCACCTGTGGAAAGTGACAGCCCACTGTGGCCATACTGTATGACATTCATTTAACTGTGATGGGTTACCCTAACCGCAGGCTTTTCTTTTATGCCATGCATTGGAAGGCAATGGGAGTTGTTGATCATCAAATTTGTTGACCATACTTTGGCAAACTCTTTGGTCTCTGAATAGGTACTTGAAAATAGATGTACAATCAAGAGGAGATGTCGTGGACAATAGTCAAATTACCTTGACAGCTCTGGAAAGTGAATCAGTGCTGTGGTAAAATAGTACAAAGTCACCAGTGCTTGGGGTGAAAGTCCTCTAAAATGGGCAACATGGCTATAAACAATTGACCCTCCTGCTGTGGTCATGATTAGCCATTCTGAGGAAATATGTGACCTTAAACACCAGTAAATAAATAACCTTGACAGTGATCTCTGATCAAGTCTTGGCTGCCTCGAGCGACAGGTAATTCATTTTAAGACTTGATTTGAGAAATGCATAAACCACTATGACTAAAGACCCTACAAGGTGTGGTGTGGAATAAAAATTCAGGAAACTTGGCCAGACATGAAAGGGCCCAAGAGATAATGTAGGTTTCCCTTAGCTTTAGTGTGTGAACACAGATTTTAGAATCCCTTGATAGTTAAGATTTTGATAGATGAGTATTTACTGCTCTTCATATTTTCAAATTAGGTGTAGAGCTCAAACGGTTAACCTATTAATCGATTAATCAAAGATCAACATCTTGATCGATTCAAAAAGTAATTGATCGATTAAACGTTACTTTTTGAACTACTGTATTATATGGGTTACCAAAGGAAAACTTGCTCCAAAACAGGCAAACATTGTCACACTGACACACATCAGTTATATGAGTAAAGCATGCAAGTTACTTGCTGACATACTTGTTTACTTGCATGATCATCATACTGTATCAGTAGCAGGAAATGGTCATTCTTAACCTTTTACCCATTGTGGGTAGCATATGATACTTGCAAAATAAATTCCTGAATTACTAAAAAAAAAATTCAATTTTTGTCTCAAAAATATAGCTTATAACCCCTCATTGGAACAAGCTCAACGAGCTCGGTCCAATGAGGGTCATAAGCTATGTTTTTGAGACAAACATTGAAAACATAATAAATTTTGAATGGAGATTTTTGTTTTTAGGCCTAGTCAGTTTTGTTTGTTACGTTGGGTAAAGGGTTCATGCTGTGAATCATCAATGGTATGGCAGTTATTCAGATATCTATTTGGAAAAGTGATTAATCGGTTAACCAAGGTTAATCCACGTGATTAATCGATCCCTTAACCATTTCAGCTCTAATTGCATTAAATGTAGGTGAGCCAATTTTGTAGTTCGGTTTTTCTGGTAAAATAGGACCCAGAACGAACACCTGCAGTGGAAGTCCTGTACAGTGGACAAAAAGACTGGTCAAGAGTATGATATCCATAGCTAACTTTGAGAATTGGTACAACTATCCCAGGCCAATATGTGGGACGGTCAGGAAATGAATATATCACGTCACAAATGGTGAAGTCTACTCGGTGATTGAAACAAAGAGAATGATGAACCGCCACCAATATTCTTGACCGTCCTGCTGACCGCTAAACCTGATTTGCTAAAAGCAATAGCCCAGTACTTTTGAGTGACTTCAGTGCCATCTGTTGTACCTGAAACCCCTAATTTATCAATTAATTGAAACAGCTGAAGTGTGAGCTGGAGCAGTCCAATTCCTTCTCAGTAATAGAAGCCCTCAGCAGATAACTCACAATGACCGCCAGCATAAATATTTTTACTAGTTAAATGCATGTACATGTATGCTTGCTCGTCATTGATAAATGGTCACTGGATAGCTATATATAGCCCGACAAGGAAAGCAAAGTCCAATCCAACAACACCATGTAGTGTCGCCATTTAATTTATCTAAAATTATTCTGCTGGATAAATTATTTCAGAATGGTTCTCACATGGTTTTACAAGTTATTGCACATAAACTTAAATAAAATATAATAAAGTGTTCCAGTGGGTGTAACCGCCACAATGCCAGCATTGCCCATGGAAAAGAGTAAGGGGGGAGTCTCAGAGTTAGCTACGTAAAACATATAAACAAACCCAGCACTGAAGCAACATGCTGGCTGAAGAGGTAACTGTAGTTGATTGGGAGGTAAAACAAAGAACCCGACGAAAAGGAAGAGGTAGGCACAGAAAGACGCCGTTCGCAATCCCTTGTAACTCCTACCCCATCCCATGCTGGTTGATATTAAAAAACACCATAAACTTGAACAACAAATCCGGACTGCATCCATGATCCCACCCACTTAAATAACGTTGGCTCTGCCTTGACCCGCTGAGAATAAAGGGTTCAGAAGTCAAACAAGTGCGGGTGGACATATGTACATATTTGGATGCATCTGAGTTCCAGCGGCCTATCACGCAGATTTGCACATCCGAAAAAACCCTCGTCGGCAGCCAATGGGATGTGCCTATTCTAAAGCTATGACCCTTGTGTATATTTACATCTAATCAAGAGAAGGTTAGAACACGAGTAAGGATATGATCCAACTAGGTTCGAGAGATTGGGGACCAGAACTGGAAATGAATAAATTGGCCCAGGGAACGGTCCCTTGCACGTTAAATAGCGAATTAGCAAGCTTGTTTAGATAGCCACACCATGTGCATCCGATTATGAATGTTATGACTTGTGCTTGAAGTGACAGCAGGTAACCAAAGCTTCATGGGCAAACAGCGGAAAAGTGGCAAATTAAAGAACTTGACGGTTCAGGGGCGGATCCAGGGGCGGATCCAGGGGGGGGGGGGCACTCTGGGTGCTCAAGCATCCCCCCCCCCCCCCCCCCCCATACACACACACACATACACACACATGCGCCTACTCACTACTCACAGTCATCCAAGAAAACTTGAATTTGCAGACATTCTGAAAGAGTGAGGACTTCATCCCAATCACAAGTGTTACTATAATAAGCATACGCGATTACTGTATTTCCGATCCAGCCTCCAATAATCTATCTTGAAGATTTAATTTCAATAAAATATAATTGTTATAAGAATGTGCCTGGAATTTAACCAGTTACCAATCACAGCTTTTCCCAAAATTGTGAATTTCTTAAAAAAAAAAATTAAAATATGCCAATATCCATACAAATATGGATGGCATTTGAATCAGTTGACGAGCTGATTCCATGTCATCCATATATTTACGGTCTTATGGACAAAGTTTCCACGTATATCAGCTCTGTTCGTAAATATATCTTGGTTCAGCTGAATCAGTGATGCTACATGTATAGTGACGTTCGCCTTCGGCAATAGTTTTACACTATGACAGATGATTGAATGGGACAATTTAATATTTAACAAAGAGCATTCAACATTGGTGAATGATTCACCAATGTTAAATGCTCTTTGTTAAATATTAAATTGTCGCAACAGTTGAACTTGCTGGATAATGCCTACAGGCATTCTCTAGTAAACTGAAACAATTTAATGTTACAGAGCAACAGGACATCTAGTATCCAGACTTATTTCTTCGATAACATGAATAAAATAATTCAGCTTCTTACCAGTTAAGATCAGTTGATGGAACAATGTTTTTACACAGTGTACAAGTTTGTGCGTTCACATAGCACGGTAGAAGCACACAAACTGAGACAGGACTTGGGTGTTTCAGAAGCGGATCCAGGATTTTGAAATGGAGGGACGTCGCCCTCTATACTTATATGGTCACAAACTGTTGTGATGCAAGTGTGCACATACTATTAATTTATAGTATGCACTGGCTTCAATTATTTTATTAGAATTGACTGGGGCGTGCCTTTGCCTTTGGCATGCTCCAGTCAATTCTAACAAAATAATTTTTAATGACATATACTTTTTATATCTGATTAATAGACGGGGACGCACGGGGTGTGCGTCCCTCTATTTTCTCAGAAGTGATTTCTGAGAAAATAGAGGGGCGCACGCCATGTGCGCCCCCCCCCCCCCCCCCCCCCTGTCTAAATCTGCCTTTGGAGTGTTTAACATTTAAATAGTATATGCATCTCAAAGTTGACCAGAAGAAATGTGAACTCCCCCCCCCCCCCCCCCCCTCGGCCACTCACCCAGTGGCACCCACCCATCCACACATTCACCCACCTACACACACTCATACTTCTTGGAACTTCTGTCGCCCCTGCGTACAACAGGTATGTCATGGTGAAAATTATTATGTTTCTTCCAGGCAACCCCCGCATTTCAGTTAATTTGATGCAAAATCCAGGGGTGATTATATTTGCTTCTTGGTAGGTAACAATTTCGAATGATTATTTTGTTTTTCATTGGGCAGTGTCAGTACCATAATTGTTTTTACCAAATTTCAAGCCAAATCGGCAGAAAATAGGTTTAAGAGAAAAGACAAATATATGACCAGGATACGGTACGTCTCAAATAGCATCTGATGGGTTCCTAATTCAAAATTTTTTCTGGGGGGACCCCCAGAAAACCCCGCACCCACTAATTGCTTCGTGCCTTTGGCGCTCGCAAGGACGGCGCAGAGCGCCGTCACACTGTGCACCTTCGGCACTTGCCGACCAACAATAGCACCCCCCCCCCCCCCCCTATAAAATCCTGGATCCACCCCTGCGGTTGCCTGAACTAACACAGAGTCCCCAAATGGGCATATGTCAGCGTTGCTGTCAAGCAATGCTGGTATTGTGGCGGTTACACCCACTGGAACACTTAAATTATTATGTTTTATTAAAGTTTATGTACAATAACTTGTAAAACCATGTGAGAACCATTGTGAAATAATTTATCCAGCAGAATAATTTTAGATAAATTAAATGGCAACACTACGTGACGTTGTCGGATCAGACTTTGCTTTCCTTGTCGGGCTATCCAGTGATCATTTATCAATGACGAGCAGGCATGCATACATATAGTTCCATCAGTGACCTAATTTTTGTCATGAATAATACAAAATTAAAGGTATTATTCTGATTATTTTTTTCAATGAACAGCACTATTAGTTTTAATGCATACATGTATGCCATTACCATAAACTATTTTTATGAACTTTGAAAAAAAAAATCACATTGCCTGCATATTCATGTTTTTACACTGGGCTAAACTAATGTGTAAATATTTCAAGTGGGTGAGGGTATTATTTACGTTGTACCCATCAGCCAATCAAATCACTAGATTACAGTCTGTCAGTAAATAAGAGTGATTTTGGGGATGGGGCATTTTAATTTGGGAAAAAATCAGTCCCTTATTCCTTGAATTTTAACTTATATGCAGTTCAATATGAGAATTCTTCAGATCCACTTGGCAGAATCTTTTGATATTTGATAAATTGATTTATTATATGACTATGTAATTTAACCGCTAAATATCACTAGTATCACTGCTGTTTGCAGTGTGAAAAATTTCAACAATGACTCGAACTGACTGTCCATTGGAGATGGCTAACCGAACGCTTGGTTATGTAAAAATTCTTGGGAAACTGCTTTCTTATCATTAACAAGTATTCATATATTGCATGGAATTGAAATATATTTAACCTCTCATGGCAAAAATCTAAAAATCTATCAAAACACAAGAAAGGCTGCTTAACTGGTAGATTGCTAGAAGCCCATATTTGGGCTTTTTTCTTGATGCTGAGAAAAAATTTAGCACTATACCAGTTAAGTGACTGAGACTTTACCATTCCAGATGCAACTTTTGGTTAACCCATCATCTGGTTGCGTTGATTTAAATTTGCGTAACCACCGCACAAACGAAACGAGAGTGCTCATCAAATTTTGCACGCTGGTTTGATGATCTTTTCCTGGTCCCTGGAAAATCCAGTGTGAAATCCAATTCTGTGTCACTATATTATGACAGACTATTTACAGGTGTGTTTGAATTCGCATAATTAGCTGTTTTGGATGCAAAGAGTACTTTATTCCGAGCCGGAAAGGGTGTGCTCAAACAGTAGTCCTGTTTTTTTTAATCGTATTCATGATATTTTTTTATCATATTCATGCGCAACGGCAGATTCTCCGAAGTGTGTACCTGTTACAAAAATTAGTGTAAACAAAAATAGTTCTAATTTTTACTTCAATCCAATTTACCATATAAAGTTAGGGGAATTGTTAATGCTAGCGTTGGCATGCGATGTTGAACTATAAGTCATATAGTAAACCTTTTATCGCTACAGTGAAGTGATCTGGGTTGTTGTATCATGTCTCGAGGAGGTCAGTTCGCCGGATCTTGTGATCTGACCTCAACTTGACGTGATACTATGACCCAAATCACTTCAGTGTAGTGATAATATGTAAATACAATTGTACTATAACCAAGATTCCTGTTAAGGCCTTACTCTCCACTAAATTTGGAGGGCACTAGAAGAGTTTGAAATTTAACAAAGAACCTAACCTTGGTAAATCCTTGCTTATTATCTATATTAGAAAGTTTTCTCTTTGAAGTTCATTCATTGCCTGTTCACTTACATGTACTAACAATAGAAATAGAGTTTTGAAATTTCAAAGAATTTTAAATGTGAATAAAATGTGCAAGTGTAATTAGAAAGTCTACTTATTAAGAGATTAAACTTGAATAATTTTCATTTCATTTCAGATGTGAAATGAATATATTTTGATTGGAGAGGCCACTTATATCAATATCAAAGACATTGCATTGTGGTTTATGGATATGCTTTGTATGGCAACAGATGGTGGTCTTGGCAAAGATCCATTATGATTAACCAAAATTAGGTGAGTTAAAGACATCTTTAAGCTTGTGAGGCCCCCCCCCCAAAAGTTGGTTTCCAGTTTGTTGCCAGAAAATTTCAAGATTGAATGGTAGGTAGGGAATTATTTATTTTTCCTAGCCCTTTACCTAACGAAATGGTCGCCACCTTCTGCGTAATTTTCAATTTAAGCAGTTAAAAAAAATATATTTTTCAAAAGATTTCATCAAAATGATATTAAGCAACCACTCATGGGCAGGGGTCAGCTGAGTAGGTGACTAGTGCGAAGAAGTTGCCTTATCATTCCTAAAGTCACCTTGGCTTACATTTGGTGCAAAATTCAAGTCACCCTCCAAAAATTTTTGGGACACATCGCAGTTTTGTGCATTTCTTAAATTTTATTTTCAAATAGAAACACTTCCATATTCTGAGGTTCATAATAAAATAAACATGTTTGCGGTTAAAATCTGTCATTATGGCTCTGAAAAGAGCGCAAACTAGCCCATTTTAATATTTCTCAAAAGAGTTGTAATGTCCTATTGTAGTGTTTAAACAATTTGCCCCAACTGGTAGCAACCAGTTCAAAAAATGGCTTTTTAAAGATAGGATGTCCATTCAGACTCACCAGACTGTGATTATAAATCACAAATATTTGGGGTGGATAAGAATGGTAGGCTTCCGTAGCACCAATCGCTCATATCAGTGTTGAATGGTCGTCTGAAACTACTGGGATTTTTTTGTAGAGTTTGTTGGGGTAATTATCCAGTGCACAAGGGAAGGGAGACAACTTAAATATTTTGTCAATTACCTCTCATTACCTCAGAAATAAATTAACTCAAATTGTTAATAAGGCTTAATTAACAAAGGATATTGGAAACTTTTTAAACTATGCTTTCCAATTTAATTAAGACATTTAGAAGCCATTGTAGTCCCAGCTCCTTATATGAATTTAAAATTTATTTGAATACTTTAAATAGAGGTGGGTCGGTGGTGAATTTTCAGGTTGGTGTCGGTGTTTTTTAAGAAGTAAAACTGCGGTTGTGGTGCAGTTATCGGTAGTGGAACAGGCCAAGTTCATTCATCGAATTTAGGTTGATTTTGTGAACTTGCTTACCCAGTGCAGTGTGTGAAAAACATCGAAACATCGTCAGTCCTTGACAAAGATAAATTAATAGAACTGAAAAGAATGTTTGGATTATTGATGTATACTGTAAATTTAAATTACGCACAAATTTGTAGAGTTCAGGTTGGACTTTAACTTTCCATTCGGTGTTCTCCATATAATTACAACATTGTAAGTGATTTTTTATTCAAATAAGTCACTGTTCAGTGTTGCACCCCTATTCATTTATCTCCTATTTTCGATTGTCAACAAAAGACATTACCCATGAGCAATGTACAGACCACATGTCACTTCACTGTCTTCAATTATCTTTGAAGATAGAAGACTTGAACACAGACCACGCCTTCAAAGGAATCATGACCAATCTGCAGCCAGCCATAGTGTAATGGCTCCAGTACAATGCAAATGAGCTACTGTAAAGTGTCTTGCTTCTGTTTTGTTTACTTTAAACTAACTTTTTCTTGACTATATTTTGATTCTCTTGTGCAAGTTTTCATCTAATGAATTGATGTCAGCAGGTTGAGTGATAATCAATATCAAAACAAAGTGACACAAATTCAAGCTCAGCAAAATAAACAAGACATTGGTCAGGCATTAATATTTGTTGTTTATTTTTTAAAAAAAGCACATGGCAATCACCCAGTTTTCTGGAAACACTTTAACAATTCCTGGAATTATAGTCTGTTTTAAAAAGATGGTTTCGGTTTCCCTTGGTTGTCATGTAAAACAATTTCCAGAGACATTGTTTACAATATGACACCAGCATAATATGTATTTTTTTAAAGTTAATTATTACTTAAAATTTCTTTCAATACACATCATGGTATGTATTATTTCCAGTTTTTATACGCCGTTTTAAAAAAAAAGATCGTATTATGGTACCCCTCTGTCCGTCCGTCCGTCCGTCCACACGTCGTACAATAACTCGAAAATGGTTCGAGCAATTTTTATGATTTTTTTGGTGGAAAGTATATGTTGATGGAAGGAAGCTCCCTTTCGATTTGTGTCACTGTCCGATATGTCATTCCAGAGTTATGGGACTTTATTCGTCAAAATATAGGAAATTTTCCACATGTCGGACAATAACTTGAAAATGCCTTGAGCAATTTTCATGATTTTGTGGTGGCAAGTGTATGTTGATGAAAGAAATCTCCCTGTGTATTTGTGTCACCGTCCGATATGTCATTCCAGAGTTACGGGACTTTATTCGTCAAAATGTAGGAAATTTTCCACATGTCGGACAATAACTTGAAAATGCCTTGAGCAATTTTCATGATTTTTTGGTGGCAAGTGTACGTTGATGGAAGGAATCTCCCTGTCTATTTGTGTCACCGTCCGATATGTCATTCCAGAGTTATGGGACTTTATTGGTCAAAATAGAAGCAATTTTCCACATGTCAGACAATAACTTGAAAATGCTTAGAGCAATTTTTATGATTTTTTGGTTGTAAATATATGTTGATAGAAAGAATCTCCCTTTCGATTTGTGTCGCTGTCTGATTTGTTATTCCAGAGTTATGGGACTTTATTCTTCAAAATATAGGCAATTTTCCACATGTCGAACTTTGAGCAATTTTCGTGATTTTTGTGTGGCAAGTATATGTTGATGGAAGGACTCTCCCTTTCTATTTTGTAATTACAGTAAAACCTGTCTTGAGAGACCACTGTCTTGAGAGACCACCTGTCTTGAGAGACCACATCTGCCAGGCACCGATTGGTTTTACTCTATAATGGACCTGCTATGGGAGACCACCTGTCTTGAGAGACCACTGTAACCTGGTACCAACTTGTATTTTTATGCCATAATGGACCTGTCTTGAGAGACCGCCCCTTTGAAGACTGAAACCATGACAAAAGCTTTTTACCTGATCTGGAATTGGAAAATCCATTGTGGTTATACTAACATAATTAAAAGTATTAAAAGCTCTTAATTGGGTTTCAATTGCTAACTCATTAAAGATTGAGATGTTTTTATAAGACCTCTGTGAAAAGATTAGGATTATTGCTGAATAAACAATTTCATACATACCTGAAATGTGACAGATAGGAATAAAAATAAATTTGTGTTGAAAATCTTTTTGTAATAAATTGAAATGGACTGTTATAAAAATTATTAAAATAAATTAGTGATGAAAATCTTCATGAAGATTTTCAACACTAATTTATTTTTATAATTTTTATGACAGTCCATTTCAATTTGTTACAAAAACTTCATAAAAAAGAACAACTACAAAGTAAATACAAAAATCTATTCTTCTCCATTTCTGAATTTTGTGGTTGGTTATTCTTTGACTTGAGAAAACCTGAAACCTGTTATGAGAGCTAGACCACCTGTCTTGAGAGACCACTTTTGTGTGGCCCAAAGGGCGGTCTCTCAAGACAGGTTCTACTGTAATAACGTGCATATAACGTGCATATCATGCACTCATGGCACAGCTGTTTATTCTCTTTGAAGTGTTTTGCAACAAAACTCACATATTGCCTATCGGTGCTAAGAAAACAGTGTATAAGTTACAGCATGCCATCAAGGACCAGCCTAGGGGGAATTTTAGGGAGACTTCAAGTCTTCCTCCAGAAAAAATAGGGAGACTGCAGAGTCATGTAGGGAGACTTCATAGGCAAGTGGGGAAAATTAAGAATATTCATGTACCACCCCCGCCGCCCCTTCATATTTTCAATTTATGGTCCTCCATTAACGTACAAATAATCCAGATCCAGTTGTCTATGATGCATCTGTGCCAGGTTAAAAAATCACAATGTAATTATTGACTGAAAATCCCCCACTGCTACCTTCTCCTTCATGACCCCTCACCTCTTCTTCGTGCCAATCCCCCATCACCCTCCTGTGGTTGCCTTTCAACAAAGTCTACTAAGCTAGTAATTTCCTAAGTCTGAAAGTGTGAACAGGACCAGATGTTAGAAGGTTGCTTGGGAGGTACTTTGTTAGTTAATAAACAAAATACATTCTGGGGTCGAGTATTTTGTAAAAGAAATGTTATTCCGCATCATTTTTATGGCATTCCGGTGTCATTCCGCGTCATTTCATGTCATTCCGATGTTTAGGAGGACCCTTTTTCAAGATCGTCCACATGCACTCTTGTGTCCTGTACAAAGCTTTTCTTGACATCACTAAAGCTTTTTTTCATGTGTTTCAATTCCATTCGTGTTTTTCTGGGAATAGGCAGCCCAACAGTTAACAGTCGTCAGCAAATCGAAATGAAAATAATGTGTTGTAAAATACGTCTGTTGTGTATACAATTTCCGCATCCTAAGCGACGTAACCTACTTTCAAACTGGGTTGTTTTGTTGAGTCGCGTAAGTCACTTATTTTCGTTTCGACACTTGAAGCACCAACTGGAACGCAACAAAATAGAAATAAAAAAAATCCGCCAAAAGCGACAATGGACAATTGCTTGTCGTGTGATTTCAAATAAATGGGTGTTTATTTGACAAATTAAAATGCCCATTTATCACACTCGAGCACATTCGATTTTTGAAAATACTCGTTTTCATGTAAACCTCGCATCACTCAGTTCAGCCTTTTCTCATTTTGGCCAATTTTTAGAGGGCGACTTGTAATCGCCCCGACTATTTTTCTAGGCGACTTTGGGCTTAGAAGGGTGACTTAATCGCCCTAGTCGCCCTCACGGCTGGTCCCTGCATGCCATCAACTTTTGCTGTTTTGACATGTTGACTTGTTTCCAAGTCAATGAAGTATCGGTATCGGGCGATATCTAGAATGGTAGATATCGGTATCGGCAAAACCGATAACACTGGTATCAGCACACCTCTAAATGGATTGTTCAATTTCAGAGTCCATCATTATTATCCGGGGTAGATCAATCAATATTTTCAACGTGCAGCCTCAGGGCTGCACGTTGAAAATACTGATTGGTCTCCCCCCACACATTTACTGAATAACCATCCTATTTAATGACATTACGACGCATCATGTTCCTGGCTGAAAAAACGGCCTCTCGGGTTCAAAGGGTTTAGGTTTCTGATGTTTAACAGTATTCCCTTGAAAATTCATATACTAACATTTGACGGGTGCAATTTACTCGTCTCTGATTTCTGCTTAAAACGGCGCCCGTCAAGTTTGTTCATTTCCAGCACTGGTTCAGAGCATATTCTGATATAAGTGTCAGTACTTGAAATTAGCGACATCTACCCACTGCTGGTCAAAATGTTCCAGATACAAAATCTGTAAAAACGTACCCTGGCTTTAATGTGCCCCATTGGTCAAAACATTTGGGGCCTGCAGGTCAAGTTCTATTATCTACGAAATAACACTGACTTCCTCCTTGATCTGTTTTTGTGACGGGCTTTCACCGCTTTCAGTTGCATCTGCCTACGTAAGTTTTGGTGCGCCTCTGTGTAAATGTGGGCAAATGAACATCAGTACCCCCTAAAAGACAATTTGGCTACATTTTCACTGATGGTGTGATTCATTGCCAGTGTAGATCATGCCCCTGGGCAGCGATATGCGATGGCCGCTGCTGATTCATCCTTTGAAAAGTGCTCTTGAACAAAGAAGACGACTGATATAAACCTATGGCGTCCTGTCAAATCATCATCTACTTACAATCCTGATTATTTCTGTTTCTGTTATACCGTGTACAACCATGAAAACTGTTTGCCATTCTGTGATATTATCATTATGTAATAGGTGTAACACTGCTTTCTGGAATAAATATTGTTTAAAATAAAACATTTGTTAATTTGCTTGTCAGTTTAAAGTCTATGAAAACCAATCTATTGTTTAGGAAGCACTGGGCAGGTTATTATGGGTTCACAAACAACAGATTTGCTTTGGAGGACTTCAGGTTTTCACTTTGCCTGCAAGCGAGAAATGGAAGTCTACATCATTTCTTTTCAAGAATTTGTATCCGAACAATTCATGGCTGATAGCTGAGGCTAATTTCTAGACCTGCTCCCAGTAAAGCCCCAGACAAGCTTTTAGTGCATTGGGTATTTACTCTACCATTTTCTGTTGAATTGAGTATTTTTTTATTTCAATGGGGTAAACGGTATTTGGTACTCCTAAATATCTTGTGTGATTGAGTAAAAGCATACTGCATGGGAAATTAATGACCTGTCATACCATGATATTGTTTTAGGGGAGAGGTGTTGTTTCTGAATTCATTGATGGTTGTCTTTTCAAGAGTTTGGGTATTGCACTGAAAGACTACCATAGAGTTTTTATTTATTTTGTTCCTGTTCTCTTCTCACACCCAGTTAGTTAAGCTTCCTATGTATGGTTGTCATTTAGTATAGACTGAAAGATGTCTGCAGAATTTTGATTATTAGTTGAGTTGTGATGAAGTCAAACTCGACTTACAGTTTGATGAATGGCAGGCGGGTGGGTGAGTGGACATAAACAATTGGTTTCCAGACGATAACTTGATAATGGTTCGACCCACGTTCATGAAACTTCATAGGTAGGTTGGCCTTGGTGAGAGGAAGAACTCTGTATGTTTTTTACTCACTAGGTCGATGGTGAAGGTCACAGTGACCTTGAACATACTAAATCATAAACAATTGGTTTCCGGATGATAACTTTACTATGGTTGAATCCACATTCATGAAACTTAATATGTAGGTTGGCTTTTGTGAGAAGAAGAACCCTATTTATTTTGGACTCTCTAGGTCAAAGGTCAAGGTCGTAGTGACCCTGAACATAGTAAATCAAAACAATTTGTTTCCAGATGATAACTTGATAATGGTTTGATCCACGTTCATCAAACTTCATAGGTAGGTTGGCATCAGTGAGAGGAAGAATCCTATTTATTTTGGACTCTCTAGGTCAAAGGTCAAGGCCACAGTGGCCTTCAACATAGTAAATCCATAAACAATTGGTTTACGGATGATAACTTGATAATGGTTCAACCCACATTCATGAAACTCCATAGGTAGGTTGGCAGCGGTGAAAGGAAGAGCCCTATTTATTTTGGACTCTCTAGGTCAAAGGTCAAGGTCACAGTGGCCTTCAACATAGTAAATCTGTAAACAATTGGTTTCCGGATGATAACTTTATAATGGGTCGACCCACTTTCATGAAACTTCATAGGTAGGTTGGCATCAGTGAGAGGAAGAACCCTATTTATTTTATACCTGAAAGGTCAAGTTCACAGTGATCAACATAGTAAATCGTAAACAATTGGTTTCCAGATGATAACTTGATAATGGTTTGACCCACACTCATGAAACTTCATAGGTAGGTTGCCCTAGGAGAGTGGGAGGCCTCTATTTATTTTGGACTCGCTAGGTCAAAGGTCAAGGTCACAGTGACCTTGAATATAAATTGTAAACAATTGGTTTCCAGTTGATAATTTGACAACGGTTCCACCCACACTCATGAAACTTCATAGGTAGGTTGACATTGGTGCAAGAAAGAGCCCTATTTATTTTTTAATTCCGGACGATAAGTTGATAATGATTAACCCCACTTTTGTGCTGTCACAACTCGACATTGGAGCGGTGATCCTATCGGCATTTTTTAGTAGAGTTTTGACGAAGTCAAACTCGACTTATAGTTTGATGAAGTGGCAGCGGGCATAAATAACTTTAGTTCTATTTGATGCACCTTTACCAAAATTATACCAGAGGTTACCCTATAGGAAAGGAAGATACCTATCAATTTCAGAGTCTTGTGCCCCAAGGTCAAGGTCACTGTTACTATAAATAGAATATTTTGTGACAAATTGGTTTCCGGGCAATAACTTTAGTTCTATTTGACGCACCTTTACCAAACTTATACCAGAGGTTACCCTATAGGAAGGGAAGACACCTATTGATTTCGGAATCTGGGACTCCAAGGTGAAGGTCACTGTTACTATAAATAGAAAATTTTATGACAAATTGGTTTCCGGGTAATAACATTAGTTCTATTTGAAGCACCTTTACCAAACTTATACCAGAGGTTACCCTATAGGAAGGGAAGACACCTATTGACTTCGGAGTCCAGGACTCCAAGGTCAAGGTCACTGTTACTATAAATAGAATATTTTGTGACAAATTTACTGCCCAAGTGTGAGCGACTGGTAATTTAACACTGTGAAATATGTTCAGTTTAATGTAGTTCTTTCGAATCTTGACTTATCTAGTAGTGAACGGTCTGGAAACCCGTAAAATAAGTTCAATTTAATAGTTCTTTCGAGCCTCGACCTGTCCAGTAGTGCACAGTATTACAATCGGAATCAAATAACCTGTAATTGGTCAACAGCCATTTTTGTTAATCAGTTGAACACTACTGTTTTCACTTTTAGTCTGGTCGATCTAGGGTTCAACCTGGAAAAAATTGCAACAAGCCTTATTTGGTATCATTCAACACAGAATGTTGCCAGGAACAACATATCCAAAATCCTTCGTGGGGAAAAATTTTTATGGCACTTTCTTGTTTTCATGATTTTTCAACAGCAAAATTTATGATTTTGTTCATAAAAAAATTTTGTTAATAAAAATGCTAAGACACCACTAAAACGTGGAAATTTTGCGAGAATATACCATATTCTTCTCACCAACATAGAAAGTGGCAATAATTTTGTTGTCCAGTTGGGAGCGCGGTGGCTCAGTAGGTAGAGGTGCAGGCTGCAAGCCGAGAGGTCCTCGGTTCGAATCCCACCTGCGGCAACCGCGTTGTGTCCTTGGGCAAGACACTTCATCCCCATTGCCCGCATGGGGGCACGATGACGCCGTGTACTAAGGCGTACTGCACGTCGATGGTACGCATGTCTTCAACCAATCTAACCCTGCCTGTTCTGCAGTGCGGAGTTACGATGTTGGGGAGCTGGCAGCTGCTCGTCGTTGCTCGGTGGTTCTCTCCGGGTACTCCGGCTTCCTCCACCCGTAAAACTGTCACGGTCATGATTAGCCATTGTGCATAAATATGTGACCTTAAACATCAATAAATAAATAAATAAATTGTCCAGTTGAATGTTCGTCTTTAATGTAGGACGAAAATACCCCCAAAAAGTTCCCAAATTTTTTTTTTCAAAACTAACATTCTCAATATAACATTCTCAATACAAATAAGATGCAAGTTGAGAGCATAAAAATTGTTTAACACTCGGTCTCGTCATCAAGTGTTACGTCTTCTGTGTTTTGGCAGCTCTCGCCATGACAATTTCTGCAAGCAATAACGCACTTTAGACCATTTTTCCAGCATGAGCACAAGCTGTTTTTGCACAGACTCTTTGATGTCATTTTGCAGTTGCACCTTACAAACTTCAGCAGACTGTCCAGTGCTGCCTCAATGTCAGTCATAATAGGAGTAAGCTCTGAATCGCGTAGCTTCCAACCCCACTTCCTGGGCCTCCCTCTAGATACATCCATGTCACTACCTGTAAATGGACACGAAGGCTGTGGAAATATGCCGCTCTATCTGTCGGTGGGAGTTTCTGGGGTTCAGTAGCGGTTTTGCACGATGAAAGCATTTCCATGAACCTAACATATCTCGGGTTGTTTAAGCTATCTGCTTTACCTGAATACATTACAACAATGCACCACCTCCATCTGCCCCATTTTTTCATTCCAATGATGTATATCAGAAGTACTAACATGTCTGTATCGTCACAAAAAACTACCACATCCTTCCCCACAGATGCAAGCTTGATAGCACGCAAAACAATGGAGGTATCTGCGTCACGAGAACTGTTGCGTACTTCCTGTCCATCAGCCATGAGAGCTTGACTGAGTAGCTTTATAAATTGATGCTTATTCTTTTCATTCGAGAGGAAAGTTTGTTGATTTGAAGAGATTGCCATTGTATCAACTAAATGAATATCTGAACATGTCTTCCCAGTTCGACGTCTGTGCTCTTGATCTTCAGTATTAGGACCCTGCATGTAGCCATCAAAAACCATGCGTCATTCACCGTATTTTTGTCGGGCATGATCTACATATCTGGAAGCTAAATCTTTGTATGTTCCACATTTTGGCCATTTCATCCGATAAAGAAATGAACCGTCATCAACAACAATCAATGCATCACTTGGGACTTGAGTCAGTTTTCTACCTGTTGCTAAATCATTTGCTAGATTTGCTTTTACGGGCTTTCAGAGTGCATTGTCCTTGAATAAGGATGTTGGTATAACTGTCAGCTCGTAACTGAAATAACTAGCGATATCTTCTTCCCTCTGAGCGATGGCAAGTAGTCAAGAGAAAAGAATGTTCGGATCTATCTGAACCCTGTGGTTGTCTATTTTGACACCTGGTTGCAATTCATCTAACGTTTTAACCTTATCGCTTCTCTTGATTGATGCATCGGGGATACAAAGATTATCAAGTTTCTCCTGTATAGCAGCACAAACAAGTTCTGCCTGCTCACAGTTGATATTATCGACCATTCCCGCTGTTAAAGCTGAGGATAAGGTATGCAAAGATGGCTCATTTGGATCGAATTGTTCATGTATGTTAAACCAATTCGCACTGCTCTCCAAATCCACAGAATCATGGTTGCACCTTGCACGGCTTAATTCGGCATGTTGTTTGCTATCTTGATGGGTATCCGTGAAGTGCGTCATTGCGTCATGAACCCCTGCACCCTTGTGCATGCTATATACCCACTGGATGTGAACAGGTTCCGTGATACCCCTACCCCCTGGTCATTCCACCATGACTTTTGAGTGATCGCATGAGGACCTGTTCAATAACAAGGTCACTGGAGAGATCAGCCTAAATTCTCTCACTACTTCTAATAACGTGTAGGCCATTTATGAAACATTTGTACAAATGGGGGTGCTTGTCGGGTAGTTCGAGCATCATTTAAAGATAAAGGCGACAGCTTTTGGCGTAATTAATATGCCCTATTTCCGCAAATAAATTCAGCATATTTTGAGTTGCAAAGAGGTACAGATTCCAATCCCCAGATCTCTCAGCTTGAATGAACATTTTGAGAATTTGCACATACTCAAGATACTGCAACTACAGCTTAGCAGTTAAAGATTTCTCGGCCAAATATGATCTATATTTGCAAAGCAATTCTTCCAACTCGACTAGTTCTTTGGATGTGTAAACATCCGAAAGAGATATGCGCTTATTAAAGATACCTTCACATAAGTTCCTGATTGCCTCCATGTCTGCGTTTGTCATTGTCACGTCCAATAAAAATTGACCCCCATCACCTTCAGTAGATTCAGCACTATCTGATAAAGCTTGCGATTCTATTGGCACACAACTGAGCTTCAAATCGTCATTTGTGGACCCAGTGTTTCGGACATTGGATGGACCTGATACGTTGACATTGTCTGCCTGGGTGCACATTTTTGTCAACCTCATTGAGGACCTGGTCTATACTACCTTCACTACTGAGCAGATTAATATCTGTTCCTTTCGACAGATCAATGATAGGCAAGAAAAGGATTTCTGACTTCACTTTTAGTCCAGAATCACTGCCTGAGAAAATATGCTGCATGAACCCAGACTAATTAGGTCTTGGCACGGTCGACGAATTCAGCAAATGGCAATGCCAGAGCAAATCTGTGTTTAGCCCTGGTGGTAAAGTTATCGGCGATGCCAGATGAAGCATCGGTTTGTATTTGATTGCGGACAAGCCCTTTTCTGCAGGTTTCATGTATTGCACAATAGGAACACCTTTGTTCTCCACCAACTTATCAACATTGATCCTTTGAATTCGATTGACAGCTCTTGATTTATAGACAAGAGACGAATCATCGCTTGGTGTAGACACGGTAATAATGCCCATGCCATGAAAAGTACCTTTGCCATCAAGAGTTGCCAGATTGTGGTCAACATTGTCTGCAATACTCTCTAAGCAAAACATCAAGACTTTCAAAATATATAACCGACTGTTTATACTTCTGCACCTCATCATAGCTAGCTGAGAATCCCAGCTTAAACAGTTCATCTATCAACCAATGGGAACCAAATAAATGGTCCATTTCCACACCCACGCCAAACAAAGTGGGGGTTATTACTGACCTAGTCTGTGCCGATTGGACAGTTGAGTGACCGATGCTCGCACGCTTGATGTCCGATGGTACTATGACATTCAGTAAACATTGCAGAAGCTTCGGAATCCATTTACTACCTTTGGAAACGTCTAATATATCCTCATTAGTCAGATATTTCTGCATGTCATATTCAAATTCCTGGATTTGTGCCTTTATAATCTTAGCAGCAGTGACAACAATGCGTTCGGATTCGTCTTCAATAGACCCTCTCCTCTCAGTGTACCACAAATCATTGTCTAGATATTTGGCTACATTTTTTAAACAAACTACGTTGTTTTGACCCTGTACATTGGCGAAAAATATATTCCCCTATCGTTCCTCCAATTTCTGCTTGAAGCGTTTGGTAGAATAAACATCATTGTTAACAGCAAACTCATTCATTTTATTTTGTATCTCCGCTCCGCAAGTGTGTACAACTCAGTGCCAGGCTGAGATTCCATCCATTCGCAGGTGAGATCAAACCAGTGTGACATATGATAGTCTGCCTGCCCAGTGATTTTTGTGAGCCGACGGTCTGACTGGGATCGCGATTTCTAACAAACAGCATGTAACAATTTGCATGGTATACTGCCTCGGCTGCGACAAGATCAATACAGCTAAGGAGACGATTTTGCACATCTGCTGCCCACGAATCACCCCTATCAGCACAGCAGTTTAAAAGGCTATCTCGCATAGGTAACGTTGTTACGCTTCGAACTTGCACTCGTTGCGGTTGGCGGAAATCTACAGCAGGTTTTCCACAGAACAAGCAGTCAGATTGGAAATTGAAAGGTGCTAAACTTGATCGCAATTTATTTGCTACCGATGGGTCGTCAGTTTTCTCAGTATTACCTCTTTTGGGGTCTGTGAAATCTCGCCAACACTCGGCGTGTACTAATACTTTTCCTACGGGAGTAATGTTTTGTTTATCCTGTAGGTAGCTACAAAGATTTGAATGACCTCGCTTTTCACTGAACTCGATAAGGGTTTTCAAGCCTTTGGACAACACTTGACTTTAACAGATTTGTTGTCACTAAAGTCCCTACTGCAAATTACACAATTATCTTTGTTAAAACAATCTTGATCCATGACACGCAAATGAGAAAATAAGTATACAATGCAAATAAGTACCAAACTGCAGAACAAATACAAATAAATGCCACCCACGTCTGTTGTCACCAGTTCAACCAGATAATATGCAGTTTGGGGATAGTAAACTCGATGATGAGTTAAAAATGACAAGCAGTGATGAAGTTTGAAACGTAGGTATCATAAACGGAGCATAGACAAAAATGAACTGATCACAGGGCAAGACTACGTGCTACTGCAAAATTCTAGTTGCCACGCACGTTCTTGTAACGCCAAAAAACAATGCTCTTTATTACACAAAAAACTAGATGGTGTCACTTGTGTGCAAAGCACACTATAGTGTATCCCCGCATTTGCATCCTTGACTTTGTATGAATGCTTGATACAAAGAAGAAATGTATTATATGACACACTAAAATCATATTGAGTGGCACAGGTGACACAGCTTCGTGCGCACCTACAGACTCCACTGCAACATTTGGGCATGGTTTTAGCGTTTCGAATTACATACATGTACCCTGGGTGCCTTTCGCCGGAAACGGTCTAAGAAAACATGAAAGTGGCAACGGTGGCACCCCAAAAATCCGAAACCTTCGTGCACATCTACAGACCCTACTGCAACTTTTGAGCATAGTTTTAGGATTTCAAATTACATACTCTGGGAGCTTTTCGCCGGAAATGATCTAAGAAAACACGAAAGAAAAACGGTGGCACCGCCACGTGGCATCTGAAAAATCTGAAACCTTTGTACGCATCTACAGACCTTACTGCAACATTTGAGCATGTGTTAAGCATTTCGAATTACTTACCCTAGGAGCCTTTCGCTGGAAACGGTCTAAAAAACACAAAAGTGGCAACGGTGACACAGCCACTTAGCACCCAAACAATCCAAAACCTTCCTATGCATTTACAGACTCTACTGCAACATCTCAGCATGGTTTTAGCATTTCGAATTACATACTCTAGGAGACTTTCGCCAGAAATGGTCTAAGAAAACACAAAAGTGGCAATGGTGGCACAGCCAGGTGGCACCTGAACAATCCGAAATCTTTGTGCACATCTACAGACCCTACTGCAACATTTGAGCATGGTTTTACCATTTTGAAATACATACTGTAGGAGCCTTTCGCCAGAAATGGTCTAAGAGAACATGAAAGAGGCAACGGTAGCACAGCCACGTGGCACCCCAAAAATCCAAAACCTTCGTGCGCATCTACAGACCCTACTGCAACATTTGAGCATGGTTTTAGGATTTCGAATTACATACCCTAGGAGCCTTTCACCGGAAACGGTCTAAGAAAATGTGAAAGAGGCAACAGCACAGCCGCTAGGCAGCTGAAAAATCCAAAACCTTCGTGCACATCTACAGACCCCACTGAAACATTTGAGCATGGTTTTAGTGTTTCGAATTACATACCCTAGGAGCCTTTCGCCGGAAACGGTCTAAGAAAACACAAAAGTGGCAACGGTGGCACAGCCACGTGGCACCTGAAAAATCCGAAACCTTCGTGCGCATCTACAGACCCCACTGCAACATTTGAGCATGGTTTTAGCGTTTCGATTTACATACCCTAGGAGCCTTTCGCCGGAAACGGTCTATGAAAACACAACAGTGGCAATGGTGGCACAGCCACGTGGCACCTGAAAAATCCGAAACCTTCGTGCACATCTACAGACGCTACTGCAACATTTGAGCATGGTTTTAGCATTTCGAATTACATACCCTTGCAGCCTTTCGCCGGAAACGGTCTAAGAAAACACGAAAGTGGCAATGGTGTCGTAGCCAGGTGGCAGCTGAAAAATCCGAAATCTTCGTGCGCATCTACAGACCCCACTGCAACATTTGAGCATGGTTTTAGCGTTTCGAATTACATACCCTAGGAGCCTTTCGCCGGAAACGGTCTAAGAAAACACAAAAGTGGCAACGGTGGCACAGCCACGTGGCACCTGAAAAATCCCAAACCTTCGTGCGCATCTACAGACCCCACTGCAACATTTGAGCATGGTTTTAGCGTTTCGAATTACATACCCTAGGAGCCTTTCGCCGGAAACGGTCTAAGAAAACACAAAAGTGGCAACGGTGGCACAGCCACGTGGCACCTGAAAAATCCGAAACCTTCGTGCGCATCTACAGACCCTACTGCAACATCTGAGCATGCTTTTAGCATTTCGAATTACATACCCTAGGAGCCTTTCGCCGGAAACGGTCTAAGAAAACACGAAAGTGGCAATGGTGGCGCAGCCACATGGCAGCTGAAAAATCTGAAACCTTCGTGCGCATCTACAGACTCCAATGCAACATTTGAGAATGGTTTTAGCGTTTCGAATTACATACCCTAGGAGCCTTTCGCCGGAAACGGTCTAAAAAACACAAAAGTGGCAACGGTGACACAGCCACTTAGCACCCAAACAATCCAAAACCTTCCTATGCATTTACAGACTCTACTGCAACATCTCAGCATGGTTTTAGCGTTTCGAATTACATACTCTAGGAGACTTTCGCCAGAAACGGTCTAAGAAAACACGAAAGTGGCAATGGTGGCACAGCCAGGTGGCACCTGAACAATCCGAAATCTTTGTGCACATCTACAGACCCTACTGCAACATTTGAGCATGGTTTTACCATTTTGAAATACATACTGTAGGAGCCTTTCGCCAGAAATGGTCTAAGAGGACATGAAAGAGGCAACGGTAGCACAGCCACGTGGCACCCCAAAAATCCAAAACCTTTGTGCGCATCTACAGACCCTACTGCAACATTTGAGCATGGTTTTAGGATTTCGAATTACATACCCTAGGAGCCTTTCACCGGAAACGGTCTTAGAAAATGTGAAAGAGGCAACAGCACAGCCGCTAGGCAGCTGAAATATCTGAAACCTTCGTGCACATCTACAGACCCCACTGAAACATTTGAGCATGGTTTTAGCGTTTCGAATACATACCCTAGGAGCTTTTCGCCGGAAACGGTCTAAGAAAACACAAAAGTGGCAACGGTGGCACAGCCACGTGGCACCTGAAAAATCCGAAACCTTCGTGCGCATCTACAGACCCCACTGCAACATTTGAGCATGGTTTTAGCGTTTCGATTTACATACCCTAGGAGCCTTTCGCCGGAAACGGTCTATGAAAACACAACAGTGGCAATGGTGGCACAGCCACGTGGCACCTGAAAAATCCGAAACCTTCGTGCACATCTACAGACCCTACTGCAACATTTGAGCATGGTTTTAGCATTTCGAATTACATACCCTTGCAGCCTTTCGCCGGAAACGGTCTAAGAAAACACGAAAGTGGCAATGGTGTCGTAGCCAGGTGGCAGCTGAAAAATCCGAAATCTTCGTGCGCATCTACAGACCCCACTGCAACATTTGAGCATGGTTTTAGCGTTTCGAATTACATACCCTAGGAGCCTTTCGCCGGAAACGGTCTAAGAAAACACAACAGTGGCAATGGTGACACAGCCACCTGGCACCTGAAAAATCGGAAACCTTCGTGCACATCTACAGACCCTACTGCAACATTTGAGCATGGTTTTAGCATTTCGAATTACATACCCTTGCAGCCTTTCGCCGGAAACGGTCTAAGAAAACACGAAAGTGGCAATGGTGTCGCAGCCAGGTGGCAGCTGAAAAATCCGAAATCTCCGTGCGCATCTACAGACCCCACTGCAACATTTGAGCATGGTTTTAGCATTTCGAATTACATACCCCAGGAGCCTTTCGCCGGAAACGGTCTAAGAAAACACAAAAGTGGCAACGGTGGCACAGCCACGTGGCACCTGAAAAATCCCAAACCTTCGTGCGCATCTACAGACCCCACTGCAACATTTGAGCATGGTTTTAGCGTTTCGAATTACATACCCTAGGAGCCTTTCGCCGGAAACGGTCTAAGAAAACACAAAAGTGGCAACGGTGGCACAGCCACGTGGCACCTGAAAAATCCGAAACCTTCGTGCGCATCTACAGACCCTACTGCAACATCTGAGCATGCATTTAGCATTTCGAATTACATACCCTAGGAGCCTTTCGCCGGAAACGGTCTAAGAAAACACGAAAGTGGCAATGGTGGCGCAGCCACATGGCAGCTGAAAAATCTGAAACCTTCGTGCGCATCTACAGACTCCAATGCAACATTTGAGAATGGTTTTAGCGTTTCGAATTACATACCCTAGGAGCCTTTCGCCGGAAACGGTCTAAGAAAACACAAAAGTGGCAACGGTGGCACAGCCACGTGGTACCTGAAAAATTGGAAACCTTCGTGCGCATCTACAGACCCCACTACAACATTTGAGCATGGTTTTAGTGTTTCGAATTACATACCCTAGGAGCCTTTCGATGGAAACGGTCTAAGAAAACACGAAAGTGGCAATGGTGGCGCAGCCACATGGCAGCTGAAAAATCCAAAACCTTCGTGAGCATCTACAGACCCCACTGCAACATTTGAGCATGGTTTTAGCATTTCGAATTACATACCCTGGGAGCCTTTCGTCGGAAACGGTCTAAGAAAACACAAAAGCGGCAACGGTGGCACAGCCACGTGGCACCTGAAAAATCTGAAACCTTTGTGCGCATCTACAGACCCCACTGCAACATTTGAGCATGGTTTTAGCATTTCGAATTACATACCCTAGGAGCCTTTCGCCGGAAACGGTCTAAGAAAACACAAAAGTGGCAACGGTGGCACAGCCACGTGGCAACTGAAAAATCCGAAACCTTTGTGCGCATCTACAGACCCTACTGCAACATTTGAGCATGGTTTTAGCATTTCGAATTACATACCCTAGGAGCCTTTTGCCGCAAACGGGCTAAGAAAACACAAAAGTGGCAATGGTGGCACAGCCACGTGGCACCTGAAAAATCGGAAACCTTTGTGCACATCTACAGCCCCTACTGCAACATTTGAGCATGGTTTTAGCGTTTCGAATTACATACCGTAGGAGCCTTTCGCTGGAAACGGTCTAAGAAAACACAAAAGTGGCAATGGTGGCGCAGCCAGGTGGCAGCTGAAAAATCCGAAACCTTCGTGCACATCTACAGACCCCACTGCAACATTTGAGCATGGTTTTAGCGTTTCGAATTACATACCCTAGGAGCCTATCGCCGGAAACGGTCTAAGAAAACACAAAAGTGGCAACGGTGGCACAGCCACGTGGCACTTGAAAAATCCGAAACCTTCGTGCACATCTACAAACCCCACTGCAACATTTGAGCATGGTTTTAGCGTTTCGAATTACATACCCTAGGAGCCTTTCGCCGGAAACGGTCTAAGAAAACACAAAAGTGGCAATGGTGGCACAGCCACGTGGCACCTGAAAAATCTGAAACCTTCAGGCACATCTACAGACCCTACTGCAACATTTGAGCATGGTTTTAGCGTTTCGAATTACATACCCCAGGAGTCTTTTGCCGGAAACGGTCTAAGAAAACACGAAAGTGGCTACGGTGGCACAGCCACGTGGCACCCGAAAAATCCGAAACCTTCGTGCGCATCTATAGACCCTACTGCAACATCTGAGCATGGATTTAGCATTTTGAATTACTTATCCTACGAGCCTTTTGTCGGAAACGGTCTAAGAAAACACAAAAGTGGCTACGGTGGCACAGCCACGTGGCACCCGAAAAATCCGAAACCTTCCTACATATCTACAGATCATTTAGCAACACCCTAGTGTAATTTTAGAACTCCGAATTATATAGGTTGGGACTATTCAGCAAAAAAGTTAAAAAATAACGCATTTTTTAAGTGGCTCCACAGAAGCCACCTGGTGGCACAAAAATTTAAAAGTTGTATTTTTGGGTTGCACAGACCCTATCGAACAACTGTAGAAAGTTACAGCGTTTCGAATTACAAAACTGGACGTACGGAAGTACGGACGTACGCACGGAGATCATGACAATATCCCCGCATTTTTTAAAATGCGGGGATAAAAACAACGCTCTTTGTTAATTGTGTCATCTACAGGTAGTACTAGCATAATACAATTATATTATATTATGTTATGGACGCCTTGACATGCCCACATTTGATGAGTATATTATTGGCAAAATAAGACTAAAGAAAACTGACGCAACATATCGATTTCCCAAATCCTATAGAAATTTGTACAAAGTACTAGCCCTTTTTGAAACCTCCATAAAAAATTTTCCCTAAAGCAGATTTTGGATATGTTGTTGGGCGAATTCTCTTTCCAACGATACCAAATTTAGCTTGTTGCAATTTTTTTCCGGGTAGGTGCCCTTTTTTGCCTAGATCGACCGGACTATTTTGTGGAAAGTGATCTTCATATGATAACTGGAAAAAAAAAAAATTTTAAAAATGAAAGTTTATTTTGTTTAAATATTGGTATTAAATAAACTAAACGGCACTCCACCAGTCATGGTTGTGAACACATACTCACTGCCAACCTTAATTAAGTTGTTATTTCTAGGTTACTGTGCTGGACTGTTATTCCTGATCAATTGATTATATCCCTCTAGCAGTAAGCCACTCTACACATGCATGCATATGCATCGTTGCAACTGTCTTTCAGAAATACTTGGGATTTTCCAGAACATGCAACACTGAATAGTTTAATTTACAGAGATGGTGAGAAAACTAATTTTGATTCTGAGAAATTTGCGTAAATTCAGGTTAAACAATGTTGCGCTAGTCTATTTCAATTTGAGTGAGGTTAGGTTGAATAAAATTAAAATGTGTTCAAATTTTGATAGAAAGTGTTTTTTGAACCTCATTTTTATTCCACACGTATGCAGATTTTTAAAAAAAAATAATTGAAATGTCGTATTTTAGTTATTTTTCACAAGAAAAATGGTATGAAGATGTACTGTTTTGGTCAGAACTTTTTGTGTTTTTTATGCCTCCAGAGTGAGCCTATATTGGATAATAAAAAAATTAAATATTTTATTTTTAGCTCACCTGACTAGTCAGAAAGTCAGGGTGAGCTTTTCTTATCACTCTTCGTCCGTCGTCCGTCGACTGTCGGCCATCGTCCGTCGGCCGTCGGCCTGCGTGAAGGTGGTGTTTGAGCCTCTTTCTCCAAAACCAATGGCCACATTTTAATAAAATTTCATGTAAATAGTGGTTATATAGGGGCATTTTGATTTTTATCCAAAATAGCTTTCGGCTCATATTGAGCAGAGGTGTGGGGGAAAAACGGCCAAATTTTTTGAAAATCTTCTTCTAATGAACCACCAGTAGCAGAGACTTGATATGTGGTATACAGCGTCCTTTTGAGGTTTAGAATCAAGTTTGTTCAAGAGAAGTTTGTCGGGCATTATTTGCTTTCGTTATGGGAGGGGCAAAAATTTAGGCCACGCCTAAAATTTCTATTTTCAGAACCGTGTGTTCGATTTGAACCAAATTTGATATGAGATGATAATGGGTCATAAGTAGTTGATTGATGCAAAAAAAAATTTTCTCATTGCCCCGTGGGAACCTCGCGAGCTAAAAATAGGAAAAACCTTAAAACTGCCATATCTCCAAAACTACACGGCACAGAGAATTCTTATTTTGTATAAAGCTTACTTTTATCGAGTAGAATAGAATGGTTAAAAAAAATGCCTATCGGTTTGACCACAAGGTACTTTTTTCAGGACTTTTAAAAAGTGCTGAGTCAGCACTTTTTAACACTGTAGGCAATGGGAAAAAGATTAAAAAATCTTTTTCTCCAGATCCAGCAGGCAGAATCTTTTGATATTTGGTATACAACATTGTAGGGTGGATCTGATTCAAGTTTGTTCAAATTGGCCCCCTGGGTTCTTATTTGGGCTCAATATAGGAGCCCGATTTTGAACTTATTGCATTTCAGGCAAATTTCTTAAAAAATCTTCTTCTGCAGATCCAGCAGGCAGAATCTTTTGATATTTGGTATGTAACATTGTGGGGTGGATCTGATGGAAGTTTGTTCAAATCGGCTCCCTGGATTCATATTTGGGCTCACTATAGAAGCCCGAATTCGAACTTAGTGCATTTCAGGCAAATTTCATAAAAAATCTTCTCCAGATCCAGCAGGCAGAATCTTTTGGTATTTGGTATGCAACATTGTGGGGTGGATCTGATTCAAGTTTGTTCAAATCGGCCCCCTGGTTTTATATTTGGGCTCAGTATAAAAGCTTGAATTCTAACTTAGTGCATTTCAGGCAAATTTTTTAAAAAATCTTCTTCTCCAGATCCAGCAGGCAGAATTTTTTTATATTTGGTATGCAACATTGTGGGGTGGATCTGATTCAAGTTTGTTCAAATCGGCCCCCTGGATTCATATTTGGGCTCACAATAGAAGCCCGAATTTGAACTTAGTTCTTTTCAGGCAAATTTCTTAAAAAATCTTCTTCTCCAGAGCCAGCAGGCAGAATCTTTTGATATTTGGTATGCAACATTGAGGGGTGGATCTGATTCAGATTTGTTCAAATCGGCCCCCTGGATTCATATTTGGGCTCACTATAGAAGCCCGGATTCGAACTTAGTGCATTTCAGGCAAATTTCTTAAAAAATCTTCTTCTCCAGATTCAGCAGGCAGAATCTTTTGATATTTGGTATGCAACATTGTGGGGTGGATCTGATTCAAGTTTGTTCAAATCGGCTCCCTAGATTCATATTTGGGCTCACTATAGAAGCTCGAATTTGAACTTAGTGCATTTCAGGCAAATTTCTTTGAAAATCTTCTTCTCAAGATCCAGCAGGCAGAATCTTTTGATATTGGGTATGCACCATGCTTAGGGGGGGGTGAGATTCAAATTTGTTCAAGCCAAGTCTCTTGGTTCATATTTGGGCTCACTGTGGAAGCCCGAATTATAACTTAGTTGAAAATGAGGAATTTTCTTTAAAAATCTTCTTCAGATCCAGCAGTTGGAATGTTGTGATATTTGATATGCAGCATCCTTAGGGGGGTGAGATTCAAGTTTGTAAAGCCATCATAAAAATCTTCTTCAGATCCAGCAGTTGGAATGTTGTGATATTTGATATGCAGCATCCTTAGGGGGGTGAGATTCAAGTTTGTAAAGCCATGTCCCTAGGTCCATATTTGGACTCACTGTGGGAGCTTGAATTGTAACTTAGTTCAAAACTAGACTTTATGATTCTGGAGAATCATGACTTTTCCCGATGAGATTCCATGATAAGATGTTTTCAGAGAAATCCAGGGAGAACATGAATTTTAAGCTTTTGATGGGTATCATTGTTTATCCAGCCCAAAACGGGTTAAGTGTTGTTTTTTGAATACTCTTATTACTTCCAAAAATAATTCTCAGTGAATTCTACTTCCACTTATTTTGATCTCTCGTCTCAAATTCGGGTGCTGTGGGTATGCAAACACAGCCCATTTTATCAACATTTTGATGTTTGAGAACCTGCAAAGGGTTAACAAATGCTTCCAGGAATATTTTGTACATGCAGTCTGTAATGTCACACTAAGATCTGAGAATGGCCATTTTTTCTTGAAAATCTACGCGATGTTTTTAGAGAAATTCTCGGATAACATGAATTTTTAACCTTTTGAGGGGTAGCTTTCTGTAATCAGCCCTAAACGGGTTAATGCTTGGTTTTGTGAATACCTTCATTACATACAAAAATGATCATCGGTGAAATCCACTTCCAATGAAGGGGGTTATGTTTATCTCGCAGGTACACATTTGGTGTTATGGTTGCCCAAAGAACAACCCATTTTCTCCAAATGTCTATGCTTGGCAGCCTCTGGAGGGTTAACAAATGCTTCCCGAAATATTTTGTCCATGCAACTTGAACTATCACTCCAAGACCTGCAAAAGGTCAGTTTTTCTTGAAATTTTGTTTTGAGAAATCCACAGAAAACTGGAATTTTAAGCTTTTAAGGGGTATATCTCTTTAACCAGTCAAAAATGGGTTAAGACCTCGATTTTTGAATACACTTACTACTTACAAAATGTTTCCCTGTCAGTTTTGCGTCCGGTAAAAGAAGTTATGCATCTCTGTTGCATGCCCATTTGATGTTCAAAAACAGACTATTTTTTCAAAATCTTCACATTTAGCAGCCCATGGAGGGTTAATAAATGCTTCCCGGAATAATTTATCCTATCAACTGGTAATATGACACCAAGACCTATCAGTGGCCATTTTCTCTTGAAAACTCTACTGGATGTTTGTAAAGAAATCCAGGGAAAACATAAATTTTTAAGCTTTTGATGGGTATCACTATTGCCAACCACAAAAGGGGTTAACGCTTGGTTTTTTGAATACTCTTATTACTTACAAAAATGGCCCTTGGCAGCCTCTAGAGGGTTAATAAACGCTTACCGGAATATTTTGTCCATGCAACTTGTAATATCACACAAAGACCTCCGAGTAGTCAATGTTTCTTGAAAACCTACAGGATGTTTTTAGATAAATCCACAGAAAATGGGAATTTTAAGCTTTTAAGGGGTCTCTCTCTTTAGCCTGTCCAAAATGGGTTAAGACTTCGACTTTTGAATACCCTTACTACTTATAAAAATGTTTGCGTATAGAGTGTGCGCTCGATAAAGGAAGGCACCATTGGGTGCTGTTGGCATCCAAAAACAGCCCTTTTTATCACAATTTTGACTTTTAGCACCCCGTGGAGGGTTAACAAATGTTCACCGCAGTATTTTGTCCATGTAACTTCTATTGTCACCCCAAGGCCTGGGAGTGACAAATTTTTCTTGAAAATCTACAAGACTCGTTTAGAGAAATCCACGAAAAACATGAATTTTTTAGCTTTATGGGGGTATTGCTGTTTAACCAGCCCAGCCCAAAACGGGTTAACGCTTGGTTTTTTGAACACCCTTAGTACTTACAAAAATGATCCTCGGTGAATTCCAGTTCCAATAAAGGAAGTTATGTTTCCCTCTCGGGTATCGTTTGGGTGCTGTGGGGGTCTGAAACCGGCCCATTTCATCAAAATTTCGTTGTTTGGCAGCCTGTGGAGGGTTACCATATGCACCGCCTAATATGTCGTGTGTATCAAAGGTCGTGTCATGGGCAGTTCTAGCAATGATGAATGTTTAAAAAAAATCTATAAGACGTGTTTCGAGAAAGTGCCGATAAACCCCAATTTTGGCAGTTGTTTGCCAATTCCGGCGAAATAAGGGTTAAATCGAAAATTACGCTTTGGTACATTTTTAGATTTTTTGTCCCTCTATGCGTGTGCCAAATTGTGTGAAAATCAGCTCGAAAATGGCTTCTGAATCGTACGGACAAAAATGTGTGAAAAAAAAAAAAAAAAAAAAAAAAAAAAAAAAAATAATCCGTAGAAAAACAATAGTCTTTTCCAGAGGGAAGAGCCTAATGAGGAATTTTCTTTAAAAATCTTCTTCAGATCCAGCAGTCGGAATGTTTTGATATTTGGTGTGCAGCACCTTAGGGGCGTGAGATTTAAGTTTGTTAAAGCCAAGTCCCTGGGTTCATATAGGGGCTCCCTGTGGGAGCCCGAATTATAACTTAGTTCAATATGAGGAATGTTCTTTAAAAATCTTCTTTTTTTTTTAGATCCACTGGTCAGAATCTTTGGATATTTGGTATAAGCTTTTCTTAGGAAGAGCAGATGCAACTTGTTGAAATCAATTCTCTGGGTTGATATTTAGGCTACCATGTGAGGTGAGCGCCCTCAGGCCCCTTGGGGCCTCTTGTTTATATTCTCTTCACATAACTGAAAAATAAACTTTTTCAAATTTTTGATCAGTTGTCAATTTGATCACTCATCATTTCAACAAGTTGTCAGTTTCGGTCAGGTGTCTGTTGATGTCACTCATACCATCCCCAAGACTGGATCCAGGCCTGGCATTCTTGAAAATGCAGGTCTAAAAATCGCTTCTCTCACATGGCCTAGAGGAGCGATTAGCTCTCCTCAAGCTTACAAAAGCTAAAAATGGCAAACTGAAGTTTCACTGTTAATGAATTCTGCCCAGTGGGTTTTGTACATTTTACTTGGTGATGCAACCAAGGTAGTCTCTGTGAGATGGCTACACTAACCCTCCCACACCTCCGGGCCTCGACAAGGTGTGAGGGGCAGTGTAGCTATTTTACAGAGACCACTAACATAGCAGAGATTTGAAAAGATGTCAGTTTTAAGAATAGGCTGTTATGGTTGCTGAGGTTTTTGGTCAGTTATTTTCGCAAGCACTGTACACATGTCTCATCTCCCATCCTTGTACATGTAAATCAGCTGCACTGGGAATGGGTTCAAGTAAGCACTTTGATGAATGCATTTGATATTTATAGCCACAAAAAATATATCAAAGGAAATTTCTGCATGTAAACTATAAGTAGATAATTATTTATTGTTCATAACATGACTTGTTTACATTTAAAATGTAGATGTTTACTTGTAGTTTAACCACTCAGTATAGCAGGCTGAAAAAAACTTTGAATGGTGCAGTTTAACCACTCAGTACATCGGGCTGAAAAAACCTTTGTATGATGTAGTCTAACCACTCAGGCAGCAGGCTAAAAACAACTTTGTATGAAGTTCACCCAGTCTGATGAAAATTGGTTTGTTGAACCAGTCACAACTGAAGCAAATGTCAATATTTATTTATTTATATTATTTATTTATTGGTGTTTAAGGTCACATATTTATGCACAATGGCTAATCGTGACCGTGACAGTTTTACGGGTGGAGGAAGCCGGAGTACCTGGAGAGAACCACCGAGCAACGACGAGCAGCTGTCAGCTCCCCAACATCGTAACTCTGAACTCTGCACCACAGCACAGGCAGGGTTAGATTGGTTGAAGACATGCGCACCATCGACGTGCAGTACGCCTCAGTACACAGCGTCATCGTGCCCCCATGTAGGCAATCGGGGTGAAGTGTCTTGCCCAAGGACACAACGCGGTTGCCGCAGGTGGGATTCGAACCGAGGACCTCTCGACTTGCAGCCTGCACCTCTACCAACTGAGCCACCGCGCCCCCTAAGCAAATGTCAATAATATTTCTCAGTTTACAGTAGCGCCTTTTCAACACCTTGAAGTCTACTTGCCTCTGATGCTATACAGGTTTCGTATTGAGGATTAATGACACTTTCAGCAGTTAGGGTTTCATTATGTCAAAGTGTTTTATTGGTGGAGAAAGCCAAAGCACCACAAGAGAACCACCAAGCAGTGGTGAGCAATTGTCAGACTCTCCAGCTTACAGAGTTAGCAGCAACACAACCATGTGCGTCTATTGTAATAAAGAGAATAAATATAACCTCTGATTGAGCGTTTATTCTGAAATGTTTACACAAGAATTTGTTTTTTCTGCAGCTTATGTGGATTCTCTCCTCTCCACCCTCCAAGCTGTCTTCGAAAATAACCTGTCACAAAACAAAGCAATTACAATTCATTTGGAAAAATATATATTAAACACGTACTGGTTCATGCATTAATTAGTCATGAGTGATTTAAATTATGGGCGTTTTTAGGGAATAATTGACAAGTCAGAGTGCATGATGTCAAGTTTGTTGAAAATAAAAACAACACCGTTTATGCTTCGGAATGGATTTTATTTTAAAAAAATAAAATCACTTACCACCTTTTGACATATCAAGACAGGCAACAATCCATTTCTTGAACGTTAAATGAAAAAGAAAATCTGCATCATGCTCCGGGTAATGACAACACATCGCTACTCACCCAATTTTGCTTCAAATTCACCTGTGCATCACCGACTTTTAAAGTTTTCGAAACTGAGGGAGTAGGCTTGAACACAGATAGGGCACCTTGTTTTCAACATGCAGAAAGGTGGGTGTGGGGGGAGAGGGGGAGGGAGAGTGGGGGGGGGGGGGGGGCTAAATCACGAATATGTGCCAAGAAAAAAGGCACAGATCAGCATGGTATTAATATTGCCTGGTTAATAGCCCATAGCAAATTAAAGGCCATTAGGTTGGAATTATTCAGCTTTATTCACAATATTCATGAAATATAATATGCACATGCAAGTCTAAAAAAATAAATTGGCCCCAGTGAACAAAAATCAGCCTGGTCGACCACCTCACCAGGACTACAGTTCTCTGATCACAAAAGCGGTCTTTTAGTCGATCGGCTCTTGATCTGGCTTTGGTTCTGTCGCGATTGAGAATCGCGGTTCTGTCGATAAAACGCGGCAGAAAGGAGAAAGAATCGAGACAAAATTTAGGTAGAATCGAGAGAAAATCGCAACGGAAACACCAATACATTGTGAGATGATTTGTTACATGTATTCCTCGACGGTGAAAACTTCGAAGTTTGGCGTGAATGGATCGTAGATTCTAAGATTCGTTTGATGTATTCGTATGTCGCAATTAAAAAAAAACAACAAAATCCAGTCGAGTTACAAACCTGAAGATATTTTCCAACTCGCCCCCTTTTCAAATCGGCAAAAGTAAAACTTTTTGAAAAAAAAGTGTGCGGAGATGTAAATGGGTGTGAACAAATCAACACTATCCGTCTGTGCTTGTAAATCCTCAGCGGGGGGGGGGGGGGGGGGAGGGGGGGGGGGGGCAATGCAAATGCATCACTCGGGATGGGAGGTGTATGTGCTGAGGGGGTGGGGGGCTTAAAAGGATTAAATTGACCTGGATGAATATTTTGCGGATCAATATTCATAACCAAACTGACTACGAATTGACTTGATAACGAATTGGCACTTTCGCCATTAAAAACCGCCATGCACCTAAAAGTCCGAAAAATTGACGCTTCACATGCTTCATAAAATACAAATGTGTTCATGTGATGTCAGTCATTTTGATAATTGAAGGGATAAAATATCGTTTTTTTATTTTTCAAGATCCCAACAACCAACAAAACTCTTGAATTTCTAACGGAGAGAATAGTTGGAAACAACGATATTGTATTCACTCCAAACGACAGATTGTGGGGAAATGCGTGAAACTGAAACGGAAAGTACAAATTAAGTTGAGATTGGAGGGTGCTGCCTACACAATGTCAGAGCGAAGGGACAAAAAAAGGCGAGTGAGAGGTGAAAGACATAGTGGGTGGAGCGGTGGGGTGGGGTGGGGGGAGTGTCTGCCTCAAGTCCATGTTTATCATGATTTTCAAATTCAGATGAATACGATTATGAATTTATGTTATGATTAATGTTGGGCAATCGCGACATCTAGGAAGTGTTGAATTTGACCTTTTTTTTAGAATACACAACAACTCGATACATTGGTTAGGTCTACATGTACATTTACATTGCAAACCAGTTGCATTTGTTCACATCCAGTTCCCTCCGACCAAATCGTGGCGCTGTCGACGTTCGCGAAAAATCTCAGCGAAAATCCAATCGGCGGAATGGAGATTGTGTTTCGCTTTTGCTGCGCTTCTGTCGATAAGGTTTTTTTCTTGTCTGTCACCTTGATCGCGACTGCATTGAGAACGCGCCATGATTTGGTGTCCGCTTTTGTGATCACAGTACTGTATCTATCGGCCTGGTCACTATTCTAAAATGCAAGCCCTGATGGAAATGTTCAGCCAGTATACTTATATAATTTGCAATTTCACTTTAAATCGAAAATAAAAATACTGCAACAGTCATGCAGAGGTTTGACTTGTCGGCCTGCCTAAATCCCAATTTTCCAGATCATTGACGTTGGTTAATGCTATGATCGTAATTCAGAATAAAACACTCTGTAAGACAACAAATGGAGAAGAACATTTTTAGCTTAACTTGACAAAGTCAAGATGAGCTATTGCCATCACGCATGCGGAAATAAAAATACTGCAACAGCCATGCAGAGGTTTGACTTGTAGGCCTGCCTAAATCCCAATTTTCCAGATCATCGACGTTGGTTAATGCTGTGATCGTAATTCAGAATAAAACACTCTGTAAGACAACAAATGGAGAAGAACATTTTTAGCTTAACTTGACAAAGTCAAGATAAGCTATTGCCAACACGCGTGTGGAAGTCTTTTAGTCTGCGAGTCTGTTCACATTTACCTTTAGCTTGAGCTACACCCCGCAGTTCTTGTCTGATCGTCACAAAATTTCATATGCAGGTTTGGGGTCATGTCTAAATGAGAACGTCCCCTTTTGGTTGCAATCGGTCAACCTGTATGGCTGCCCGCACCCAAAATCCAAAAACCTTTAGCACAGTCTACACGTCATATTTATGGAGGGATTTCATTGTAACTTGATAGGTTGACTTCATATAATGTCTAGATGAGAACGTCCCCTTTTGGGCAACTGTGATGGCAACAGAGGCCCGAAGCCCGAAAACCTTTAGAATATTCCACAGGCCAAAATTATAAAGGGATTTCATTGTAGCTTGGTAGGATGACTCCAAGTTTGTGGTTAAAAACCCAGACAAACACCACCACCCCCTCACCCCCACCCCCCAATTAGGCTTTTTTTTTTCCTTTTTTTTATCTCCAATATGCATTTTGAACTATTTACAGTCACTACATGTGAAACCTTTTTTTTTTAGACTTATATACCTCCCCCCCTGCCCCATCTCCCCCACCCCACCCTGGGGGGGGGGGGGGGGGGGGGGGGGGGGCAATTAGGCACTTTTTTTTCTTTTGTCAAAAATACTGGTTTACAGTTTTGTTTAAAAACCCAGACAAACACCACCGTCCCCACCCTCCCCAAATTAGGCATTTTTTTTTATTTCCTCCAATATGCATTTTGAACTATTTACAGTCACTACATGCAGAACCTTTTTTTTCCTTTTGTCAAAAATGCTTTTTTACAGTTTTGGTTAAAGTTTGTGGTTAAAAATCCAGACAGAAATTATCATCACTCCTCCCCCCCCCCCCCACCCCCCCACCCCCCCACCCCCAATTAGGTATTTTTCTTTTTTCTTTCCTCGAATATGCATTTTTAACTATTTACAGTCACTACATGCGGAACCTTTTTTTAACCACATTTAACCCCCAACCCACCCTCCCCACCCCCGGGGGTGGGGCAATTATGCACCTTTTTTTTCTTTCGTCAAAAATGCTTTTTTACAGTTTTGGTTAAAGTTTGTGGTAACCACAAAAACCCAGACAAACACACCCCCACCCCCCACACCCCCACCTCCATGGTGCCAGTTAGGTATTTTTTTTTTCTCTGCTCAAAATGCATTCTGAAGCATTTAGACTGACCACATGGAAAAAAAAATGGACTCCCCCCTGACACACCCCCACTCTCCCCCACCCCTCACCCCCCACCCCACCTCCTCCTCACCCAGGGCCATTCATGCAATATTTTTTCTTTGGTACAAAATGCATTTTTAGCCTGACTGTTTATAGTCAGGGCTATAGTCATGACTTTCGTCTGTGCATCTGTCGATCCATCCATCTGACTGTAAACAATTGGTTGCCGACTGATAACTCCAGTTTGGATTATTTGATTTCAACCAAAGTTGATATGTGTATTTTCCAGCTAGTAATACAGGCCAGTTTTGAATATAGGTTCCACAACTACCCCCACCCCCACCATCCCACTCACCCCTCCCCCCCCCCTCCCCCCCCCCCCCCCCCCCCCAACCCCCCAGTGTCACTTAGGCAATTATTCCCAAAATGCATTTTGAAGCATTGGGAGTTATTACATGCAAAAAAGAAAATTGACTCGTATAGCCCAACATTGCTTTATGTACTGCATCTTTAATCCTTTACCTAACACAAGTTGAAGCCAACAGTATAAATTATTTTTCTGAAACATCAGTTTTTTTCATTTTTTACTTCTAACCATGGCTTATTAGTCCATATTGGAACAAGCTCATCAAGTTTGTTCCATTAATAGGTCATGAGGTATGTTTTGAAGTAGAGAAATGAAAAAATAAAATTTGAATAGCAAATTTTGTATATCACGTGTGCAGATATGGCAGATTCGTTAGGTAAACTGTTAACAAAAAATGGCTCCAACTATTTTGTGTCTAAGCATTGCCATTCCTGGGAAAGTCGGGCTGCATGCGTGACATCACTCTAGTTTTCAAATTCTCAGATTTTGTTTTTGACCACAAAGCACAGCTCAAGTTCACCTTTGCCCGTAATCGCATGTACCGTTCCATAGTTATTCCCCTTGAATGATTGCAAATTTGTGAATTATGTGGCTTCCAGATGATAACTTTAGTTTGCCTTGACTAATCTGTTTCAAATTCTCAGATTTTGTTTATGACCACAAAGCACAGCTCAAGTTCACTTTCGGTCAAAATCCATATACCTTTCCAGAGTTATTCCTCTTGAATTTGTGCATTTTGTGTTTTCCGGATTATAAGTTTAGTATGGCCTTACTGAATTTTTATACGCCTGTTGAAAAACCGTCGAATTATGGAATCAGTCTCTCTCTGTCCTTTTGTTTATCCATTTGTCCATTCTAGGGCTGTCACGATTTTTTAATTTAAGAATCGATTAATCGTCGCAAATAATCGATGATAATCGACTGATCATACCTAGATGACCCCCATCTCCTTCTCTTTGAAGTCGATAAAAATGAAGTTGAAGTGAGTTGACCTACCTCAAGTAAACAACAAAGGCGATCCTCTTTTAGTTACATTCAAAGCTTTGATGTTCTGAACTTTTGAACCGTCAGTGTAATAATCAAGACCGGTCGGCAGTTGCGAACTTCGCAACTGCCGACCGGTCTTGATTATTACACTGACAGTTCAAAAGTTCAGAACATCAAAGCTTTGATGAATGTACCTGAAAGACAAATGCTTCCAATAGCTTCATGGGGTTTAACATCGATGTTCTTAACTCTTTACCTTTAGAAACAATAGTTTTTTCAACATATTTTCTTTTAATTATTACACGTCTAAAACGGGATATAATTTACCGATTATTCGACAACAAAAAATACAAATCGATTTCGCTGTGACCGATCAACAATCGATTAATCGAGTAATCGTGACAGCCCTAGTCCATTCGTTGGTCTGCTCGTTCGTTAACATTTGGTTTCCAGATGATAACTTTAGTATTTTTTTTTTCGATTGACTCCTAAACTTGGTATGTGGTTTAATCAAAACAAAAGACAGGTCAAGTTCGAATATGGGGTCAGTTCGAACTTCAAAGTTCCCCTGAATTATGGCGCTTGTTGGACATAGAATGCATCAAATATTTGGTTTCCGGATGATAAATTTCATTATTTGTTTTCCGATTGGTTCCAAACTTGGTATGTTGTTTAATCACAACAAAATACAGGTCAAGTTCGAAAATGGGGTTGGTCCGATCAATTTTCACCCTCACCCCCATCCTTACCCCAACCCTTTAAAAATACAAAACGGGCATATAATGTCCGGCTAGGCGGTGCTCTTGTTTTAATGTGATTTGTGAAATCTCGACCAACTGGTGTATAATTATTATAATTGTGTAGTGCCCTGATCACAATCTGAGGGAGAAAAATACCACTTATGTGATTACAGTTCTCAATGTTCTTTTTACTTTTAGGTTTTTCCCCAAGGTATGGGGTCAATGTCTGGAGTGTCATCCTTGAAAATACATGAATGGAAAGAACACAGGCTAGTGAGAGTGCAGCGTAATTCGAGTGGGAAACTTGGTTTTAGGATCAAATCCATACCATTAGAGGTATGTGTACATTGATATGGCAATTCATTTTTTGATACTCTTCTCCTGGGGGAGGTTTTCACAAGAGGGTTTCCACCTGGTGGTACCCTATCAACATAAGAGACACAGGGTTCCCGTTGCTTCTTGAATTCCTTGTAAGTCAAGGAATTTAAAAACCCTCACCCAAGGCCCTTAAAACCCTTTTAATTCAAGTAATCTACCTCGTACATGTATCTCCTGGAAAATGTAGCACTGGGCTATCCAATGGTGAAACATACTAAAGTCACAGAATCGGGACGGTTTCGTTCATTTGCTCACCTACCTGAAAGACATGGGGAGCTTTAGTGATCAATATCAATATCAGTGTATTCATTCAATATTTGGTATGTGAGACTTTAACAATCTGTAAAAATGGTTTGAAAACTTGTACTGTTTGGGCATTCTGAGCAGAGGTATCACCCTTAATTAGTTAATTTTTGACTGTTTTCAGCTCGTTAGCATGATAACTTGAACAAATATCAATGGATTTGGTCAATATTTGGAATGTGAAACTTTCCTAATGTCTTGAGTTGGTTCGACTACTGGTATGGCTTGGCCATTCCAAGCAGAGTTATGGCCCTTAATTAGTTAATGTTTGCCCGTTTTAAGCTCATTACCATGATAACTTAACAAATATCAGTGGGTTCATCCAGTATTCGGTATGTAAAACTTTCTTAACCCTTTACCTAATGAATCGCCCACATCCGCCCGCTTAATATGCAAACTGAGCAGTTGAAAAAATTAAATTTTTCAAAATATTTCAACAAAACCATATCATGTGACCCCTCATGGGAACGGGCTCATTGAGCTCATTCCAATGAGGGGTCATATGATATGGTTTTGTTGAAATTCTTTGAAAAATTTAAAAAAATGATATTTAAAATAATAAATTTTGATATCGTCTGCGCTGGGTAAAGGGTTAACCGGTAGAGTGCTAAGTTATTTTTGGTTGTCAGAATTTGTTTGCATGTCATTACCTTGTTACAATTCATGGGAGAGTGCGCACAGGCACTCTCTCAAGAATTGTATAACAAGGCAAGTTCATGGAAATGAAGCAAATCCTAAGAATATGAAGCCTTTAAGATGCAGTACCTGCACTTCAGAATAAGGCCCAAATATGGGCTTCCAGCACTCTACCAGTTTATGTCTTGAATGAGTTCGAAAACTGGTACAGTTTGGCCATACTGAGCAGAGTTATGGTCCTTAATTAGGCCTAAAAAGTTAAAAATCTGTTTCTCAGGCCCACCCACATTGTCCTTTTGGCTGCTGCATGCTCTCTTTTTATAACCAGTGCAAACTTGAAAGAAAAAAAATTAAATGGTTTATGTCTGATATTTCACCCAAGTTAATAGAATTGATAAATTTGAGTGCTACAAGGCTTTGCAATACTTTTAGTTTAACATTGCAAAGCCTTCTTGCGCACAAGGGACCAAATACACCCTCACCCATGCTATTCTGTAGATTATGAGGCATAAAAGAAAACAAGAACATGAACTTTTGATGGTAAAGAAATAATTACAGAAATAAAATGCCCCAACAAAATCCCCCACCCTCCCCCACCCCCACTCCTGACCACATGCTATTTTACAAAAAATGCTCTAAGAAACATATCTACTTAGTGTGGCCTTAGTTCATATTTGTTTGTTTTCAGGTCATCAGCACCAAAACTTGAACATTTATCAATGAATTTGTGCAAACAGTAAAAAACAAAAGAAGAATCAATAGGGCTGAAACGGTTACATGATTTTCATAACCAGTTAACTGCTTCCAATAACCACGGTTAACCAATTAACCACAGTTAACCATACAATTCCTTTGGCGTATGTCTTTGGCAGTTCAACTGAGGGCGAGATCAAACTGAAAAATGACAAAATCAGTCCCAGCAGTGCACCGTCGGTGGCTGGCATTGCCAAGGCAAATGCTGTGGTAGCAATGAAGGAAAGTTTATTTAATATGCAAATACGATTATATTATGGAGCTCCCCCCTAAAAGTTGAAATAATAATTTGAATATACTAACACGGGTAACCTCTTTAAACTGAATTTGAATTTCCTCAATAATCAATCGTGGTATGAACCCTTGAAGCCTGTCATTGTATTTAAAAACAAAATGACAACATATCCGCCAATGAACTTGCATTGTGGGGCAATTTGAAATATGCTGTCAAAATGGGAACATTTTTGCAGTAAAAAAACAAGTGCATTTACTCCGGAAAAGCCACCAAAAGGCTCCATTTGATAGCATATTTCAAGGCTCCCTTTAATAACACCCCCCCCCCCCCCTTAAATTGCTTGTGCTTTCGCCATGAGCATCAGATGCTTTCGGCATCTGAATGCAATGACCCTTGTTAATTGCCAAGGGGAGGGACAATTTCTGTTGACGTATTGTTTTTGCTGAAATTACCAGGACTGCAAATGGACACACGAACCCTGTATGACATTCCCATCTGATTACTCAGAATAAATTTCTTGTCAAGTTATCCTCTGTTGAAGTGATTATAATTTATGGAAAAATCCCCTCCTCCTGTTTGTATCTCAACTGTTTTGAGGCTGTTAACATCGACCAAGCTACCAAACAAAACATCGCCGTGACGAAAAAATAGAATGCGTGCATTAGTTCAAAGAGCATATCCTGTAACAGCATTGATGTTTTTCGCCTGCTTCTTCATGATCGTTTTAACTCTACTTGAGTTGGTATATGTTATATGTGGTGATGGTTAACTGGTTATGGAAATCAGAACCGGTCATGTCCATGACGATTATTCACCGGTTAACTGTTTCAGCCCTAAAAATCAATTTCGGCCAATCAAAATCTGGGACGAAAATAGATACAATTTCATCATGAACCTCATGTTGAATTGTGTATAAACTGCGAGTGTTACTTTGCAATTCATTAAATTTTTATATGACAACCAATGACCGAGGCTAGCTGGTGCAAACTCGATATTATCAAGGGCCAAACACAAATTTTGAACCTCCCCCAATCCCCAAAATTTGCGTACAAAACCGAAAATTAAAAGTCCTCTCTGGCCCTCCATACCTTTACTCTCTGTGAGGAAGAGACCGAATTGGCGTAAACGTTATTCTTTGTTTGGCCCTAAAGTCAGTAACAATGAGCCAACATCTGTGCTTTAAAATCTCCTTTTTATGTGTACCCATACTATGTATGGTACACATAATGTCGGCATCCGGGGTGGCCCTCCATCGTTTGTCCATCCTTTGTCTGTCCATCCATCTGTCTGTCTGTCCGGCATCCATATCCATTTCTTTGGCATTCTATAACTTGAAAAATATTGCTTGGATTGTCATGTTACTTTATATTTGTGTCCAGGTTACTGATGTGCCAAGCTGTATAGTTTTTGGTGTAAATATGATAATTTAATCCTGAGATATTAACTCTTTGTATTTCAAATTGAGAATTCTTCCATTCCTTTTCGCATGAGATAACTCAAAAAATATCAATCCAATTGTCATGTCACTTTATATATATCTTCAGGTTACTGATGTGCCGTGCTGTGTAGTTTTTGGTGTAAATCTGATAATTTGATCCTGAGATATTAACCCTTTATCCTTCAAATTGAAAACACCTCCAAAAATTGGTCCTGAGATAATAACAGCTTTCTACTAGTTGCACGTATGAGTACACATCTGACGATTTAATTGGCCTATCTTTAGCTCAACTTTGGCGAAGCCAAATTTGAGGTATTGTCATGGCCTGTCCTCCGTCCGTCCATTGCGCCGTCAACACGGCTCGGGCTAGAGGCTGTATTTATGAACCAATCTTTACGAAACTTCTTGGGTACCTTTGTTATAACCTTGGAACGAGAACGAGTGTTTTTAGGTCCGGTCCAAAATTCAAGATGGCCACTGGCAGCCATTTTGTACAAAATTAGGTGCAATCAGATTTTTGCGCAGAACTTCCATATGAAAGCTCTGATTTGAATAATTTTTTGTGTGAATGTTTAGTACCATGGGATACATCACATATAATACAGGTTTTTTTCTCGTTCGTAAATTATGCAAGTTAGACTAACTTTGATTTATTTAGTGTTACTTTCAGCACTGTAAGTGCAAATGCCAATACGGCTCGAGCTAGAGGCCGTATTTATGAACTGATCTTTACAAAACTTCTTGGGTACCTTTGTTATCACCATGGGACGAGAACGAGTGTTTTTGGGTGCGGTCTAAAATTCAAGATGGCTGCCAGTGGCCATTTTGCACCGAAATTAGGTTGAATCAGTTTTTTGTACACAACTTCTATACAGCTCAGGCTAGAGGCCATATTTATGAACCGATCTTTACGAAACTTCTTTGGTACCTTTGTTATCACCGTGGGATGAGAACGAGTGTTTTTGCGTGTGGTCCAAAATTCAAGATGGCCACCAGCAGCCATTTTGTACCAAAATTAGTGCAATCAGTCTTTTGTACAGAACTTCTGTATGAAAGTTCTGATTTGAATAAATGTTTGTATGAATGTTTAGTAACATGGAATACATCACATATAGTACGGGTTTTTTTCTCGTGCAGAAATTATGCAAATTAGATGAACTTTGATTTATTCAGTGCTACTTATACACTGTAAGTGCATATGTCAATACGGCTCGGGCTAGAGGCTGTATTTATAAATCGATTTTCACAAAACTTCTTGGGTACCTTTGTTATCACCTTGGGACGAGAACGAGTGTTTCTGTGTGCGGTCCAAAATTCAAAATGGCTGCCAGTGGCCATTTTGTACCGAAATTAGTTCCAATTAGTTTTTTGTCACAACTTCTATACAGCTCGTATTTATGAACTGATCTTCACGAAACTTCTTGGGTACCTTTGTTTTCACCTTGGGACAGGAACGAGTGTGTTTTCGGGTGCCTTTGTTATGACTGTGCTATGAGAACAAATATTTTGGGGTTCAGTCAGACCCAGATTTCTTTTCTAGTTTACCATCTGACTGTCACCCACCTTTACAATACTTTACCTATACAATTGTTACAGGCCATGGTCAGAATTTATGTGCAGACCGTTACTATACTTTATATGTACCTTTGTTATCAGGTCATTACCTAGATGTTTGTCATTGCTGTGTCACATACTATACATGTACATGTCTTAACAAGTTGAGCTACAGTGTCATTGACACTTTCATTTTCTAATTTGGGCCCTGAAAAGGTACCTAATTAACCCTCTTTGGAACTATAGCTTGTTCCAGTGAGGAGTCACAGGCAATACTTCTTCGGGGAGGAAGTGGAAAAATAATTAAATTTGAACGGCGATTGGGAAGGTGGGGGGATGAGGTTGTATCTGTTTACTTACAGTTATGGAGAGGAAGTGGAAAAATAATTAAATTTGAACGGCGATTTGGGGGGGGGGGGGGGGGGGTGAGGTTGTACCTGTTCACCTACGGTTACTTTTATGGCAAACAAAGCCCAAATAGATTGGGGAATAGGCTGTATCTTTTCCTGAATATTGCACTTTTTCACATTTATTTATATTTATTTATTGGTGTTTAAGGTGACATATTTCTGCATAATGGCTAATCATGGCCACGACAGTTTTATGGGTGCAACTGTCAGCTCCCCAATATACTACACGTAACTCCACACAAGCAGGGTTAGCATTGGTTGAAGACAAGTGCACCATCGACATGAAGTACGCCTTAGTACACAAAGCCACCATGCCCCCACGTGGGACTGGGTATTGGGGTGGGGGGCTGGTGGGTGAAGAGTCTTGCCCACTGACACGACGCAGTTGCCACAGGTGGGATTCGAACCAAGGACCTTTCAGCTTGTAGCCAGCACCTCTACCTGCTGAACCACCGCGCCCCCATGGCCATTTTATGTTTACTTTCGACTGAAACTCCAGCCAAAACAAACAGTGGCCTACAGCTTTAATGGAGTACCTTGGAGGGGGGGGGGGATCAAAATCTTTTTTTTTTTTGTATATCAGTTACAAAGGACAAAAATAGCATACATCTGTTCTATAAATGAAATGAGGATAGAGTTGAGACATTAAACGTAATATTAATAATATATTTCATTTCTCTTTTAGGGGGGGTGGGGGTGGGGATTTAGCCACACAATCTTGTGCCCGTGTTGACCTGTAGGCTGTTCATGAATACTCATTCAAATCTCCAATGAGATATTATACTTTTTTGTTCCAAGTATACTTTTTAAAATTTCCTCTTGCTTTTGTTGTCCACAGAGTGTTTTATTTTTACATTTACGTACTTGTATACAGCTGAACATTGGGTAATTTGCTTGCCGCAATTAGTGCAGATCATTTGTTTTTAGCTGTCATCAGACTTCTGAAGGTTTTTTTTTCATCCTCCACAGGATTCTCGTTACATTTAATTTTATGTGAACAAATGAAAAAGATTAAATTAAACCTATGAAATTAAACTTTTTTGTTCGTTCAAACAAATATAACGGAAATCAAGCAGTAGAAGTTTTGACCGGTGTTTCTGTTTCACCATGCACAAGACAAACATGCGGCACTTTTTTCAGTTTTTTTTCACTGGGTGGGTGGATTTGAAGTTCCAGCGAATAGAGGTGTGTCATGAAACTTACTTGGATGTCAAGATAAAGAAAACGAAGGGGAGCCACTGAAATAGAATTTAAAAAACTCCAAAATCGGGAAGATTTAACCTGTACTTTAGATCGAGAATTGCGAAACTGAAACTTACTCCCCAAATAGGCCTAAGCATTGAATTTTCAATTTTTAGCTTAACTTGACATAGTCAAGAATAGTGCGTGCAGAAGTCTGTTAGTCTGTGAGTCTGTGACGTCTGTTCACATTTTCCTTTAGCACGGGCTACACCCCGCAGTTCTTGTCTGATCGTCACAAAATTTATTCCCCAAATAGGCCTAAGCATTGACTTTTCAATTTTTAGCTTAACTTGACATAGTCAAGAATAGTGCGTGCGGAAATCTGTTAGTCTGTGAGTCTGTGACGTCTGTTCACATTTTCCTTTAGCACGGGCTACACCCCGCAGTTCATTTCTGATTGTCACGAAATTTCATATGCAGGTTTGGGGTCATGTCTAGATGAGAACGTCCCCTTTTGGTCGCGATCGGGCAACCGGTATGGCTGCCCGACCCCAAAACCCGAAAACCATTAGCACAGTCTACAGGTCGTATTTATGAAGGGATTTCATTGTGACTTGGTAGGATGCTTCTGTATAATGCCTAGATGAGAACGTCCCCTTTTGGGCATGATCTATCAACCGTGATGGCTGCCCAAGCCCAAAACCCCAAAACTTTTAGCACAGTCTGCAGGTCATGTTTAATGTGGAGGGATTTCATTGTAACTTGGTAGGATGACTCCTTATGATGTCTAGATGAGAATTTCCCCATTTGGGCATGATCTGCCAACCGTGACGACTGCCCGAGCCCAAAACCCGAAAACCTTTAGCACAGTCTACAGGTCATATTTATTGAGGAATTTCATTGTAACTTGGTGGGTTGACTTCATACAATGTCTAGATGAGAAAGTCCCCTTTTGGACGTGATTGGGCAACTGTGATGGCTACAAGTGCCCGAAGCCCAAAATCTTGAGCACAGTCTACAGGTCATATTTATGAAGGGATTTCATTGTAACTTCTTAGGATCACTCCAGATGATGCCCAGATGAGATTGTCCCCTATGGTTGCGATCATTCAGCCATGATGGCTGCCCGAGCCCGAAGCCCGAAAACCTTTAGCGCAGTCTTCAGATCATATTTATGAAGGGATTTCATTGTAACTTGGTAGGTTGACTTCATGTAATGTCTAGATGAGAACAGCCCCTTTTGGACACAATTAGGCAACTGTGTTGGCTACAGGGGCCCAAAGCCCGAAAATCTTTAGCACAGTCTACAAGTGATATTTATGAAGGGATTTTAATGTAACTTGATAGGATGACTCGTTTTGGAATAATTTCACTGTAACTTGGTAACTTTTGTTGATATACGTTAACTGTGAGGGCCACAAACATTAACTGTGAGGTCATATTAACCCACCCCTCAGCTCTTTAGTACAGTGTACACATCATTTTATTTTTATCATAAACATAGCATACAGGGAACAGAAATGAACATATTCCCAATTATCACAATTCTTGTCTTATTTCATAATCCTTTCATAAACATTGAACATTATCCTTTTCATCAAACACAACACGCAAGTTAAGCTACAGTGTCATTGACACTTTCATTTAGTTGCATAATCGTCATCTGGGTGTCCGCTATTGTGTGTCATGCACTGTTATAGCATTGGCACTGGGAAGATTTTGTCAGCTGGAAATAAAAACGACGAAAAAATCTGTTGTTATTTAGCTTTATTTCATCAATTCCATGCACCCATACTTCCATTCGTTTCTTAGAATGTCAAGGCATAATTGTATTTTTTTCTATCTCTCTGCCAAAGGATCACAATTAAATTCTCGAAACTACTTCTGCTTTATAATTATACGCAGACGTCCAATGTTAGCCTACATGCACATGTTTGTACAGTGAACGTGCATGTACATGTATACAAGATATACTGTTAGGTCACTTGACCAAGATAATCTCTATCACTAGCCGACGCGGCAGATTCACTCAAACTATCAGATTCACTGTTCCTTTCATTACCTGATCACTAATCCCCATCACTCGATTTTCCGGGGACTGTGGTTGTTGCTGAGCTTCGTCGCCACAGGTTTTAATCTTTTATGCTCGCAGTCGCTCATCCGGTGACGGGCGAATTGGTGGTAATCCTCCCTCCACATACTGTACAACTCTGCCCTGACAGTGGCAAATTGGGAGTTGATCAGACGTGATGCTGCCCTTGCGTCGTCACCACTTATAGATGACAAGGTGAAAAGCTCTCTCCGAGTCGCTCCGGTCTCCGGATATACTCTATTTGACGACAAGCTTTCGTTAGTCTATGAATAGGCTACAAGAAAGCTTCCAGAACACTGCTACTGAAGTCTGCACCTCCACACGCTTCAATAGACCAGGGTAAGCGAGGCCGTTCTGCTTACTCAGCTAAGGGAACTCCTCGCGAGGGTACAATAAACCCTCTTATACTTCGGAGGTCGTCAGTATAGCAACTCGGGAAAGGGGCACAGGTCTGATCCAGACTATAGGTCAGACGCCCCTAACCCGACGGGACGAGGTTCTTCATGAGGAGGACATAGTTTCTCCTTCCGTAAGCCTTGTTAGTCGTATAGGTCATGAATAAGACCTCTATTGCTTACCATTTGATGGAAGGTTATCATCTTCATGAGAAACTGGATTTATGTCACGGAAGATCAGTGGGTAAAAGTGTTGTCTCGGAAGGCCTACGGCTTTGATTCCGAACATAACCCCCCCACTTACAAGTTTTCCGCGTTGGACAAATTTTACGGCGGATCCTTTCAAAAGGGAGTCGGTCCTAGTGAAGGTACAGGCTCTCTTATTGAAGGAAGCATTAGAGGTTGTTAAGAATAGACTTCTATTGCTTTCCACTTAGCGGAAGGTTATCAAAATCGCAAAAAAAGTGGAGGAAATTGCAGAAGATCAGTGGATGAGAATGTAGTTTCGGCAGGCCTGCGGCTATCAGTCCGAGCAAAGCACCACTTACTACACATACGTGTTGGTCAAATCTTCCGGCAAATTCTTCCAAGAGAGTCTCTCCTTGTGGAGGTATAGGCTCTCCTATTGAAGAAAAGCAATAGAGGTCATCAAAATATTCTCCAGGTTTTTTCAAATCACCTGTTTTTCGTCCTGAAGTTGGACGAATAGTGCATAGATAGACGGAGACAACTGTCTTGTTTGGAATAGAGCTGTTAGAGGGAATAGGTACGTCTTTTCCCTCTCGGTGTTGTATTCCTTGGCGCCAAGACATTTAATGTCATTTTGGACGCCATAGGAGCCTTATGTACTATTACAGTGGTCTTTTCTTAGCGGCTAGTGTTGTAAGTATCCATTTAGTGAGCTTTCAAGGCCGCAAGTGACCCAGATATGTCTTCAAGTAGATGAAGACTCATAACTGCATAGCTACCTTGAGATTACTGTCTCTTTGGGAATTACAGCTGTTTGAATAGCGGCTTGTCATTCCCTACCTTGCACGACGATGGTTGTAAGTCTCCGTTTAGTGAGCTTTCAAGATACCTGTCTTCACGGAGAGGAAGACTTCTAGCTACGTTAGTAAGGCTCTGACTGCTGTCTTTTGGGAATAAAACCGATAAGGTACAGTGCTTTTCGGTTTGTTTTCATTGGTGTCATAGACTTGAGTCTTATTGTTTACTCCATAGTAGCCTAGTTAGAATCATGAGCGAGATTGTTTCAGTAATTATGCAATGACATAACTGAATTTATTATCTCTTGGGACTGCTGTCTCTTTGGAAATTTAGGGCTGTTAAATAATCATTCCCTACCTTGCACAATGATAGTTGTAAGTCTCCGTTCAGTGAGCCTTCAAGGTCGCAACTTACACTGATATATCTGTCTTCACGGAGATGAAGACTTTCAAGCTATGGCTAGCGTTGTAAGTCTCCGTTCAGTGAGCTTCTAAGGCCGCAGTTATCAGCCTTTTATTGTCTTCACATATAGGAAGATATTTAGCTGCTTCAGCTAGGCTGAGTTCGTTGTCCTATCGGGCAGGATACTGTATGTTAGAGGAGGTTATTCTCTTCCTACTGGTATGGTTTGGTGTTAGTTATATGAGGCGATAACCTCTATTGATGATGCCATATTTACCTTGTGTGATTATTTCAATACGGTGTGTTTGTTTATCACGTCCCTCTCTGACCTTAGTGGCATTATGGAGTCGGTCAGACATGAGGGAGCCCTGCGGTTCCTATACCATTTGTTGACTAACACAAGAGCGACACAAGTAATGTGGGTGAGGGGGGGTCAGTATAAATTTTTCATCGAATAAGAACACGCCCCCAGCCGCCCACCCATCCCCCCTCCCTCCTCCAAAGTGTTAAGAGACGATTACAGTGCAAGGCGTAGTTTTCTTCCTGTAAGCCTCAAATGCATTCAAGTATATATGCATGCTTTTCATGGCTCCTTGCTTGCCGGCTGGGCCATGTTCTAACGGCGACCTCATGGGCGCATCCACTTTTTAGTTGGTTTGTTTCCTGTGGTTGTTCGTTTATAAGTCATATACGAGCATATGATTCTTTATCAATAAAATTGCTAGCCTTTGTGTACTTGTATGGTTGACATGTTGGTTATCTGGGCGTCATTCTCCAATGTGGCAATTAGTCCACTCTGAAAAGTTTCTCTCTGAGTGGTCTGGCCTTTCTTATGACGTATGAGTTTATTACTCAGTTAACTGCATATTAACGTCGTATTATTCATTCAGTTTCTTGGTTACACTTGTATCACTCGGTCATACCGTGGTTGCAGGCTGTATTCAGATGAGTACATGCGGGATTTCATTGCTCGCGTGCATAATATGGGTATTATTAGGCAGACACATTGTTGACAGACTATATAAATTCTTGCTCTGCTTATAGAGCTCATGAGAATTAGGGGGCTATTTGGTCAGTTATGGAACTGCCAATGGGCCGTCTATGCATATGTTCTTATTTTTTGGCATCATTATTCGGAGTAATATATTCTCCGAACACTCATTGGTTGTTACAGACCTAGGAAACAATGAATTATTTAGGGGACGGTCCGTGACGGGTCTGTTAATCATCTCTCGTTCCATGTTCTAATCCAGGTTTCTATGAAGATACAGTACACATTCTCGTTTATTCGAACGGTTCATTGGAGTGTTATTATTGGAATCAAAATTGTACGCATGAATGGGGTCGCCTGCAGGTTGCCTTAGAGGCATGTTTGCTCTTCAGATACTTTTTAATTGGTATTAAATTGGACAAGTATATGGTCGTACACTTTACATCACCGGTTTTCATCTTATCTATGTATTCCGCCTCCGGTATACGTTAGAAGCGTGCTCTCTTAATTACCTGGATCCCCACAATAGCCTTAGCTTCTGAAGTGGCGTTAAGCACAAGTAATTAATTATAATTAATAACAGGGTACTTATTGGGAGAATATATTTGTATTATTTAGTATCTCTTTGCACTGATTCCAGAGCGCTCCCCTCTTTGTTTTGAAGAATATTCCTTCAAAAAAAGTGGGGGGGGGGAATTTTCTTGTAAAATCTCCGGCTTGATAAGGGTGTAACTATGAGTGAAGCTGTTTTTGTCTGTAGATTATATCTGATCCTAGATACAGCTTGTTTATTATTTATATATGGCATATGTTTGTGGGGGTTAGTCTCTCACTCTCAAATACGCCATCCTAATTTATGGGGTTTAGTCCGGACTAGCCTTAAAAATTGGGGGCTCATTACACCCCCTTATTTATGATATGTCTTCTCTATTATTGTATAGAGAGACATACATGTAATTTCTTTTAAATTTAATTTCCTTTCGCCTTGGAATGCAGGCTTAGGAGATATATTTGGTCTGCTAATTCTTAAGTCCTAGGTCCTCCACCTTTTTATACGCCCGTTTTGAAAAAATGGTCGTATTATGGTATACCGCTGTCCGTCCATCCGTCATTCCATCTGTAGTCCGTCATCCCGTCTGTACGTCCGTCCACATGTACAATAACTCGAAAATGCTTAAGCAATTTTTTGTGATTTTTTGGTGGAAAGTATATGTTGATGGAAGGAAGCTCCCTTTCGATTTGTGTCACTGTCTGATTTGGCATTCCAGAGTTATGGGACTTTATTCATCAAAATATAGGCAGTTTTCCACATGTCAGACAATAACTTGAAAATGCTTTGAGCAATTTTCATGTTTTTTGGTGGCAAGTATATGTTGATGGAAGGAATCTCCCTTTCTATTTGTGTCGCCGTCCGATATGTCATTCCAGAGTTATGGGACTTTATTCGTCAAAATATAAGCAGTTTTCCACATACATGTCAAACAATAACTTGAAAATGCTTAGAGCTATTTCATGATTTTTGGGTTGCAAGTATATGTTGATAGAAGGAATCTCCCTTCGATTTGTGTCACTGTCCGATTTGTCATTCCAGAGTTATGGGACTTTATTCGTCAGAATATAGGCAATTTTCCACATGTCGGACTTTGAGCAATTTTCATGATTTTTTGGTGGCAAGTATATGTTGATGGATTTCTCTTCTGTTATTTCTGGTAATGATTATCAAATTATTTTATTATATAAACTACTTGAAAGTTCAGATGTTGAACAATGTATCCAATACATTTACCATTTTTTCTTGAAGTTATGATCTCTATAGACATAAGATATATACATGAAATTCAAATAATTTTTTTCCAAATTAATGAACACAGTATGTTGTTGGTTATGATTATTGTACAAGAATATAAAAAAAACCTTGACAAATACACATGTATCCTCATATTGTGTGCTTCCCTGTTGTAATTACTAACGAGCATATCATGCACTCATGGCGCAGCTATTTATTACGATTCAACTAGTCTGGGCCATTGGTTGTCGTATAAAAATATGATAAATTTTAAGTAATTTGTATATTTTTATATGCCCGTTTGAAAAACGGGACATATTATAGTATGGCGTTGTCCGTCCGTCTGTCTGTCCGTCCGTCCGTCTGTCCATCCATCCGTTTGGTTTCCGAACAATAACTTTAGTATTTGTTTTCCGATCGGCTCCAAATTTGGTATGTTGTTTAATCACAACAAAATACAGGTCAAGTTCGAATATGGGATCGGTCTGAACAATTTTTGCCTGAATTATGGCCCCTGTTGGACTTGGAATTCGTCAAATTTTGGTTTCCGGATGATAACTTTAGTATTTGTTTTTGCCTGAATTATGGCCCCTGTTGGACATTATATGATGTATAAGGTAAAGTAATTCTTGAAACCTCTCGCACTGATTCATAATAGTGAAACCACTTTGGCTTCCTTTATAATTTTGCAGCATGACAGGTCACTGTCAAGTGAAGCTAGAGAGGTCGAACAGGTTCACAGTGTGATCATGGGGTCTCAACCATATAAATCTAATACTCACTTCAGATATATTGCAAAACTACCATGAAACGTTGGAAAATGCAAATAAAAATGTATGAAGTAAAAGAAAACACACCAATATTGTGTGACTTACTGCGTCAAATAATTAATTGGTCAAATAATTATCCAATTAACAAACTGACTAGTCAAATAAATCTCATGGTTTTGATGTGTTTTATTTAAACTTTATATCTTTTTCTATACACATGCCTCTATGTAAACCACAGGAAGTGAAACAGTACTTGTTTTCTTTGGAAAACAAATAAGATTTTACAGTCCAAATAGGATTCATTCACCAATGCTTGAGTTGGAAATCCTCTAACCTTAAACACCAATAAATAAATAACTAAACATAGGAAGCTTCAGTGTTTCTAATATATATATATCTATATAAATATGTTACAGTCAAACTGTGAAATCAAGAATTTTTTTTTGAAATTATTAAATTATTGAGTCCTTTTGTGAAGCTATTGTCCTTAATTTTTAGTCTTTTTCTCAAATGACTGAAAAATTTAGTCATTTCACAAAATCACTGATTTCAAAAGTCTGACCGTAACATATATATATATGCCAGTATAAATTTCTCGCACTCTAAAAAAATTGCAAATGTGTTAAAATGGTAGAATTTGAACAGTTCACGGGCGTATGATGCAATGCCCAGCAGTGCTCTTGTTTTATACTTGCCAATGGCCCTCCCATGAGTGGGCACTCATACCTCCCTGTTGAGTTATTATTAGTACGCTCATCTACAAAAAATGATGTTGGCGCCAATTCCGGTCTCTTCCTGACCACTGTGCATGCGCAGAGAGTAAAAGTATGGAGGGGCAGATAGGACTTTTAATTTTTGGTTTGTATGCAAATTTTGGGGATTGGGGGGTTCAAAATTTGTGTTTGGTCCTTGATAATATCGAGTTTGCACCAGCTAGTCTGGGCCATTGGTAAGTATAAAAAATATACAAATTACTTCAAATTTATCATTTTTTATTAATGAAAGTGTCTTTAAATTGCATTTTCAGGTTAAGAGTTGAACCCAAAGACTGATCTCAGATGATACTTTTACTTTCAGAAAATTTCAAGAAAGGACGAAACACTTACTGTTATCTCAGAAATCAAAGATAACTTTAATGGCTGTAGCACTAAAGATAAATTGAGATTGTACGATAGAATTGAGAAGATTAATAATGTTGAAATCACAGAGTTTGATGAAAGTCATGTGAAAAAAATTCTCAATAGAGCTGGTGGATGTGTGACATTAGACGTTTGTTCTTGTGATCCTTCTGTACCTCATAATACACTAACTGAATGGCTCAAATGTTTGCTGGAGTGCGGAGAAAGTAATACACATTCAAAGGAGTCTGACATAGCTAGAGTCAAAAGAACAATTTCAAGGGTGTCTAGTTCCAGTGACAAGTCATCTTCCGGTTCTATGGATGGGAAAAGAAATGCGAAAAGAAAAGGAAGAAGTTTCAGTGGTGGGAGTGGAAAACAGATATCTGAGAATGGGACATGTTCGCCTGTCATAAGGGAAGAGCTACAATCTGCATTTTCAAACTGCAATGGAAGCTTTGATCGAACAAGATCATTACCTATTGAAGAGCATATTAGTTTGCAAGATATCACTCCTTGTGTGTATGAGGAGAGAGCTGATTCACTACCAATTGGAGCCTATTCTCTACGCCATCAAGCTGAAGAGGATATAAGTGCATTCAGTTCTCGACAGAATTCCACAGATATTTCTTCCAGTAATCTGGAGCGATTGTTGAAATGTCCACAGCTCATAAAATGGGATCCGCACACAAAAGTTGTGGACATCACTCGGCAGCGAAGTGAATCGTTTGGTTTCAATTTCAAAATGAAACACTGGAAAAATAAAGTAAGATATCTAGATTTTATTGAGCAAGTTAATATTGTTAACAACAGTATGGGAGCGCTGTGACTCAGTGGTAGACCATTGGACTTCTATGCTAGAGGTTACTAGTTCGATCCCGATCCGGGATGACCTGTGTTGTGTCCTTGGGCAATGTACTTTATCCTGGTTGCTTACATGGTGGCACAATGAAAGCATGTACTAAGACGTACTGCACGTCGATGGGGCACATGTCTTCAACTGCTGTAACACTGCTTGAGCAGAGCTTGAACAGAGAATGTTGAGGAGCTGACAGTTGCTCATCGTTGCTCTGTGGTTCTCTATGGGACCTCCATCTTCCTCCACCCGTAAAACTGTAACGGTCACGATTAGCCATTGTGCATCTGTATGTGACCTTAAACACCAATAAATAAATAACAACAGTATGTGGCATTTGGATTGTCACTGAAACACCCAAGAATTACAAGAAAAATATCAACTTAATGTTTGATTTCAAATGACGACAATCTTTTGTTGTTAACTGGTAGAGTGCTGGATGTCCATATTTGGGCTTTATTCTGAAGTGCCGGTACCACAATTTAAAGGCTTCATATTCTGTGGATGTGGTTCATACTATCTTTGAAGTGATATTAATTTATTTGTTTGGATTTGTCTTATTATAATTTATGGGAGTGTGCCTGTTCTACCATAACGTGTAACAAGGTAAAGATGCACAAAATTTTTAGGACCAAAAATAATTAAATCTTTGATACTTTTGTACGTTATTACATACGGAATCTTTTGTTTAATTTAACCCTTTGATACTTTTGTACGTATTATTACGTATGAAATCTTTTCTTTAATTTAACCCTTTGATCCTTTTGTATGTGTTATTACATACAAAATCTTTTGTTTAATTTAACCCTTTGATACTTTTTTACGTGTTATTACGCACGGAATCAAACAGTATGTTGATACTTTGTGGTCATTTGTTTTGTTATTATTTTTCGATTTTTTAAAGTTAAACAAAATTCTATTTTCTCTCGAATAGTGTTCAGTGACAACCGTTGAGCCAAATGTTATTGCCGCTTAAAATCCTAATATAATTCTGCTGTCAAGACTTCTCAACTGGTTGAGTGCTGGAAGCCACTATCAGGGCTTTCAAAAAATGAGGATACCAGAGCAAAAGCCAACACTTTCCTTGCTTATATTTCATATTCAGTCAAACACAAATAATATTTTGTTGATATAAATTTGTTTTGTTACAAATTATTGGAGAGTGCCTTTGGGCACTCTCCAAGAATTTGTAAAAAAAACAAGTTTTGAATAACAAATTCAGACCACCAAAAATAATTTAGCCCTCAATCAGATATTCACTAATTTGAAAGAATATCTTGTTATAGGTACTTTTCGACATTTGACGTCGCATTTTGAAAAACTTTGAAGAAACTGAATTCTCAGTGACGTTTGAACGTCAGGATAATTAAAGTCCCAAAGGATTAAGCACTCTACCAGTTAATCACCCCAGGCAGAAAGTATTGGAAAAATATAAAAACCACTAACGGAGTTCCAGCTAATTGACCTCTGTGTTCAACTGTGAGGTCCACTGATTAACCCTTTGAGACTTTAATTATTCTGACGTTCAGACGTCACTGGGAATTCAGTTTTGATCCAGCAGTCAGAATGCTTTGATATTTGGTATGCAGCATCCTTAGGGGGGTAAGATTCAAGTGTGTTCAAGCCAAGTCCCTGGGTTGATATTTGGGCTCCCTGTCAGAGCCCGAATTATAACTTAGTTCAATACATGTATGAGGAATATCATAATCAAAACTCTTCTTCACATCCACCAGTCAGAATCTTTTAATATTTGGTATATAGCCTCCCACTGTAGGTGAGATTCAAGTTTGTTCAAGCCAAGTCCCTGGGTTCATATTTATTTGGGCTCTTAGTTCAATACATGTATTAGGAATATCATAAAACTCTTCTTCACATCCACCAGTCAGAATCTTTTGATATTTGGTATATAGCATCCCACTGGAGGTGAGATTCAAGTTTGTTCAAGCCAAGTCCCTGGGTTTATATTTATTTGGGCTACCTGTGGAAGCCCGAATTATTATTAGTTCAGTAAGAGAAATATTCTTTAAAAATCCTTTTTTTTTAGATCCACTGGTCAGAATCTTCGGATATTTGATATAAGCTTTTCTTAGGAGGGGCAGATGCAACTTGTTGAAATCAATTCCATGGATTGATATTTAGGCTACCATGTCAGGTGAGCACCCTCAGGCCCCCTGGGGCCTCTTGTTTTTTTGTAAATTTAATATATATCTTTTGGGTGATAATAAGATTTAATATAGACTTCTGTTCTAAATTCTTGTGTTAGAAACTCTTGCTACATTTATGAACCGATTCCAGTTAAAATTGTCAAACCTGATCACTAACAAGTGAATACGTGCATGTTCCCAGGCATCTCAAAGTTAGAAATGTGCATAACCTAAAAAGGGTTTTGCAAAAAATTTTAGGAAGATACTGTACGGCAGGCGTGGACTGATCACTTTCCATGGATGGGCTATATTTCCACGGGTGCAATAATATTAGATTCCAAACACTAATTATAGTTATCAAAAATTTAATTAATGAAACACCGGGTACAAGCCGGTGCATCATTAATTAAAATTTTTTCTGATTAGGATTTTTATCACCAGGTAAACGCATGCGTGGACATCACTGCCCTCACGTGGATTTTGACCAGTCCACTATAATTGTACTGTAATATTGAGGACATGTTTACTACTCTTGTATTTTTTTAAGCAAGCAGCTCAATTGCTTAAATGACAGGACTAATTATTGTCAATTTTACATCCCATTCTGAATGTTTACATCAACAGTTTTATGCCAGCGCAATACAATTTTACATAAACTTTCACCTTGAATGTCGATGCTAATTACAAGGGCTGTTATATGTCAATTTTGCAATTAGGATGATTCTAATTTGTCAGTCAATTCTGGGAATTCCAGCCCATGAGATTTATTCCAAGATGGGGGAACACAGTTACCTTTTTCTTACCGATGCTCAGCTGGAATTTTGTACGAAGGGGAAAATGGTTATGATACAGAGCGTTTGAATAGCAGAGGCATGAACGACATTGAGCGCTTAACTAATTTTTAGAGGCCCATGTTCCAGAATTTTTAATCTCTGCAATAATTTTAATCAGGTTGCCTCTTCATCATAGATTTTGTAAAGATATTCATTAGTATGTGGAATCTTATTTCAAGGTTCTTTGAAGTGGGAATCTTTAAAACCATGTATAGTTTTTACAAGGGGTGTCACAATTATTCAATCGACTATCAATTGTTCACCACAAAATTGCGTAGCATTTTCCTTAGTCAAATAATTTGTAAAATATTACTCCCTTTATTTAAATGTTTTAAAATGCTAAATGCATTGAGTGTACAATTGACAAAAAATTAATTATTTTATTAAGATTAATGTTACTAATTATTAGTTTGTCACAGGTCTAAAAATTTCATGTTTTTGTAGAAAGCTGATTTGTCGTTCATCTGACTCTAACGAATGAACATGTTTACAAATTTTCATTCAATTTTTGATGTCAACTTTGTTATCTCCCTTGAGCTCAGAAGATTGAGTATAATTTTCTATATATACATGTATTGTTTGAGCAAGTCCTACATTCATGAACCAATTATGATGAAATTTCTCAAACATTAGCACTAACAAGTGATCATGAGCAGATTCCAGAATTTTTAATCTGCAGTACTGGTACAGTACAAGTCAAAATATGTTGTAGCATAACCACAATAAACAAAGTATACTGCTTCTTCTGCACTGATAAACCAGAATCTGACATCATTTTCTGGGAAGCTCTCAGTGAGAGCTTTCCAGAAAATAAAGTCAGATTCTTGTCTGGTGGTCACTGTATGAAGAGAAAGTTACATAGTTTATAGTGGTTATTCTACAACTTATTTTGACTTGTACTGTAAGTTATCTGTAATTGAAGTTCGATTTAAAACCCATCTCTGAAGGAAATTCTTCTACGTGCATTTCATCCGACATCGATGATTCAAGTTTGTTGAAACTTAATCCATGACTACATTTGCAAAGTGGATTTGTGCATTATAATTCCAAATTTTCAAGTTTCAAAAATTTTGTCCAGAGTATCTCCCCTTGAACTTAAATTTAATGTAGATGATACCTGTTTCTGTATGAAAATTTATGGGTGCACAACTCTTCCTACATTTGTGAACTTATTTTGATAAGACTTTTCACACATGCCCACAATGACATAAAAGTGAATGTCTGCATACAGTACGGCTGCCAAAGACTGGCCACTTTCCACAGTTGGACAATATTTCCACAAAAGCAATAATATTAGATTCCAAACATTAATTATTGGAATGATTATCAAAAATTTAATTAATGAAGCACCGGGTACAACCTGGTGCTTCATTAATTAAACTTTTGCTGATGGTGATTTTTAGCTCAACTTGACAAAGTCAAGCTGAGCTATTGCCATCACTTCTCGTCCGTCGGCGTACGTACGTATGTACGTACGTTAGTACGTTAGTACGTACGTCCACAATTTCCTTTGGCACACCTCACAGGTCGCATTTATGATCAGATTACTTTGAAACTTCTTATGCTTGTTTGGGGTGACCTCTAGATGGGAGCTATCGATTTTCTTCAATTTCCTTCAAAAAATGTTGCCGCGGCCAACGTTCTTAGAACTTAGTTTAGTCAAACCACAATATTTCCCTTTGGCACACCCTACAGGGCACATTTATGATTTGATTGCTTTTAAACTTGATACGCTTATTTAGGGTGACCTCTAGATAGGAGCGATCGATTTTCATAAATTTCCGGCAAAAAATGTTGCCACGGCCAACGTTCGTAGAACTTAGTTTAGTCAGACCTCAATATTTCCCTTTGGCACACCCTACAGGGTACATTTACGATCAGATTGCTTTGAAACCTGGTATGCTTGTTTGGGGAGACCTCTAGATGGGAGCTATCGATTTTCTTCAATTTCTGTCAAAAAATGTTGCCGCGGCCAACGTTCTTAGAACTTAGTTTAGTCAGAAGACTCAATATTTCCCTTTGGCACAACCTACAGGGTACATTTACGGTCAGATTGCTTTGAAACCTGGTATGCTTGTTTGAGGAGACCTCTAGATGGGAGCTATCGATTTTCTTCAATTTCTGTCAAAAAATGTTGCCGCGGCCAATGTTCTTAGAACTTAGTTTAGTCAGAAGACTCAATATTTCCCTTTGGCACACCCTACAGGGTACATTTATGATCGGATTGCTTTGAAACCTGGTATGCTTGTTTGGGGAGACCTTTAGATGGGAGCTATCGATTTTCTTCAATTTCCATCAAAAAATGTTGCCGCGGCCAACGTTCTTAGAACTTGGTTTGGTCAGAAGACTCGGCATTTCCCTTTGGCTCACCCTTCAGGGCACATTTATGATCGGATTGCTTTGAAACCTTTCATGCTTATTTACGGTGACCTCTAGATGTGAGCTATCGATTTTCTTCCATTTCCGTCAAAAAATGTGGCCACTGCCAACGTTCTTAGAATTTAGTCTAGTCAGACCACAATATTTCCCTTTTGTACACCCTACAGGGCACATTTATGATCGGATTGCTTTGAAACCTGGCATGCTTGTTTGGGGAGGCCTCTAGATGGGAGCTATCAATTTTCTTCGGGTTCTGTCAAAAAATGTTGCCACTGGCAAAAAAACTGACATTGGTCCCAATGATCTTCAATTTTGCCATTTCATTTATAACTTACCAAGTTCAAGTTTGTCAAGTTGAGCTACAGTGTCATTGACACTTTCATTATTAGCAGGTAAATGCATTTGTGGTCATCACTGCCCAACCGTGGGTTACGACTAGTCCACGCTGACTGTACTGTATTCCAGAATTTTGAAGCTTCACTTCTGAGGTGCTTTCTGGAATGCAAGAAGAGGAGGCGGGAGAATTAATCCCTTGAAAATCATTAACAATCCTTGAAATGTACTTAAATAAGTGCTTGAATTTGATTCTTGGACATCCAAACAAACACTGAATTTATGGGAGAGTGATTGTAGGCATACAGTACCGGTGCCGTGGAATGGTTGTAATCCACGTGTGGGCAGTGATGTCCACGCATGCGTTTACCAGGTAATAAAAATCATCATCAGCAAAATTTCAATTAATTAAACTTTTAATGATTATTGCTATAATTAGTGTTTGGTATCTAATATTATTGCATCAGTGGAAATATTATCCACCCCATGAAAAGTGACCAGTCCACGTCGGCCGTACTGTAAATTGTAACACTGCAAAGACATGTGAAGTTGTGAACAAATTTTGATGTCCAGAAGGAATTTAGCACTCTTCCAGTTAAACATTTACCTGATAAATCAGCCTACATCATTCCCGCATAATTAACAAATTGAGCAGTGGAACACATTTTTTTTAATAAAACTTACGACAAAACCTTATTGTCTTCAACCACTGCTAACCCTGATAGTGCAGAGTTAGTACATCGATGAGTCTGACAGTTGTTTGCCACTACTCTGTGGTTCTCTGGCTCATCGCCTTCCTTCCCCCCATAAAACCATCTGACATAAATTGACCCTAGCTGTTGAAAGTGTTGTTAAAACCCAATAGAAATAAAAATCTTATCATGTGATCCCTCATTGGAACAAGCTCATCAAGATCGTTCCAATGAGAGCTCACATGATATGGTTTTGTTAACATTTTGTGAAAATGTTGAAAAAAAAATAAGAAAAATGCATACTAGCAATAATGTTTGATATTGTCTGCATTGGGTAAAGTAGGGTTGACATGATTATGAAATTTCAGGATTGACTTTTAAAGAAGAATAATTGATTAAAGTTGACTTTAATTAAACTTTTTAAACAACTACCAAATCTCTGGTCATTAGTTCTTGCCAGACATTTTTTAGTCATGCAGGCTGCTGTACATGTTTGCGTACTGCTTCCAAGGAAAATTCAGACTCCTGACCACCTCAGACCCAAACCCTAGCCTGGGCTCTGATTTGGACTTGAGTAGGAGTCTAATAATATCTGCATTGAGATTTAAGAAGGCAATTGCACTCCTTGGCAAACTGAGAAGGGCAATTATTTGTACTCCCATACTGTCTAGAATGCAAGACCTGGTGTCATGTGTTGTATCTTTATACTTCTTTCCTGTATCAATTACAGGGTATTATGTATGATATTCTACAATCTCTGACACTTCTTATGAACACAATGTGGAGGAGAGTAATAAATAATAATTTATCAGTAAAGAAGTGATGAAAATCCATAATTGTAGATTTTTAAATTGTAGTCGATTATGGGTGTTTCCAACAATTAGTCGACTTCTCGATTAATCCTGACAGGCCTAGAGTAAAGGGTTAATACCATTATTTACCATTCATCATTTCAGGAAGGGATTACTGAACTGTTTACTCTGGTGGAAAAAATTAAACCGAAAAGTCCAGCCTCTGGCCACCTATGTGAGGGTGATTATTTACGATCTGTTAATCGTAAACCTATTCAGCATTCACCCGAGGAACTTCAGGTACAAGTTACATATAATTTGTAATCTAATATACCTCATTTCTGTAATGGTGAGTGATTAATTTGACCCTAACTAACAAGTCATAGTACTGGAGTTTTGCTTAATCTCCCACTATAATTGAGTATTCCATCCCTTTGAGTTCCTTTGATCCAAGTCAAATTTGCAGGTGTGAATCACAGGTGTTGTCAAGTGGCATTTGTGTATTGTTATGCTGCCCAACTTGAAAAGGCAAAGGGGTAGCTAGTCGAGACCTCTGTCAGTCTGTCTGTCCATCCTAGGCTTGCCGTGATTATGCAAAAAGTCGACTAATCGTTGGTCGTGTCGATTGATCAACTTGAAATTTGAAAGTCAACTTTTTCGACTTTTTTTTACCCCCGCATGTATAACGACACCACTGCCTTCCCAGAACGTGATCACGCTGTATATACATGATGGGAACTTTTCTGGATGTATAAACGACAGTGGTAGACCATATGCAGGTAAAGGAGGGCGGCCTCAGGCCCCCCCACCCCCTCAAATAAATCATCATTTTTCTAAGTCCGATTCGGAAATGTTTGCGGTAATTACCTCCCACTTTAATGATTTATTTTTTTTTAAGAAAATATGAAAGTTATTTTCAAGTATTACTGCTCTCGTCATGTCAACAACATGTCCACATTTTAAACAACATCGTTTCCAATAACCATTCTTTGCTCATAAATCTTTTATTTTGAACAACACGAAATGAAACTCGCTGCGTTTTATGAAATTTGTGTAGCCATTTTCAATCATGGGTCAAGATTCAGCTAACTCTAGTTTTGTAACACAAAATATTTAATCTATTTTGCATCACAAAACTAGAGTTAGCTCTCTTGGGTCACTCTTTCATGTTGGAAATCCGAAAATCACAACGTTTCCCGCCATTCATAAATTATCGTGAGAGTGTGTGCAGAAGGGGAGGGGGGAGGTGACTTTTTACATCCTTAGTGCCCTTACAGGGTCCAGCAGAATAGTCCTTGTAAGTTGTAAAATCCCTCTCCCTCTGATCAGGCCTAGTTCCTTCTGGCTGCTCATCGTTTTGTTTCATCTGAATTTCGGGCGTCAGGGTGTATTACTGTTCAACGGTATGGCAGACGATCGACCAACTTAACAGAATATGGTAAATGAAACGTTCATTCCGACGTTCACCAAGCCTTATAATGTGGGATTGATAGATCATTGACTCTGTCACCATGTTATTTGAAATGTACACGGCCACACGCCCGGTTATACCAACCTTTAGGACCATTCAGTCATCGCGTTTTAGTCGACCCTTTGTTAAAAATAAAACGTCAAAAAAGTCGACTAATCGTCGATTTTGGGCTCTGATTAATCGACCATGGAATTTCATAATTGTGGCAAGCCTAGTCCATCCATCCGTACCAACATTTTCCCTTGTATCTCGGCCACTGCTACTCAAATTTGAATGATATTTGCTGTTGTGATAGAGAAGTGCGAGTTTCTTCCACACATTTTTTCCAGAGTTATGGCCCTTATTCACTCTTTTGACTTAGAAAATTGTTGTCAGATTGAGGTTTCATTGGCACATGCTTTGTGTATGTATGCTGATAGACAATCGTGGGCAAAAGGTTATTCACAAGTAACTGGTTTTGTCCATTTTTAGCTCAACTTTGAGTCAAATTTGAGCTCATGCCATGGCCAGTCGTCCGTCTGTCCATCAACAATTCAATACGGCTCGGACTGGAGGCCGTATTTATGAACCGATATTTACGAAACTTCTTGGGTACCTTTGTTATCACCGTGAACGAGCGTTTTGGGGTCCGGTCTGAAATTCAAGATGGCCACTGGCAAAATTAGGTGCAGTCAGATTTTTGCACAGAACTTCCATATGAAAGCTCTGATTTGAAAACTTTTTTGTATGAATGTTTAGTACCATGGGATACATCACATATAATACGGGTTTTTTTCTCATGCGTAAATTATGCAAATTAGACTAACTTTGATTTATTTAGTGTTACTTTCAGCAGTGTAAGTGCAAATGTAAATACGGCTCGGGCTAGAGGCTGTATTTATGAACCGATCTTTACAAAACTTCTTGGGTACCTTTGTTATCACCGTGGGACAAGAACGAGTGTTTTGGGGTCTGGTCTGAAATTCAAGATGGCCACTGGCAGCCATTTTGTACAAAATTATGTGCAATTGGATTTTTGCGCAGAACTTCCATGTGAAAGTGCTGATTTGAATAATTTTTTGTGTGAATGTTTAGTACCATGGGATACATCACATATAATACAGATTTGTTTCTCGTGCATAAATTATGCTAATTAGACTAACTTTGATCTATTTAGTGTTACTTTCAGCACTGTAACTGCAAATGCCAATACGGCTCGGGCTAGAGGCTGTATTTATGAACCGATCTTTACGAAACTTCTTGAGTACCTTTGTTATCACCGTGGGACGAGAATGAATGGTTTTGGGTGTGGTCCAAAATTTAAGATGGCCACCAGCAGCCATTTTGTACTTTAGTTAGTGCAATCAGTTTTTTGTGCAGAACTTCTATATGAAAGTTTTGATTTGAATAAATTTTTGTATAAATGTTTAGTAACATGGAATACATCACATATAATACAGGTTTTTTTCTCGTGCAGAAATTATGCAAATTAGATGAACTTTGATTTACTCAGTGCTACTTATACACAGTTAGTGCACATGTCAATACGGCTCAGCTAGAGTCTGTATTTATCAACTGATCTTCACGAAACTTCTTGGGTACCTTTGTTATCACCTTGGGAGGAGAACGAGTGTTTCTGCGTGCGTTCCAAAATTTAAGATGGCTGCCAGTGGCCATTTTGTACCGAAATTAGGTCCAATCAGTTTTTTGTACACAACTTCTATACGGCTCAAGCTAGAGGATGTATTTATGAACTGATCTTTACAAAACTTCTTGGGTACCTTTGTTATAACCGTGGGACGAGAACGAGTGCTTTTGGGTGCAGTCCAAAATTCAAGATGGCTGCCAGTAGCCATTTTGTACTAAAATTATTCTATCAGGTTTTTGTACAGAACTTCTGTATGAAAGTTCTGATTTGAATAAATTTTGGTATGAATGTTTAGTAACATGGAATACATCACATATAATACAGGTTTTTCTCTCGTGCAGAAATTATGCAAATTAGATGAACTTGATTTATTCAGTGCCACTTATACACTGTAAGTGCACATGTCAATACGGCTAGGTCTGGAGGCTGTATTTATGAACCAATCTTCACGAAACCTCTTGGGTACCTTTGTTATCACCTTGTGACGAGAATGAGTGTTTTTGGGTGCGGTTCAAAATTCAAGATGGCTGCCGGCAGCAATTTTGTACCAAAATCAGTGCAATCAGTTTTTTGTACAGAACTTCTGTATGTAAGTTCTGATTTGAATAAATTTTTGTAGGAATGTTTAGTGACATGGAATACATCACATATAATACAGGTTTTTCTTCTCGAGCAGAAATTATGCGAATTAGATGAACTTTGATTTGTCCAGTGCTACTTACACACAGTAAGTGCACATTTCAGTACAGCCCGGGCTAGAGGCTGTATTCATGAACCAATCTTCATGAAACTTCTTGAGGTACCTTTGTTATCACCTTGTGACAGGAACGAGTGTTTCGAGTGTTTTTGGGTGCCTTTGTTATCACTGTGCTATGAGAACAAATATTTTTGGGTTCAGTCAGACCCACTCTGGGGCTCAAAGATTTTGTTTCTAGTTTAGCATCTAACTGTCACCCTACCTTTACAATACTTTACCTATATATTTGTTACAGGCTACGGTCAGCATTTATGTACAGACCGATACAATACTTTACATGAACCTTTGTTATCAGGTCATAGCCAAGATGTTTATCATTGCTGTGTCACATACTATACATGTACATGTCTTAAACAAGTTGAGCTACAGTGTCATTGACACTTTCATTTTTCTCTGGAGTTATGGGCCTTTTCCTGGTTTTTAGCTCACCTGACTACAAGTCAGTGTGAGGTATTGCCATCACTTGGCACCGTTGTCCGTTAACTTTTGCAAACCTGGCTTCTTCTCCACAGCCATTCAGCCAAATTCAAACATATATTGCACAAACCATCCCTGGGGTATACCCTTTCTATTTTGTTCAAATGGAGCGGCTGCCTTCTTCGGGCTCTGGGCAATGATGCCAAAGCCTAAAAATCTTTAAAAACCTTCTTCTCATAAACCACCAGAGAGACTGCCTTGATATATGGTGTGTAACAAGTTGGTAGATCATTATTTGGGCTCTCTGTGGGCAGACACCTCCGCCCAAAATTTCTATTTCAAGAACTGATGGGCCGATTTGAACCAAATTTTGCATGTAGCATAAGGGGGTCCAAAGTACTTGATTGATGCCCGAAAAAAAATGTTTTTGCTGCTCCGTGGGTACCCCAGGGGCTAAAAATAGAAAAAAATTCAAATGCCCATATTTTCCAAACTACACGGAACAGAGAACTGTTGTTTGGTATGAAGCATCCTTTTGACCGGTAGAATGGATTAAAAAAAAAAGAAAGGCCATCGGTTGTGTCAGGGTGTTCTGATGGGGCGTTTGAAAAAATGCCGAGTCAGCATATTTGCAAAAATTGAAAAAGATTTTTTCTTTTGAACCGCTGATCAGAATCTTTTGATATTTGGTATACAGCATCCATAGGTCAAATACAAGTGTGTTCAAATCCCGTCGGTTCATATTTGGGCTGAGTAGAGGAGCCCATATAATTAACTTAGGGTGCTATATGGGGAATCAGAAGGTGTGACATTACATCACTGACTGATTTCCTCTCTGTCCAAGAAAGCATTTAAAAAAATGTTTAGCACTCTCACTTGGAATAGTGATGCCGAACCATTTCACAATTTTGCATGAATACTACATCTGTTCAATTATAACCAGTTTCTATCTGTACTTTTTATACAGCCCCCCCCCCCCCCCCCACCACCCCCTCCCCCCCCCCCCCCCCCCCCCGCAAACAAAGTTTTGGGGGGTATATAGGAATCACCCTGGCCGTCTGTCCGTCTGTCCATCCTTGTAAGCGCAACTCCTCCTAAACCGTTTGAAGAATTTTCATGAAACTTTACACAATGGAAGAACTCCATATGGAGATGTGCATGAGCAATATAATTCCGTTCTGACATTTCCAAGGGGAGATAATCTGTCCGTCTGACCATCCTTGTAAGCGCAACTCCTCCTAAACCGTTTGAAGAATTTTCATGAAACTTTACACAATGGAAGAACTCCATATGAAGATGTGCATGAAGCAATATAATTCCATTCTGACATTTCCAAGGGGAGATAATCTAACTTATTCCGTCTGTCCATCCTTGTAAGCGCAACTCCTCCTAAACCATTTGAAGAATTTTCCTGAAACTTTACACAATGGAAGAACTCCATATGAAGATATGCATGAAGCAATATAATTCCGTTCTGACATTTCCAAGGGGAGTTAACCTAACTTATACCGTCTGTCCATCCTTGTAAGCGCAACTCCTCCTAAACCGTTTGAAAAATTTTCATGAAACTTTACACAATGGAAGAACTCCATATGAAGATGTGCATGAAGCAATATAATTCCGTTCTGACATTTCCAAGGGGAGATAATCTAACTTATACATTTCAGGCCGGGGGGGGGGGGGGGGGGGGTGGGGGGGGGAGGGGGGGTTTGCTCACAGTACCTCTAGTTATATGTGTGAAACTAATTATTTTCTGTTTTTCTAATTACCAATAAATAATAAGTGTTGTAATTTTATTCTATGTTATCCATTGTAATTCTTTCGAATAAGTAGCCGAATAGTTCCTATGAAAAGGAGTATCAGTGCCTCCCATTATCCTGACCCTGCGCCTATCCTAAAAACCACTAAAGCTGAACAACAGTTTCATCATGAAAATGCTTGCCTGGAAAGATGTCTTGTGGATGCATGGCTAAGGTAATATAATGAAATCCATAAAAACCCAAGGAAAGCAAAGTGAAGTATTTTTGTTTCCATATCATACTGCACGGGTAGTATGTTAATTATGTTCCCGAAAGGGCCCTTTATGTCGCTCTCTACCTGACCCCCATCTGCACCCGGACCCCAGACACCCCCCTCCCCCTCCAAATTCCTATCGCTGACACAACCTCTATAAGCTCATTTGCTACTCTGGTTGACTATCTATGTACAGTTCACATCGTTTGCATCACAGGCTGGGTGTGGATGCCTACTGCAAAGTTTGTGAAGATGCAGGAAAGTCGGGAATCGACAGAGAAAAATGGTTAGAGTAGCTATGACGTCATGGGGAGCGTGAAAGGTCCTGATGGGGTTGACCGCCGTCGATGTCCACAGATAGAGTGAGTGAGCATTGATTGGGCCCAGCAACACTGCCCCTAGCCTATGTCTATACCCTTGTAACACTGTCCGCACAGTGATAGCCTTTCACCGCAGTCGCTTCAGGCCAAGTCTGCCTTACCCTATGCCGTTTCACACAGAACTTGTGTCAGTGGTGCCATTTCCCCCAGTAGAATTTGACTGTTGCTTTATCCCACACCATGGTAGGATCGCCGAGTGATTGTGTCACTTTCGGTCGGGTCACTGGTTGGAGGGTTTCTGGTATAGGATCACTGTTGGAAGCAGAGGGAAGTACAACTGTGTCACTCTCGGTCAGGTGACTGCTTGGAGGGCTTCTGAGATAGTGTCAACGTTGGGAGCAGGGGTGAGGCTACTGTGTTGCTAGGTCGGGCCACTGGTTGGAGGGCTTCTGAGATAGGTTCACTGATGGGAGAAGAGAGAGGGGGCTTTGTCGCTGTCGATCAGGCCACTGGTTAGAGGTCTCTGCGTCGCCAGGTTACTAGGTCCTTGTAAAGTAGGCCAGGATTTTTGGACGCGGCAGCGACAGTGGCGCTCTCCGTTGGAATACTCGGAGACCAATGAGGTCTATGAGGTGCTGCCTCAATGAGGTCTCTTCTCATAGCCCTCACATCGTCATCTTCCCCCGCCTCCCCCAACAATCACCAGAGAGCACCATCTGCAATCTCTAGGCATCCATAGTGAACGCCACTGGAGATCACCGATGATCATCTTTCCAATGGGAATGAGAGGGCTGTGAGGAGATGCCCCAATGAGGCCTCGCCTCATAGCCCTCACATTCCCATCTCGCTCCAACAACCACTTGATATCGCTATTGCCAATCAGTATGGATGTCAGTGATCTTTAGTGATTGTTGGGAGCGCGGTGTGGATGTGAGGGCGATGAGGTGTGGACTCAATGAGGCCTCTCCTCACAGCCCTCTCATCCTCATACAGTGATATGATCACTAATGGTCGCTAGTAACGATCACTAGAGATCGTCATAAACGATCACTAGGCATCCCTTGTGATCGTCAATGGCGACCACCAATGATCATCTCCTCGTATGAGGATATGGGGGGGGGGGGGGGGGGGGGTGAGGTGGGGCCACAGTGCGGCTAGTACACAGAGCCCTCTAATTCTTATCTTGCTCCCAATGATCACTAGAGATCATCACTAGAGATGATCACTAGCCATTTCTTGTCATTGTCACTATACTGATCACCAGTGGACGTCTCAACAAACAACACACATTGACAGCATTTGGTTAAGACATTCAGATACAATTTGCTATTAACCCTTTGAGACTTTAACCCTTTACCCAACGCAGACGATTTCAAAATTTATTATTTTAAATATATTTTTTTTTAATTTTTCAAAATATTTCAGCAAAACCATATCATGTGACCCTTCATTGGAACGAGCTCATTGAGCTCGTTCCAATGAGGGGTCACATGATATGGTTTTGCTGGAATATTTTGAAAAATTTAATTTTTTCAACTGCTCAATTTGCATATTACGCGGGCAGATGTGGTCGATTCGTTAGGTAAAGGGTTAATTATCCAGACGTTCAAACGTCACTGGGAATTCAGTTTCTTCAACTTTTTTTAAAATGTAACGTCAAACGTCGAAAAGTACAAATAACAAGATATTGTTCAGATTAGTGTTTATCTGGTTGAGGGCTAGACTATTTTTGGTAGTCTGAATTAATTATTCAAAACCTGTTTTATTGCAAATTATTGGAGAGTGCCCACAGACACTCTCCAATAATTTGTTATAAAACAAATTTATATAAACAAAAAATTATTTGTGTTTGACTGAATATGAAATATAAGTAAGGAAAGTCTTGGCTTTTGCTCTGGTATCCTCATTTTTTGAAAGCCCTGATAGTGGCTTCTGGAACTCAACCAGTTAAGAAGTCTTGACAGCAGGATTATATTAGTATTTTAAGCTGTGATAACATTTGGCTCAACGGTTGTCGCTGAGCACTATTCGGGAGAAAATAGGAATTGAGATTAAAACTTTAAAAAATCGAAAAATAATAACAAAACAAATGACCACAAAGTATCAACGCTCTGTTTGAGTTCGTACGTCATAAGACGTACAAAAGTATTAAAGGGTTAATAATTGTATAATACAATGAATTAGTTTGATTGCTCTGCTTGAAAATATTTTATTACATTTTGCAACATTTTTCCAGTCGATGTAGTTGCAGTTTGTAACATTTATTACATTTTGCAATGTTTTTCCAGTCCATGTAGTTGCATTTTGTAATAATTATTACATATTGCAACGTTTTTCCAGTCCAATTAAGTAATTGCACTTTGTAATAAAATTTCGGACATGTACGATACTCGCTTAATACACGTAGAAATGCGTATAACATACCCGAAGACAGTCATAGAATCATAGAGGCACAAATTTATTTTAATAATTGTATAGTAACACGAATTCGTTTTCGATTTCCCCTTTGAAAAAAAAAGTGCCCCTTTGAAAAAAAAGTTTATTACATTTTGCAACGTTTTTCGTGTGCAAGTAGTTGCATTTGGTAATAATTATTACATATTGCAACGTTTTTCCCATCCAAGTAGTTGCATTTTGTAATAATTATTACGTTTTGCAACTTTTATTTCAAAGTGGGTTGTAACAGATCCCTAGGAGCTAAAAATACAAATATTTCCCAAACAACATGGGACAGAGAACTCTTATTTCCTATGAAGCATCCTAAGGACCAGTAGAATGGAATCGTAAAAACAATTGCCATCGGTTGTGTCAGGGTGTCTTGGGAGGGGGGGGGGGGGGGGGGGGGGTGAGAAATTTTAAAAAAAATTTCTTCTCCAGAACCACTGATCAGAATCTTTTGATATTTTAACTTAGGGCAATATGGGAAATAATCTTTAAAAATCTTCTTCTTCAGAGCCACCAGTCAGAATCTTTTTATGGTTGGTCTGCACCATTATTATGAGGGTCAGATTCAAGATTGTTCAAATCAGGTCCCTTAGTTAATATTTGGTCTTTCTGTCGAGGCCCGTATTTTAACTTATTGCAATATGGGGGACAATCTTTAAAAATCTTCTTCAGATCCACCAGTCAGAGTCTTGATATTTGGTATACATCACCCTAAGGGAGGTTAGATCTAATATTGTTCAAACCAAGTCCCTGGGTTAATATTTGGGCTCCCTGTTGGAGCCTAAATTTTAACTTAGTCTCCAATATGAGGAATAATCTTTAAAACTCTTCTTCTCCAGAAATACTTGTTAGAATCTTTCAATATATGGTATAGAGAATCCTTACAGGGGTTGGATTCAAATTTGTTCAACTCCAGTCTATCAGTTAATAATTGGGCTCTCTATGGAAACCCAAATTTTCACTCTTTGCAATATGGGAAATAATTTTTAGCTCAACTTGACAAAGTCAAGCTGAGCTATTGCCATCATTTCTCGTCCGTCGGTGTTTGTACGTACATACGTACATATGTTAGTACGTTAGTATGTTAGTAAGTTAGTACGTACGTCCACAATTTCCTTTGGCACACCACACGAGTCGCATTTATGATCAGATGACTTTGAAACTTGGTATGCTTGTTTGGGGTGACCTCTAGATGGGAGCTATTGATTTTCTTCAATTTCCATCAAAAAATGTTCCCGCGGTCAATGTTCTTAGAACTTAGTTTAGTCAAACCACAATATTTCCCTTTGGCACACCTTAAAGGGCACATTTATGATTGCATTGCCTTGAAACCTGGTATGCTTGTTTAGGGTGACCTCCAGATGGGTTCTATCAATTTTCTTCAATTTCCGTCAAAAAATGTTGCCACGGCCTCTTACAACCGATAATGTTACAATGCCACATAATGTTACACCAACGCATAATGTTACAAAAAATGTAGTAAACAACCGATAATGTTATAAACTCCGCATAATGTTATAACTTTTTTCAACCTGTTATGTTATAAAAATTGACGCTTAAAGTTATAACTTTTTTCAACCCGTTATGTTACAACAAATTAACTGATAATGTTATAACTTCTGTATACTAATTCCAGTTACAGCTATTGCAGATGGACTTTACCACTTACCATTTATTGCCGCATAAAGGTATGTAAAATTTATACTAAAGGTTTCTGCTCTGCTTAAGGCGAGGAGACACCCCCCCAACTCCCGAGGATTTATCATAGAATTACCTAGTCATGTTACATAGACGCGGATTATCCTGGTAACTCAGTCGTGTGACGTCATTACCATGATCGTGCAGTGCCCAACATGGTGAAGGCGGGGGTGGTGGGAGAGGGGTGCTATTTTATCCGGTTGGAACGTTTACCAACATGTGTAGTCTCCGCTTCCAGAAATGTAATGTACCACAGTCCACTGATGCCTTTGGGGATGGGCAAATGCCTCTGTTTCTGCTTGTTTTGGGCATCTAAAACTCATTTGTCGCATATTTCGTAGTCATAAGAATATCTTATTGTTCATTAATTTGACATTTTAACAACTAACGGTGAACAAAAATGAGGTGGAGTTAAAAGAGGTCAAAAAGTTGGATGGAGCGAGGTACATACGGTGGATGTGGCAGGTTGGTAGTGTCGCACGGAAGCCGAAGAATAAGATGCGAGACTGGGTAGGAAGGGGAATGGGGTTTAGGAGGATTGAAAGGGGTGGGCAGGGATTAGGCTGAGAAAAAGAGGAGGTCATGGATTAGTACATCAGGGTGATTGTGCAGAGAAATCTATCTGACAATACTGTAAGAGAGTAGTGCTAGACGGTATGATAATACAGATGGTGGAGATGTTGGACGAAGTGGAAGTGATGAATTTGGGATTACAGCTTCTGGAAAAGGCGGAATCACTAGAACAGGCAGTATAGGGAGAAGGAGGAGATTGTGGAGGAGGAGTTGTGTTGATGTTGGTGTTGTGGCGGTGTTGGTGATGGTGTTGAGTAGTTATGTAAGTTGAAAATGAGCCATTTTGTAGGACCCCGGGGCAGGACCCCGGAAGTGACGTCATGTCACGTGATTGGGCGGTCATGTTGGGTTTTCATGATAGTGCACGTGGGTGGCCATGTTGTGATGTCATTATCATGACAATAGGTGGTAGGAGTGCGTATACAACTCGACAATAGATATCAAATTAATCCAAACAACCCGACAATCTTCAGAAAACTGACCAAACACTCCCGAAAACACTCCCAAATAAAGGTAGGATAGTATCCTTAATGAGGGTATGAGACGTATGAAGAGGTACTCATTGCGCTCATTTTCATAGCTTTCATTTCGAGACGTATATTTTTGCGCGCATCGTGCTTATTTTCATAGCTTTCATTGCTTCATACGACGAAAAGGGGGATTCTGTGGATTTAGTATCCTTAAAATATAGGATAGTATCGTTACCTAATGTCCGACCATATAATGGACGCGTAATTTATCACAGAAATGGGTTTATTACAATAATGGTTGGTTTATTGCAATAGTTTTTTTTTTAACTGAGAGATAAACTGGAAGGGGGGGGGGGGGGGCGCCGTCCCTGTCCCCGAAGCCCTACTGCCCCTGGAGCTCCTGAAGTCCCGGTCCCTCGAGTTTCTGGCGAGTTACTAAATCGGTACTGGCAGGATTCGGGAGTGTTTTCGGGAATGTTTTGGACAGTTTCCTGAAGATTGTAGGGTTGTTTGGATTACTTCGATATCTATTGTCGGGTTGTTAAGGGTGAGACGGAGCACGTGTCCCTATAACAACATGCGCTGCGCATACGCACTCCTACCACCTTTTTTCATGATAATGATATCACAACATGGCCACCCACGTGCACTATCATGACAACCCAGCATGACCGCCCAGTCACGTGACATGACGTCACTTCCGGGGTCCTGCCCCGGGGTCCTACAAAATGGCTCATTTTCAACATACATAACTACTCAACACCATCACCAACACAACACCAACATCAACACAACTCCTCCTCCACAATCTCCTCCTTCTCCCTATACTGCCTGTTCTAGTGATTCCGCCTTTTCCAGAAGCTGTATTCCCAAATTCATCACTTCCACTTCTTCCAACATCTCCACCATCTATATTATTATACCGTCTAGCACTACTCTCTTATAGTATTCTCAGATAGCCTTCTCTCCACAATCACCCTGATGTTCTAATCCATGACCTCCTCTCTTTCTCAGCCTAATCCCTGCCCACCCCTTTCAGTCCTCCTAAACCCCATTCCTCTTCCTACGCAGTCTCGCATCTTATTCTTCGGCTTCCGTGCGACACTACCAACCCGCCATATCCACCATATATGTACCTCGCTCCATCCAACTTTTTGACCTCTTTTAACTCCACCTCATTTTTGTTCACTGTTAGTTGTTAAAATGTCAAATTAATGAACAATATGATATTCTTATGACTAAGAAATATGCGACAAATGAGTTTTAGATGCCCAAAACAAGCAGAAACAGAGGCATTTGCTACATTTCTGGAAGCGGAGATTACGCATGTTGGTAAACGTACCAACCGGATAAAATAGTACCCCTCCTCCACCACCCCTGCCTTCACCATGTTGGCACTGGATGATCATGGTAATGACGTCACATGATTGAGTTACCAGGATAATCCGCGTCTATGTAATGTGACTAGGTCATTCTATGATAAATCCCCGGGAGTTGGGGGGGGGGGGGGAGGGGGTCTCCTCGCCTTAACCAGAGCAGAAACCTTTAGTATAAATATTACATACCTTTATGCGGCAATAAATGGTAAGTGGTAAATTCCATCTGCAATTGCTGTAACTGGAATTAGTATACAGAAGTTATAACATTATCGGTTAATTTGTTGTAACATAACGGGTTGAAAAAAGTTATAACATTATGTGTCGATTTTTATAACATAACGGGTTGAAAAAAGTTATAACATTATGCGGAGTTTATAACATTATCGGTTGTTTACTACATTTTTTGTAACATTATGCATTGGTGTAACATTATGCGGCGTTGTAACATTATCGGTTGTAACACGGCCAACATTTTTAGAACTTAGTTTAGTCAGACCTCAATATTTCCCTTTGGCACACCCTACAGGGCACATTTATGATCGGATTGCTTTGAAACCTGGTATGCTTGTTTGGGGAGACCTCTAGATGTGAGCTATCGATTTTCTTCAATTTCCGTCAAAAAATGTTGCCGCGGTCAATGTTCTTAGAACTTAGTTTAGTCAGAAGACCTCAATATTTCTCTTTGGCACACCCTACAGGGCACATTTATGATCGGATTGCTTTGAAACCTGGCATGCTTGTTTGGGGTGACCTCTAGATGAGAGCTATCGATTTTCTTCAATTTCCGTAAGAAAATGTTGCCACGGCCAACGTTCTTAGAACTTAGTTTGGTCAAACCACAATATTTCCCTTTGGCACACCCTACAGGGCACATTTATGATTGGATTGCTTTGAAACCTGGTATGCTTGTTTAGGGTGACCTCTAGATGGGAGTTGTCGATTTTCTTCAATTTCCGTAAGAAAATGTTGCAGCGGCCAACGTTCTTAAAACTTAGTTTAGTCAAACCACAATATTTCCCTTTGGCACACCCTACAGGGCACATTTATGATTGGATTGCTTTGAAACCTGGTATGCTTGTTTAGGGTGACCTCTAGATGGGAGTTGTCGATTTTCTTCAATTTCCGTCAAAAAATGTTGCCACGGCCAACGTTCTTAGAACTTAGTTTAGTCAGACCTCAATATTTCCCTTTGGCACACCCTACAGGGCACATTTATGATTGGATTGCTTTGAAACCTGGTATGCTTGTTTGGGGTGACCTCTAGATGGGAGCTATCGATTTTTTTCCATTTCCGTCAAAAAATGTTGCCGCGGCCAACGTTCTTAGAACTTAGTTCAGTCAGAAGACCTCGATATTTCTCTTTGGCACACCCTACAGGGCACATTTCTGAACGGATTGCTTTGAAACTTGGCATGCTTATTTGGGGTGACCTTTAGATGGGAGCTGTCGAGTTTCTTCCATTTCTGTCAAAAAATGTTGCCACTGCCAAAGTTCTTAGAACTTACTTTAGTCAGACCTCAATATTTCCCTTTGGCACACCCTACAGGGCACACTTATGATTGGATTGCTTTGAAACCTGGCATGCTTGTTTGGGGTGACCTCTAGATGTGAGCTATCTATTTTCTTCAATTTCCATAAGAAAATGTTGCCGTGGCCAACGTTCTTAGAACTTAGTTTAGTCAGACCTCAATATTTCTCTTTGGCAAACCCTACAGGGCACATTTATGATTGGAATGCTTTGAAACCTGGTATGCTTGTTTAACTTGGTGTGCTCATTAGACAAGACCTTTCGATAAGAACTATTGATTAGCATTCATTTCTGTGAAAAAAGTTGCCATTTACAGTAACCTCTGAACATACTGCATTTGTGTATCAACATTCTTCCTTTAGCCAGTCTTATAGTTTACATTTAAAAATTGATGGATTACTCTGTTCTTCAATTTTGCCATTTCATTTATAACTTACCAAGTTCAAGTTTGTCAAGTTGAGCTACAGTGTCATTGACACTTTCATTAAAAATCTTCTTCAGATCCACCAGTCAGGATCTTTTGATATTTGGTATACAGCATTCTTAAGATGGTCAGATCTATTTTTTTTCAAACCAAGTCCACGCGTTAATATTTGGGCTCCCTATTGGAGCCTAAATTATTACTAAGTCCAATATGAGGAATAATCTTTAAAACTCTACTTCTCCAGAACCATTAGTCAGAATCTTTTTTGTATATGGTATAGATAATCCTTAAAGTGGTCGGTATCAAGTTTGTTCAACTCAAGTTCATCGGTTAATACTAGGGCTCTCTATGGGAGTCAGAATTTTAACTTTATGCAATATGGGGAATAATCTTTAAAACTCTTCTTTTTCAGAACCACTGCTCAGAATCTATTGATATTGAGTATACAGTATCCTTACGGGGGTCAGATTCAAGTTTGTTCAAAGCAAGTCAGAATCTTTGGTATACAATATCTTTAGGGAGGGTAGATCTTATTTTGTTCAAACCAGGTCCCTGCCCTGGGTTTATATTTAGACTCCCTATGTGGGCCCAAATTTTAACTTGGCCCAATATTAGGAATAATATTTAAAACTCTCCTTCTCCAGAAACAGTAGTCAGAATCTTTTGATATTTGGTATACAGCATCCTTACATAGGTTAGATCTAGTTTTGTTCAAACAAAGTCCCTGGGTTAATATTTGGGTTCCCTATTGGAGCCTAAATTATTACTTAGTCCAATATGAAGAATAATCTTTAAAACTCGTCATCTTCAGAACCACTGGTCAGAATCATTTTATATATGGTATAGAGAATCCTTAAAGGGATCAGTATCAAAGTAGTTCAAGTGAGGTCCTTAGGTTAATAATTGAGCTCTCTGTGGGAGCCCAATTTTAACTTAATGCAATAAGGGGAATAATCTTTAAAAATCTTCTTTTTCAGATCCACTACTCAAAATTTATTGATATTGAGTAGACAGGATCCTTACGAGGGTCAGATTCAAGTTTGTTCAAAGTAAATCCCTCAGTTAATATTTGGGGGCCCGGATTTTAACTTTGTGCAAAATGGGGAATAATCTTTAAAAAAAATTTTTCAGATCCACCAGTCAGAATCTTTTTATATTTTGTATATTGCATACTTAGGGAGGTTAGATCTCATTTTCGTAAAATCAAGTCCCTGGGTTAATATTTGGGCTCTATATTGGAACCCAAATTTTAACTTAGTCCAAAATGAGGAATAATCTTTAAGAGTCTTCTCCAGAAACACTGGTTATAATCTTTCAATATATGGTATGCAGTAGAGATGGGCGGTTTTCAAATTTACTTTTCGGTTTTCGGTTTCGGTTTTTTATGTTCGATTTTTCGGGTTTCTTTTCAAACCATGGAATAAGCAATGATACTAGCAACCAGCAAGGGTCTGAAGGGAGTAGGGATATTCATTGTGGGAAATTTTGGCCAAGAGCACAAGATTATTATTTATTTTTGGTGCTTCAGGCCATACATTTTTTCACAATGGCTAATCATGACTGCAACTGTGTAACAAAGATATAAACTCAAGTTTAATCAATCATTTATGCCCATGTGACCCACTTTAGCCTTTTAGAGGACTTCTACCCAAAGCATTGGCCATTGGTTACTGTTTGTCACATCATGGGCGAAGTCAGGGGGCTAAATTGTATTCATGTGGAAATATTGGACCTGTTTCAGTAAATCTTGGAAACACAGCAGAGTTGAAAAAAGACGACAGTCACAACACTCTTTACAAGACTGTTGACTAAACACGACAGGGCTATTAAAAATAAGCACAAAATAAAAAGAGAATTGATCTGCTTTGTCAATTTGATTTGGTATTTTACTTGCTCCTTGGAAACCGTTTTCAGTCTGAACCCCAAACAGACCATTGAGTACTATCCGGAACAAGGCCAATGAGGGAGAAGAAATGATTTTGGGTGCCGAATGCGCGCAGGGACGATATGGGGGACAAGCCCCTTTCGACCCTCGGTGACTGCAGAAGATTGGTATTGCATGTCTAGGTGTGTCAAAGGAGGAAAAGGAAGGAGGAGGTTTAGCCACGTTTGTTCCATTTTCTGTGTTTTTTCTTTGGAGGTGGTTGTGATGGTGATGTTGATATGGCTTGGATTTCTTGGGCCGCTGTGGTGTGCATCTCTTTAGGACAGTATTTGTAGCTCTCTTCTAGTAATGCTTTAGATCTTTTGAGAAGTTCTTCTGTCGACAAATTGGCTTCATCTTCCAGGTCCAGGCATTCCGGTAGTAAAGGAAGAGGGGAGTGAGGGGTGGGAGGCGGTGAAAAAGCAGCTTCCAGTTCCTCCTCAGTCTCCGCTGGATGTTCCTCATCCAACTGAACCAGCTCAGGAGCCGGCAGTTGATTGGGTGTACCAGTGGGACTAGGAGGGGAACTGGCGACTGCCTCCAGAGCCTCCACCCCCTCACTCAACTCTTTCTTCCTATTCCGGAAAGCCTCCAAGCGTCGGGCGTCCCTGCGCTTGGTCGATGGACTCTTCTTCTTTCTCTTGTTGTTGCTCTTTTCAGGACCTCCGTGCCCCTTTGGGTGAGGACCAGTCGGAGAGGGGATCCTCTCTCCAAAGGTACTACCTCTCCCCAAAGGGGTTGGTGTTGAGTTCTTTTCAATTTAGAACTCCAGATTCAGGTGGACGCTCAAGCCTTTTTCCTGGATAGTCCAGGAAATAGGGCATGAGACGCCCAGAGCTGAAATGGCTTTCACAAGTCTGTCTGGTAATTCCATGATTGGCTAGGTGCTCTCGCTCTGAAGTCAGATGTGTGAAGGATGGCCAATGAGGGATGAAGGAAGTATAGTTCACATATGAAAAAATGGCACATCCCCAAATGTGTTCCGTTTCGTAAGGGGAAAGGATTTTATTCAGAGTAGAAGTTTTCAGGGTTTACCTCGAAATGATGTTTATTTTGTTGAGAGAATGAGTTATATTCAATGTTGGTTTGCTTTATTACAGTAAAGAACCCCGACGATCATTAGATTTGAGTGTGTTTTCTTTTAGCAGGAAGAAAAATTAGAAATACATCAATATCTCTCCTGTTAAAAGAGTAGTCTCCCTTAGGCCAGTCAGTTTAAATCGGAGTTCTGAAGCTTTTCTTATGCCACGAACATCGTGAATGTTGTGTCATGCAAGCAGGCGTGTACCCGGGAATTCATTCAATTCAATCTTCATAGTCATGAGGTGGGTGGGGGTGGGTGGGCACTGGGCAATTCCCATGGGTGGGGTCGGCAATACCCATGGGTGGGGTGGGCAATACCCATGGGTGGGGTGGGCAATACTGGCGTTTATACTGTCACCTACACACACAGCACACTCACTCAGTTTGTCAGTTCGCTGATTTCACAGCATTAAACCCCTCACACCTGCAGACCCAACCAGCTTAAATGCCTATGGCCTGCTCCCCCCTCCCCCCCCCCCCCCCACCCCACCCCACATGCACACATACAGTCACACACACCATACACTCGATTTTGCGTTTCACTTTCACCTTGTTTGATTTGATTCAAGTTCATTTGATTTTGATCAGATGATCTACGGCGTAAATTACGCAATTTGGCAAATGGCTTCAGGAGTCTGACAGTCACAGTGCTGGCACGATGGTACCATCTGTCAATCTCACAGTTCACTCTGCCCCATGGGTATGACATCACACTCGAGTCAGTCGAGCAACTCGGCGAAAAAGTAATTTGTTTCAACCTTCAGCTTCCACATGGTCGACGTTGAGAGTTGGAAAATTTTTCTTTAAAAAATATGGGAACAAAATTTTGCCCCAAGCCTAGTCAAGCCACCCAGCGGAGTGGAGTATAGTGTATACTGTATACTTCATTTCAGGTTGGTGACATCTAATGATATTCCGTACTCACCGTCAGTGGGCATTTTGCAGACGCTTTTGCATCCATGACTTTCTTAAAGTCAGCATATTCATTTTTGTGTTTGCATTCAATGTGTCATTTTAAGTTACTTGTGTTTCCATATTCAGCTGTTATCGTCTTCGAGCAGAGTTTGCAGGTGGCATATTTACTTTTGCAACCCTGCCGTTCAAAGTACCGCCATACAGGACTTTTGTCGTCCTTTTCAATATTTTTTTGATTGATCGTCGGAGAGGATACCGAGCGTGTTGTCAGTCATGACTGAGATTTACAGGAAAATATACGGAAACCAAAAGTATGTTTTTTTTTTTACCTGCAGGGTTTCGGTTAACCGCCCATCTCTAGTATGCCGAATACTTACAGGGGTTGGATTCATATTTATTCAACTCATGCCCATCAGTTAATAATTGGGCTCTCTATGGGAGCCTGAATTTTAATTTGGTACAATATGGGAAATAACCTTTAAAAATCTTCTTCAGATCCACCATTCAGAATCATTTGATATTTGGTGTACAGTATCCTCAGGGATTTCAGATCTAAGTTTGTTCAAACCAAGTCCATGGGTTAATATTTTGTTCTCCCTATTGGAGCCTGATTGTTAACTTGGTCCAATATGATTAACATAGTCCAATAGGATTTGGTTAGTGCAATATGAGGAAATTTTCTGTAAAAATCTTCTTCAGCTTGAGTTGGTCAAGCTGATCTAAAAATAAAAAAAATAAATGAGAACTTCCATTCAGAATTTTCTGATATTTTTTATACAACATCCTTAAGGAGGTCTGGGTAAGGTTTTTACAAACCAAGTTGCTTGTTATTTTATTTTTTTTTTGGAGGGGGGTTCATTTGGGTGCCTGAATTTTAACAGTGCAATATGAGGGAATATCTTTTAAAAGTTTTCTTCTCTGGGGACCATCTCTTAGAATCTTTTGATATTTGGTATACAACATCTCTTCCATGGTCAGATTCAAGTTTGGCCAAATCGAGTCACTGTATTAATATTTGGGAGCCCAAATTTTAACTTGTTTGCAATACAAGGAAATTTCTTTAAAAATCTTCTTCAGATCCACAAGTCAGCATGCTTTCATATTTGAAATGCAACATCTCTTGGGGGGATCAGATTCAGTTTTGTCCAAATCGGGTTCCTGGGTTTATAGTTGGGCTCTCTATTTTTTTTTTTTTTTTTTTTTGGGGGGGGGGGGGGGGGGGTGAGGAGGGGGTGTAGTGACATAACAACTCTTGGAAGTTTGGCAGTGCTTGTCTAAAGCTGATAGAATTGGAAGCAGCCAGGAAGACCTGTGATAATAATCATCTGACATGGACACTAGAATTATGAATAATTTCATGACTTCATTCCTCTGTAGTGTTGATGAACCATGACTAACAGAATGTGCCCTAAAATACTCCTTTGAACCACTTTGTCGGGTGAGCGAGTGAGGCCCCTTGTCACCTCTTGTTTATTTTTGTTATTAATTTTTTTACCATCAAAAGTTCACTTTCTTGGTTTGTTTTATGTTTCAGGCCTCATAATCTACAGAATAGCATGGGTGGTGGTGTATTTCGTCCCTTGAGTGCAAGAAGGCATTGCAAAGCCTTGTTGTGCTCAAGGGAAAAATTTATCAATTTTATTAACTTGGGAAAAATATATTTTAATACTAAAACCAATGGCCCAGACTTAGCTGGTGCAACCTCAATTTTATTAAGGGCCAAACACAAATTTTGAACCCCCCCAATCCCCCAAATTTGCATACAGTACTGAAAATTAAATGTCCTATCTGGCCCTCCATGCTTTTAGTACTTGCGCATGTGCAGTACCCAGCAAAAGACCAGAATTGGCACAAACTCATTCTTCTGTTTGGCCCAAAGTCAGTAACAACAGAACATCAGTAACATCTGTGCTTCAAATTCTCATTTTTGAAGATGCCAGACACAAATCAGTGATGGTTTTCATGGAATCAACAGTGTAACAGGATGCTGGAAGTGAATAACGGTGGTTTTGAATGTTCAGGGCTGTAACTTTATAATTTTTATGTAAAATTATTCATGTTCCCCAATTTTGGGATATGCTTCTGAACGTCGTCATTATAATATGACTCAACTGTTGTTTTGTTAGTATTACTTCCCTTCCCTCTCCTGAACCCACCTGTTATACACCCAAGCTCTTTTGGCTTTTTTATTGAAGAATTTTTTATTAAATTCTTGGGAGTTTAACTTGTAAATGGAATAGGTATTCTGTTTATCCCCTATGTTTACATCCTGTCTATTTCGGTTCAGGACGTTTTTGTATTCTTGCATCTTCTACCGATGCATTGTTGTTTCTTCATGTGAAGATTTAGCTTTGCATCAGGTGGTTGTTGATCGGTTACTGACTCCGGGCCTTTGTTGTGCCTGTTGTTGGTTAGTTTCCAGTTTTTCTTCTTGACGTCTGTTCAATAATGTTTTGGATTCGTATTAATTCAATGTTTAGTTTAAAAGCTATTACTGTATATATTTTTCCAATAGTTTAGCTTTAATTTGTTAGTGGTTGTCCACACTTAGGCTCTATCGGCATAACCTTGGGCTCATGAGGTTCCCTTGGGGCACTTTGGCTTCATTCAAAATTTTTCGGAAAAAGTTTTGAAAATTTTATTCAAAACCTTTTGCTTTTGTCTTATGTATCCTTGTGATGTTTATTTTTGGGAGTGCAGCAGTCTTATGTTTTTGGCTTCATTATTATTGTTGCCATTATAATAATTGGTACTTAGTGTAAGTCCAGGAAGCCTCGGAATAAAGGCTTGTTGTTGCTGATAGTCGCGGCACTCTGTCAATACTTGTACTATGGGATGCGAACGTTGGAAACGGGTGTCGAGCTGTGTGATGGGTGGTGAAGTTCCGATGGGAGCCTTCACCGCTGGCTAATACTAGTCTTTCAGTCTCTTTTTCAGATGAGCAAGAACATGGTGATGGTACTTTGACACCTGTCTGTTACGTGCTGCTGTCGTCCCACTCTGATGAGTAAAATAGAGCTAGCTGCCAAGGTTCCCATGATATTATGCACAGGATTAAAGCCAGAGAACCTTAATTCTCTGCATGCAGCTAGCTCGACCGGTGCAGTGGTGGTCCCTTTTTAGGAGCCAAGATGTCTGGTAGGTCCGTTGCGGTCAAGTAGTATAATGTGGGTAGAGCGAGCACCTTATAATATAAAGCTCACCCAGCGACAATGGCAATAAGGAGAAGAAACCTTTAAGCTTCTCTACGTGTCCTCGGCGATATCTGGGCTCAGATCGCGAGTTGGAGAACCCTCTCCGTCCCATTAGCAGTCGAGGTCGACTGTGTCCGTTGCGAGAAACTAGAATGAGTCCGAACACATGTCGGGACGTTCCTTTCACAATGGAGCCGGTGTCGGTTGCAGTTATGACTTCTTCTTTCATGGAAGCACTCACAAAGGGGATTAGCCTACAAGTTTCTCAACAGGACACTCGGTGAGATCTGGGGCCAGATCGTGAGTTGGAGACTGTTCTCCATTCTGTTAGCACTCAGGGTCGACTGTTTGTTCGTTTTGAGGAACTTCAATGAGTCGGAGCAATGCTCCTTCCACACTTAGCTGGGGTCGGCTGTTAACAGAAGGCTTGGTGAGGTCTGGAGCCAGACCACGAGATGAAGATCCCTCTCCGTTCAGTCAGCAGTCGTGGCCAACTGTTTTCGCTTCGAGAAACCTTTAGTGAGTTTGGACGCTCATTCACGTTTGCGGTTCAGGACGCTCCTTCCATGCTGCATCCGGGGCCGATTGCAGCTATGGCTTCTTCCTCTGCTTCATCGATGAAGCACATTAGTTGGTTTGCTTCCGGTGGTTGATCGTTCATAGTTGTATATGAGCATATGATTCCTGAACAGTAACTGTTTTGGGATTCCAGATTCTATCATGAATACATTTGGTTGATATTACTAGCCTTTGTGTTCCTGTGTGGCAGGCATGTCTGTTATCTAGGCGACATTCTCCTAATGTGGAAATTAGTCCACTCTGAGAAGTTACGCTGAGCGTTGTATGTTTTTCTTAAGACATATGAGTCTATTCCTCAGGTTAATCGCATTAACCTTGTTTTATTCCTTCAGTTTCCTGGTTAGTTTTTGTATCGCTCTGTCACGCCTTTGATAAGGCTTTATTCAGATGAGGGTACAGGCGGGATTCTGTTGATTGCGTGCATAATATGTATATATTATTAGGTGGACGTATTACGCAATAGATTAAATTCTGGCTCTGCATTAGTATAGAGCTTATGAGAATTTTGGGGCCAGTTGGATCAGTTAAGGAATTTCCAACAGGCCATCTATGCATACATTCTCTATTTTTGGCTTCATTATTCGGAGTGGTATTTTTTTTCTCCAAACGGTCATTGGTTTTAACAGACCTAGGGAACAATGAATTATTTGTGGACAGTCCGTGACAGGTTTTTTAATCGTATCCTGTTCCATGTTCTGAATCCAGTTTTCAGCTATAAAGCCTACTCTTATATAATTGAGCTGTTACATTTTGGAGGTTCATTATTGGAATTAATTGTACACCTGAACGTGGTTGCCTGTTTGTTGGCTAAGAACCCTATAAGTTCTATCAGATAACTTTCTATTGGGATTCATTTGGACAAGTTTAAGGTTGTACATACTGATATCACCGGTTTTCGACCTATCTACATATTCTGGTTGTGGCATACTTTTTGAAGCTTGCAAATTTAATAACTGGGATCGCCACGATATAGCCTTAGCTGCTGATGTGGCATTAAGCATCAATAAATAAATAAAAAATGAGTAATAATTAATAGTCGGGTGCCTTTTAGACGAATGTATACATTATTCGGTACCGCTTTTTCACTGATTCCAGACCGCTCCCCTTTTTGTTTTGAGGATTATTCCTTCAAAAGGGGGGGGGGGGGGGGGGTGGGGATGGGGGGGGGGTTTTCTTCTTTACCTCTTGTGGCCTTTTAATAAGTGTGTAACTATGAGTTAAGCTGTTATCTGTAGATTATTCTGATCTTATGTACAGCTTGTTACATTATATATGGTGTGTGTTTTGGGCGTTAGTCTCTCACTCACAGACATTCCTTTCCTAATTTTAAGTGCCTTATTCCGGACCAGCCTTAAAATTGGGGGCTTGTTACACCCATTTAGTGTAATCATTTATGCTAAGTGATAGGGAATTACTTGGATATTGCTCCTTATTTTGGTAGTATGTCTTCTGTATTGTGGTATAGCGATACATATAGGTAATTCCTTAAAAAAAATTTATCTCCTTTTCATCTTGGGAGTCCAAATGCAGGCTAAGGAACTGTATTTTGGTCTGCCAATTCTTTAAGTCCTAGGCCCTCTGCCTCTTTATGATTCAGCTAAGTCTGGGCCATTGGTTTTAGTATTAAAATATGATAAATTTAAATTAATCTGTACATTTTTAATACCTACCAATGTCGCAGTCGTGGATGGCCCTCCCATGAGTGGGCACTCATACCTCCCCGCTGAGTTATCACTTCAGTAGGCACAACTAGGAAGAATGATGTTGGTGCCAATTCCTGTCTCTTCCTGGGTACTGCGCATGCGCAAGTACTAAAAGTATGGAGGGCCAGATAGGACTTTTAATGTTCGGTATTGTATGCAAATTTTTGGGATGGGTGCGGGGGTCAAAATGTGTGTTTGGCCCTAAAAAATATTGAGGTTTCACCAGCTAAGTATGGGCCATTGGTAAGTATTAAAAATATACAAATTACTTTAAATTTATCATTTTTATCTTTTAAGTTTGCATTTGTTATAAAAAAGAGAGCATGTGACAGCAAAAAGGGGAGGGGGAAGTAAGATTTTAAACTTTTTGGGCCTTATTTCACGATTTACTTGAATGCAACAGAAGTTAAGTAATTATGACATTAATCTCATAAATGAATTATAACCCCCATGTGAACACCAGAAAGAGGAGCAGAGTTTGTTTCCTGCTGTAAACAATTGCTGCTTCAGACCTGGATATAAAAAAATGAAGGCAAGCAACTAGGAGCTCTCCTAAAATAAGCTCTGGGCGAGTAAAGAGCAGCTCTCCTAAATTGACGCAAGACGAGCAATTTAATGAATCACTCATAACAATGAGAGAAAAGTTATGTAATGGACTTTTTTCTGCGAGGAGCAATAATACATATAATATACGCTGCAGACCAGTAGGACTGCAGCTTAAATTATTATTGTTACTCGGAAGTTACTCCTTGCAGATTGGTTAATTGAAAAGTATGATCTTTGATGAATTTAATTTTATTAATACCCGGCCAACAAAACCCAAAGCACTGTTACATTATGCTTTTATGCAAGATGCCTTTTAATTTACATCTTTTTTCCACTTTATTCAATATTGAGTATTCTTTCATGTTGTGAATTGTCAAATTATGGCAAGCAATGAAGTCTGCAAATCAGCAATGACTTGGTTTCATTCAGTAAGCGCAAAAAAAATGAACCCAGAGGGGACCCCACTGGCAGTCTGGCACTGCTGCTTCATCAATTTGGGGAGCACTAACTAATGGCAATGCAATTTGGTGTGCTTTGCCACTTATGTGCCACATTAATTTCTATATTCGCCCAAAAAAGAAAGTGTGCGTTGCAGAAATTGATCAAACTCCAAAAAAATAATTTCGTAGGTGTAAAGAATGTTAACCTGTTCATGAATAAGTTCTATTGAACACAAAAACAGCTTTCCCCGTTAAAATTGCATTTACGTTAAATGACGTGCTGCACGTTTGTGAAAAGGCATGTTTTTGCACGTGGAGAGTCTGAAAATTCATGCAGCATGGTGAATCCTTGTGTATTTAAACACTGAAGTAAGGCCTTCCTATCGTTCACATTCAAACTTGCGCTGCTGTTAAAACGACTCCACATTAGCATGCCAAGATTGACAATGAATCAACGTCTCCTTGCCCTGGGTATGATTAGAGCTGGCAGAACACACAGTGAGGTTGCCCAGCATTTGAACTGCCACCATAACACTGTAGACAGGCTAGTCCATCGACATGCCCAACATGATGACGTTCGAGACCGACCCCCGCTCCGGGAGACCCCGAGTTACCACCCCTGCACAAGATCGGTATATCCGTGTCGTCCATCTCCGGAACCGGCAACAAACGGCAACGACGACAGCCAGGAACATCCCTAACCTGAGACAGATACATCCTCAAACAGTAATCAACCGGCTGAGACAATACGACTTACATCCTGGAAGACCTGCAATTCGTCCGATTTTGACGTTACGTCATCGTCGTGCTCGACTGCAGTGGTGTAGACAACATCTCAGGCATCCCATACACTGGTGGCGACGTGTTTTATTCACAGATGAATGTCGTTTCCATCTTTCATCATCAGATGGTCGCCAGAGAGTGTACAGACGTCGAAACGAACGCTACGCAGATCCATGTGTCGTGGAGCGAAACCGTTATGGGGGAGGGTCTCTCATGGTGTGGGGTGGCATCACTGCCCGTAACAGAACTGAGCTGGTCATTATTGATGGCAATCTCAATGCAGCCAGATATCGTGATGAAGTGCTTACACCTGTTGTTGTCCCATTTCTGCACTGTCACGGCCCCGGCGTCATTCTACGGCAGGACAATGCCCGACCCCACGCAGCTCAAGTTGTTCAATGGTATCTGCAGCAACAACAAGTGGATGTTCTTCCCTGGCCCGCAAATTCGCCCGATATCTCACCCATTGAGCACGTATGGGACGAAATGAAACGTCAGCTATGTCGGCTTCCCCATGCACCGTCAACGCTTGTGGAACTCCAAAGACAGCTTATCAGAATATGGAACAACATCCCACAACACTTCCATGCTAACTTGTTCGCTTCCATGAGGCGTAGATGCACAGGAGTAGTCGATGCAGACAGCTGTCATACCAGATATTGAGTGTGTGACTTTTGTGTTTGACCCTTAGTGTCTTTGACTCTCCATGGCACCAAGAGTATTCGTCGTAGCGTAATGAAATTTCTTGTGTTGATCACAAATTGATTCATCTGTGATGGAATAAAATTTCCATGAATGAAAATGATATATATCTTTTTTAGTGTTATTTTTTAGCATGCACACTTTCTTTTTTGGGAGAGTATATTTTGAAATATAGTCCATCCCAGTAACGTAATTCAGCATGCCTTCTTTGGCTTTCCCTGTACAGCTGTCGTATGATTTTATTGCATTTGTGTTCTGTGAACAAATTTTGCACTGAATATGATTGACAAATGCTTGTCATAACATTCTTTAATCAAAAATACTTTTGTTAACTGTGAGTCTCAAATCAGATAAGTTCTCAATTCGACTCTGTGCCCCCATTTGCCATCTTGTCTTATCATATATTGAATAATTTGAAAATTGGGAACATAAATTGACATAAAAAACAGCTGACCACTGCTTGACTACTTGGTGTCTGCCTGAAAGTAGATTGATATTTTATATTTTGGCAAACGACCTTTCATATAAATCCTTTTTCCGGTAGTCATTCAGCTTCCCACTTTATTGGGTTACAATGATATAAATATTTGGCATATTTCGTTTTTCACCAAACTCATCAGGCAAGTGGCAAGGATCTTGCCAGAAAATGGAATTAGGCACGAAATAGGCACGTGCGAGTACCTGCTTGCCTCTTATATCCACGTCTGCTGCTTTACTGGCAAAATAATACCTGGAACCTATGTCTTGGGTGGAAGTTGTCTGAAGTGGGTAGCATAGGTATAAATGATTGGTTAAACTCAACTTCTTAGCTATGTTACAGTGATATAGCCACAAATGCTGAAAATGACCATAAACACCAACTAATAAATAAATGCGTTATAGAGTCAAGGTAAACTACAATTTCATTGTCACTTTGACTTTGTAGCCTAGTACCGGGTTAGCAGTGTGCAAAATTTGACGAGAACGCTCATTTTGTTCGCATGGTGGTTACGCAAATTTAAATCTACGTGAACGGATGACCGCTTAACCAAAAGTTGCATCTTGAATGGTAAAGTCAGAGTCACTTAATTGGTTGAGTGCTGGAAGCCCATGCTTGGGCTTTACTCTGAAGTGTAGGTACTGCAACTCAGAGGCTTCAAACTCTGTAGGTGTCCTTTATATTACCTTTGAATCTAAATTATTTGATCTGTATGGATCTTCCTTGTTACAATTTATGGGAGACTGCCTTTAGGCACTCTTCCATAAATTGTAACAAGGCAATGATTTGAGAATAAATTTTGATGACTAAAAATAATTTAGCACTCTACCAGTTAACTGGTAGGGTGCTAAATTTTTTCTCAGCCTCAAGATTTGTTCACACATTTTGCCTATAGGCACTCTCCCATGAATTGTAAAGTAATTTTACTTACAAGATAATATGAAGGACATCCACAGAATATGAAGCCTTTAACTTTAGGTACCTGTTGTTCAGAATATAGTCCAAATATGGGCTTCTAGCACTAGTACTCTACCAGTTAAGCAGCCTTTCTTGTGTCTTGATAGATTAGATTTTTAGACTTTTGCTGTGAGAGGTAAAATATATTTCAATTCTGTGCAATATATGAATACTTGTTAATGATAAAAAAAAATGCAGTTTCCCAAGAATCTTTACACAGCTGAGCACTCGGTTAGCCACCTCAAACCCACATGAACAGTCAGTCGGTTAGAGTCATTTTTGAAATTTTGCACACTGGTTAGCTAACACAAAAATAAAAACTTAGTGGACAAAATGTTTAATAAATAAAAGTGACTAAAAGCAGGACACTAGGCCCAACAAAGTAGATGTTCTGTTTCTTGGGCCATTTTTTGTAAAATTGCTTTTGGGCAGGTGTTTTTTTATTTTATTTTTCATTTTTGTAATTATTTCTTTGCCATCAAAAGTTCATATTCCTGGTTTGTTTTATGTTTTAGGCCTCACAATCTACAGAATAGCATGGGTGGTGGTGTATTTCGTCCCTTGAGTACAAGAAGGCTTTGCAATATTCAATGGGAGGGCCTTTTACCTTTTTTTAGGCCTTCTATTCAATTTTTGTTTAAAAAGAGTGACCAAACAAGGAAGGAAAATGGCTCAGATTACAAAATGTCTTAACTCACATGGACAAGGGACTGTGTACCCAGGCCTGAAAATAAGCAAAAATCTGACATTTGCAGAATGAGGTCCCCAGAGGGTGAATTTGTTGATCCTATCCCATACAGTTTGCAAATTCATCCTCTGGGTACCTCTTTCTGTTTAGTTTTGAGACCCTGGTACAGATTGAGGTTCACAGAGGATAAATTTAGTGATGCTACCCTGCTATGCAGGGTAGCATCACTAAATTCACCCTCTGGAACCTCATTTTGCATTTGACAGTCTGCTTATTTTCTGGCTTGTGTGCACCTTGCCAAAGACCTATACATCTAATTATGTAATAAAACATTTTTTTCTGATATCTTTCACAGGCCATCTTTCGTAAGAACCTTCGACTGAGATTATTGATACAGAGACCTGTTGGATTATCAATGAGCCATGAGGCCTTGAACTCTGAACAGCAATGTGATAGTATTGATAGTGTCCACTCTGATGTGTCACCACAAGCAGATATATTAAATGACCCAATTAACTTACCAGGAAGTCCAAGTGTTGATGGTTTACTGCAGTACAACGAATCAGTCCTACGATCCAGGAATGCCGCAAATGCATCTTGTTCTAGTGTACCAATCAGGAGGAATTCCAGTTCTACCAGCAACTTACCAAGTGAAAATGATAGGTGTAAACAGTTGATGAAACAGATTTTATTGAGTTCTGAGCATGATAGAGTGAAGTTGCGACGTGTTCGTGTGATTGTCTGTGGACAAGAAGCATGTAACTTTGCAAGTTTGATTTTATCCAGTTCTGAAATTTCTAATAATACAGCGAAAATAAATCCAAATAAACAGTTTTGCTACCTCCAGTTCGCAATGCGACTCAGTGAACATAACGGAGTTTCTATTTCTTGTTGGGATTCAGACTTGGAGAACAAGTATACACACAATTCAATAAATATGAAATCTGAGACAACGTTATGCAAAATCTCTATAAATGTTGAGATGTTTTTATTTCAGAATGAAAAATTTTTTCATTACTTTGGGCATTCGCTTATTTCGCCTTCAAGTTTGTTGATTGTGACATTTGACTGTACCAAGCTGTTACAAAATTTAGCTAATGAATTAACAAATCTTTCCAACTTACTTCACTCAGCTTGTTCACAAACAAGGACTGCACCAAATGTCTTACTATATGGAATCCTCAACAGTGCATCTTTGGAGTGCAGTTCAGATGAAGTTAAAACTCTTTTTTTCACATCACATGGACATTGTTTAAAGAAATATACCAAAGAGATGCCAGAAGTTATTTCCCTTGATTCTGGAAGTGATCAGGTGTTTCTCCTGAGAATCTTCGAAAAGCTTCTTGATTCTGTAAATTGTCAAGAGATATACTTGCCTGCAGCTGCAGCCATTGAACAGATTGATTTATTATCATCATCCAGAGAAATTATAGAATTGGGTCTTATTTTGAACGATATTTCAACACAATATTCCTGCAATATTCCAGTGATTGCTAATGACTTGCTCAGTCTGCGAATTGTAATGTGCCCTATAACAGGTTTGTACTGGAATTATTTTAATACAGATGTACTTCCACAGTTTTAGCCGCATTTTCATGAAACTTCACAAAAATGATCAACATGATGAGGAGCAGTGCATGACATAATCTTTTTCCTGACCGGATTAAAGATGGCCGGCTAGCATCCATATTGGATTTTGCAAAATACTTGTGGAGCAAACTACTTCCACAGTTTTAGTTGCATTTTCATGAAACTTCACAAAAATGATCAACATGATGAGGGGAAGTGTGTGACAAAAGTTTTTTCCAGATCGGATTCAAGATGGCCGACTGGCAGCCATATTGGATTTTGCAAAATACTTGTGGAGCGAATTTCTACAGTTTTTGTTGCATTTTCATGAAACTCAATATAAATTGATCAACATGATGAGGAGCAGTGTATGACAAATTTTTTCCAGATCAGATTCAAGATGGCCAACTGGAGGCCATATTGCATTTTTTTTTTACTGCAAAAAATTGAATTGCTAAAGTCAAGATAAGCTATTGCCATCACGCATGCGGAAGTCTGGTAGTCTGTTCACATTTTCCTTTAGCACAGGCTACACCCCGTAGTTCTTGTCCGATCGTCAGGAAATTCCATATGCAGATTTCAGGTCATGTCTAGATGAGAACATCCCCTTTTGGTCACGATCGGTCAACCGTGATGGCTTCCCGAGCCCAAAACCTGAAAAACTTTAGCACAGTCTACAGGTCGTATTTATGAAGGGATTTCATGGTTACTTGGTAGGATGACTCTGTATAATATCTAGATGAAAACGTCCCCTTTCGGTCATGATCTGTCAACCATGATGGCTGCCCAAGCCCAAAACCCCAAAACATATTTAAAATGGAGGAATTTCATTGTAACTTGGTAGGATGACTCTGTATGATGTCTAGATGAGAACTTCCCCGTTTGGTCGTGATCTGTCAGTCGTGACGACTGCCCGAGCCCAAAACCCCAAAACCTTGAGCACAGTCTACAGGTCGTATTTATGGAGGGATTTCATTGTAACTTGGAAGAATGACTCCATGTAATGTCTAAATGAGAACATCTCCTTTTGGTATTGATTGGTCAACTGTGATGGCTACAGGGGCCCAAAGCCCGAAAACCATTAGCACAGTCTACAGGTTGTATTTATGAAGGGATTTCATTGTAACTTGGTAGGATGACTCCAGATAATGTCTAGATGGGAACGTCCCCTTTTGGTTGCGATCATTCAGCTGCGATGGCTGCTCAAGCCCAAAACCCAAAAACGTTTAGCACAGACTACAGGTCGTATTTATGAAGGGATTTCATTGTCACTTGGTAAGATGACTCTGTATAATGTCTAGATGAGGACGTCCCTCTTTTGGTCGCAAACGGTCAACCATGATGGCTGCTCGAGCCCAAAACCCGAAAATGTTTAGCACAGACAACAGGTCGTATTTATGGAGGGATTTCATTGTAACTTTGTAGGATGACTCAGTATAATGTCTAGATGAGGACGTCCCCCTTTTGGTCGCAATCGGTCAACCATGATGGCTGCCCGAGCCCAAAACCCGAAAACCTTTAGCACAATATACAGGTCATATTTATGGAGTGATTACATTGTACCTTGGTAGGATGACTCCATATAATGTCTAGATGAGAATGTCCCCTTTTGGTCATGATCATTCAACTGTGACGGCTGCCCGAGCCCAAAACCCCGAAATCTTTAGCCCAGACTACAGGTCGTATTTATGAAGGGATTTCATTCATTGTAACTTGGTAGGATGACTCAGTATAATGTCTAGGATGTCCCCTTTTGGTTATGATCGGTCAACCATGGTGACTACACAGACCCGAAGCCCAAAAACCTTTAGCACAGTCTACAGGTCGTATTTATGAAAGGATTTCATTGTAACTTGATAGGATGACTAGTTTTGGAAAAAATTCACTGTAACTTGGTAACTTTGGTTGACATACATTAACTGTGGGGGCCACATTAACCCACCCCTCAATTCTTTAGTATGGCACGATGTCATATTGGTCACACACGACTTACACATTGCTTTTTGTTAGAGGGTAATATGCGACCAGAGTGTGTTCCTTGTCAGCAAGTGTTGTCAGTGGAACACATTCTTTTACATTGTACAGATTTTAATCATGTTAGAGGGCAATATTTCACAGTCGGATCCTCAAGAGATTTATTTTATTACACAAGCCAGCGTAAAATTATCTCATTTTTGAAAGTAATCAACCTTTTTAATAAATTTTGAAATTGTTTTTATTCTTTTAAAATTCAAGTCTATCCATATCTATATCACAGGTTGATTTACACATCATTTTTTGTACAACACTGACATTGCGTTTCACACTCTTTAGTTTTATACCTCACATTTCATATTTCATCGACTCTGTTTTTAATTATTTCATGGTGGATAATGGTCTTTTTTATAATTGCATACTTTTATCGCCACGATATGGCCTTGGCTGCTGATGTGGCATTAAGCACCAATAAATAAATAAATAATTCTTTAGTACAGTCTACACCTCAAATTATTTTTATTGAAAACATAGCATACAGGGAACAGAAATTAACATATTCCCAATTATCACAAGTCTTGTCTTATTTCATAATCCTTTCATAAACATTGAACATTATCCTTATCACCAAACACAACACACAGTCAAGTTTACCTACAGTGTCATTGACACTTTCATTTTATTTCAGTGTCTGATGATTCAGAGGGTAGATGCTTGTCAGGTATCATGACATTAATGCTGTGATGCTCATGTTAGCTGTTGTTCGGTTTTATAGTTCACTCTTGTTGAACAGATCCTACAAACTGTTGTTGATTTATCTGTCTTTACATTGCTATTTTCCTGAAAAGACTGGAAGCCAAAATGTTTCCACACTTCTGATTTGAAAGTTTCCATTGGGCAAACAATTTTAATATCTTCACGTTCCAGTTCCGCCATTGTAGTGTACCATCGTATAGTTGTTTACACAGAATTAAGCAATCACATGTACCAACACATTTACTGTGAATAGCGCCAAAGTTGATTAGCTTGAATTATACAGGCTTTCCAATGAAAAGACAATTCATGTTTACAAAATGGCTTGCATGGAAACTAGCCGTTTGGCAAAACAAATACTTGGCTCAGGGTTAGGTAGAATGTTCAATAGAGTGAGAAGACCCCACCCCTCCGCATAAACCAACAACAATAAGTTTTGTGAAAATCTCAAGACATAAAAGCAAAATCAACAGTTTTCCCCGACAGTTGACACAAAGACGATTGAGACAACAGAGTTATGTGCATCTCACTAAATGACGTTACCTAAAGCCAATCGCCAGATGGCTTGATGATGTTCATGTGCTGAGGTTGAGATAAATATCGCATGCAGCTAATCACTGTCGTCACGGCAACATGCACAAGTTAATTTTAACTTGATAGTAAGCAATATTGTAAAACTACTCTAAAATTCATTCATAAAAAATTAATGACAGGAGTGAAAGTCGACCAGCAAGTTGTTAACTGGACGTCAGATATCTCTGTAAAAGGAGATTGTTTTGCTGAACTTACAATGCAATAACAATTCTGATTAAGTCTAGCGAAGCCTTGTGCTGTGTTATCATTTCGATGATAATTGTCGAGGTGCCAATAGTAGGGAATAAAGCAATATGTCACAAGTAATATTCTCTAGTCACGGAAATGTGGGCAGATTCTAATTTGCAACCTCGAATTAAATCGCAAGATGAAGTGAACCGTATCATAGCAAATCACGTATCATAGCGTGAATTGTATCATAGCAAAGTATTGTGGTGCACTGAAATCACAGTGAATCGGAGCAGCCATAGTCTCGATTGTGTTTGTTTTCTTAAGATAAAATCTCATTTTTCAGTCATGACTTTTTACAAATTTTGTTTTGATATAATTGTTGAAGGCCTAAAAAAGTTAAAAATCTGTTTCTCAGGCCCTCCTGCATGGTCATTTTGGCTGTTGCATGCTCTCTTTTTATAACCTAACTTAAATCATTATGTCTTATATTTTACTCAAGTTAATAAAATTGATAAATTTGTCCCTTGAGTGCAACAAGGCTTTGCAATGCTTTAATTGCAAAACCTTCTCGGACTTAAGGGATGAAATACACCACCATCCATGATATTCTGTATATTATGAGACTAAAACATAAAATAAACCAAGATTATGAACTTTTGATGGCAAAGAAATAATTACAAAATTAAAAAAAAAATAAAAAATCACCTGTTCACATGCAATTTTACACAGAAATGGCCTGAGAAACAGAAGATCTACTTTGTAGGGCCTTAAAGACCACCTTTTGTGATCACAGTACAGTAATTGTAATTCCAGTTACAGTCCTGTACATTTTGATTATCATGATAATGTACATGTCCTGTGATTTGTATCAGATTCGAGGTGGTGTCCAGAATTTTGCTGGCGAGTTGAGATCCCACTTTTGGACACCACCGAGAATCTGATGCAAATCACATGACATGTACATTATCATGATAATTCATTTATCTAACAATTCTGTCACATAAACAGATTAAATCTTAAATTATTTATAGTTTTGGGACATAATATTGTGCGAGAAAAAGTTTTAAAAAAAACATACTTTATGGAACTATATTGTTGTGGATCCTTGACAAACAATAAGTAATGCCGTCAATGCAATTTTCAAACTTGTGTTGTCAAATTATTCACTTTCATTGTCACTTCCAATGATGATCCGCTTCAATTTAGTAATGTGCGACGACACGTCCTCAGGAACTGGGTAAGTGTAATATTGAATTGTGCAGTTTCTATTTATTGTGTGTGTGTGTGTGGGGGGGGGGGGAGGGGGGGGGGGGGGGGTCATTGGCTATTCATAGTTCTGTTGCTAACTGTTTTGTTTTGTAAGTGATCAGCTGGGTCTGTATAATACAGAATCAGAATGAGTAGTCTATATGATAGAGAATCGGAACACATGATGTGATACGTACTGTTTCTCATGGTTTTCGGGCCAAAATCTATATGATTGTTAGATAAATTTTGGTAATTGTATAATTAATGACATTCTTTTTTGTTCCAGACAAATCCAAAGGTATTCCACTATTGGCCAAAGCTACAAGCCCAGCAGTGATGTTCAGTTTGTTGGAAATGATTGCATCCATACCAAATAAGTTTGAAGAGATGAAAGATATTGTCTTCAAACTCAATTTCTCAGGAAAAATTCCAAAAGAAGTGTTACGAACATTACTCTCTGATGAATATTCAGATATTTCAAAACACTTAAAATTTCTGGAGGATTTAAGACTCATATATAATGTACCAATATATAGTAATGCCAGTTCTAGGCAAGAAGAGGAATATCTTATTCCATATTTCCTTATGGACATTGCGCCATCAGGCATTGATGCTGAAGAGATAAGATTATACATAGAGACAGACAGCGTGATGGCTGTTGACATATTTTTTACTTTAACTCTCAGGCTCTCCAGTATTGTCCTGTGTTTATCAGTTGATTGGCTAGGAGAGAGGAGTTGTGCAATAAATTGTAGAGGATTTGTTATTAAGGTGCAGTATTTAAAATTACAGAACTGTATCGCCATAAGTGTACAGGAGAGGTATGTCACTTTTTTATGGGGTGATGGGGCATTACAGTTAGAACTAGAAGTCCTGTCATGAACTGTGCATTTATCTTATCTAGGATTAATTGCGTGCAATTGCTATATCAAATGGCATCCAAAGCATGGCAGGTTCTCCTGGTTACTCATAGCAAACACAGGCAATGTTTCTGCCAATGGACCTCCTTCATTGGCTGAAGCATTGCTTGTGCACAGGCCATATGCACAGAATTTGATAGCCTTACTATGGCCATAACGCATAGATAAACGTGCAGATTGACGTGCTAATTGTGGGCATTTCATGACAGGACTTCTAGTTTTAAGTGTAGGTATTGCCTCTGTCTATCCATCTCTTGCCAAACGTACAAATGACTTTTTGGTTTCCAGATAATACCTTGAGGACGCATTCAGAAACTTTTTCAAAATTTTCACATGTTATATAGAATGGCAGATGTTCTCGTTTTGCCATATCAGGCCATAAGATTTGAGAGGAATGATTTTATCATTCCTCTGGTGGTATATAAATGAAAAAACAGATGACCGAAAAGTTTTAAGTCTGGAACTACAAAAAGTTCATCAAAAAGTTGTGTATTATCACCTTATCTGATAGCACAGTTTGAAAATGTTCCTGTGAGGAGACCCCTGTCTTCAATGCTCAAACTCTCTAAGACAGTTTACACCCCTTGTGCTTGGCGCAGATGCTTTTGAAATCTGTGAACTGTCATACAGTACAGTCATCGTGGATGGGTCAAAATCGAGGGGTTGTCATTTTTTTCCATGCATATAATTCAGAGATGATCCGCTATGACACCTCGCAAAATTTTCACCAATGAAGCACCGGGATTACCCGGTGCTTCATTAGTGGAAATTTTACTAGGTGTCACAGCAGATCATCTCAGAATTATATGCCTGTCGGCCATTTTGTTTTATTGCAAAAATCGCAGTCTAAATTCGGCTAATTGTTACTTCAGAAAACTTGTATTTTTATACTGTACCAATGACCCAGACATAGCTGGTGCTAACTCTTAAAATATAGGGCCAAACACAAATTTTGCCCCCCAATCCCCAAAATTTGCATCTAAAACTAAAGAAAACATGTCCTGAAAGGCCCTCCACACTTCGCCCCTACTGCGCATGCGCAGTGTCAAGGACGTTCCGAAATTGGCGCCATTTATCATTCTAAGTTTGGCCCTCCATCAGTTAACATCTGACTGATCTTTGTGCTTTTAAATCTCAGTTTAAATGATGCCAGACACATAAATATTAGTGAAATGGTGATTCTAAGGAGGATAGAAAAGGAGGAGAGGAAAAGAATGTGTGACAGAATATTATCAGGGCTGTAACTTAAAATTTTTTAATGAAATTATGTTAAGTTACCTATTTTCAAGGCAGCAGCCATTTTGTTGTCATTCTGATTATTTAGTTACACTGTTTTTTCAAGTGTTTTTCCTCTCTCCCTGTCCTTTAAGTTCCCCCTTGCTATTCTCCCATGCTTTTGGCATAGTTTCTGTAATTATTATTACTAAAATTTCTTGGGAGTTTTAGCTGAATAACAGAATGAATTCTGTTCTTTCCCCATGTTTACGTCTTCACCTACGGGTGGTTAGGCGTTGTGTTCTGCATCTACCATCTGATGTTCTGCAGTTTCTTCCCTGGAAGTCTCTGTTTTGCATCAGATGGTGTATTTTTGGTAACTGATTTCGGGCCTGGGTGCCTGGAGTCTTATTTTAGTGTTTTTACACTCATTGTTTACATTTACAACAGCCCTCTGTGTGAGGGGGGGATTTCTAAATAATAATATCTTTATGTTATTTTAATCATAACTAGATACATTATTATTGTTCGTAAGTGTTGAATAAATTGTTTAAAATATTTTTAAAATTTTTATCCACACTTAGGCTTGGGATCCATTGGGGCTCAACGTTACTTTTCAGAAACTTGGGCTGTTCTGAAAAAATATTTTTTCAAAATATTTTGATTTCAGTTATTTTTTCTATATTAATGGATCATATTATTATTATGTATTTTGATTGCCAGGGGTTAGTGCGAGTACCAGGACTTGTTTTCTTTTCACATTGAAAGGATATTGATCAATTGTTTTAGAGGAAGTCTTCCTCTGACCTTATTATCATTCTATATGTGGTCAGTGTACTCGCATTAACTCCTGTTCTGTATCGTATGATTTCGATGACAATTTGGGAAGCGTATGTCACGGTATGTTGTTGGGGATTTGGACACTCCGGTCCTTTCCCCGCAGGGTCACTCTACTTTATCAATTTCTATTTCAGACGATCAAGATTAGGGTGATGTATCTGTGATGTCTTCCAACAGTGTGCCTCCGTCGTCACAATTATTGAAGGGCTAGCGGAAAAGTGCTCATGTAATACGCCAATTGCCTAAGAGGACCCTAGTAGGTTCGACGGCCTTTGACGTCCGCTAGCTCGCCCGGTGTAGCGTCCATTCACCGAATGGTTCGGCAGCCGGGTTCGTCCGTTGCGGTCTAGAAGGAATTTTGGGGTGATGCGAGCACTATAAAATTAACTTAATGCACACCCAGTGACGGCGGATCGGAGGGAGAACGGAGGAAGCCTTTTAGTCCGGTTCATAGCTCGTTCCGGTCCATCCGGACGGCAAGCGAGAGAGGCCCCTCTCTCGTTCAACAACATCTGGCCCCAGATGTTGTGGTACAAATGTGTCGCTAGCGGAGCATACGTCCGTCGCTCGGGACGCTCCGTTGTATAGGCAGTCCGCTGAGACTGCTAAGGCTTCCTCTTCTCGTCAGCGCACACGACCGCACCTTGGCTGCGTGACCGCCGATATATTACCAGCTTCGCCGATCAAGGATTCTTCGGCGACCAGGTCACACCATCCGGCAGCCAGGGATTCGAGACCGATGGACTCCGGACGTTCGCATAGGAAAAGTATGCGGGAGCCATCTGATGCGGAGCTGCCCTCGGCGAAGCAGCGATAGACTGCGCCTCCGCAGGTCTCGACGCCGGACATTCTTGTGCACATAGCACAGCTTATCGCAGCATCCCAGCAGCCGACAGAAACGGTGTCGGATCGAGAATTATCCGACAGCGCTGGGTCGGTAGCCGGGGACTCGAGGCCTGCAGACTCCGGACGTTCGCATAGGAAGTGTGCGGGAGTCAACGTACACGGAGCTTCCAGCGGCAATGCATCGTAAGTCCGCTACTGCACAGGCCTCGGGAACGGACGTGCTTTCCTTAATAGCACAGTTTATTGCAGCATCCCAGCATCAACTGAATCTGTCGCATATATTTTATCCGACGATGCTGGGTCGGGACGCTCCGCGGAAGCGGGTACGGACGTCCGAAAGTTTCATCCGGTCCGACGGGATACCGAAAGGGATTCGGTGGATTTCAAGCTTTCCCTTTCGGAACAACATATGCTGCGATGCCGGATAAGAAACTGATAGCGTCGGTGGACTTAGAAATTTTTGGTTCGGTTCAGGGACATCGTCCCTCAGTTCCGACATAGTCCAATAATGTCACACAAACTTTCGAATTATTGAACGACGCTATATATATATTATTATTTTATGCTTGCTATCCAAGCATTTCTGGTTTCTTGTTCGAAGAGTTATGGAGATGTCTTTCAAAAGTGTGCCTCTGTCGTCATAGTTAATGAAGAGTTAGCGGCAATAAGTGCTCATGGAATATGTCTATAGCTTACGGAGTGACATTCGCTAGCTCACCCGGTGTAGCGTACATTCATTCATTCGGCTGCCGGGTTCGTCCGTTGTGGTCTAGGAAGGAGATTTGGGTGATGCGAGCACTTTAATTACTTTAGTACTCACCCAGTGACGGCAGATTGAGGACAGATCGGAGGAAGCCAACATCATAGGGGACCGCATGTTGTGGTTCAGATATTTTACATTCGGAGCATATGTCCGTTGCTCGGGACGCTCCGTTATATTGACAGTCCGAGAGACTGTCTTTAATGCTTCCTCATCCTCACAGCAGGGCACACGACCGCACATTGGCTACGTGACCTCGAGTATCCGATCAGTTTCGGAAATCAGTGATTCCACAGCGAATAGGTCGCGCCATCCGGTAGCCAAGGGACACGAGGCCTATACACTCCGTTCGCTCGCATATTGGAAGTATGCACGGGGTAACGATCTCGGAGCTTCCTGCGGCAATGCATCGTAAGACCGCTGCTCCTCAGGCCTCAGTGACGGACGTGCTATCCGAGTTAGCACAGTTGTTTCGCAGCATCCCAGCAATTGACGGTTTCTCGGTCGAATCAGGAATTATCCGACGGCGCTGGGTCGGTGCGGTCCGCGGTTGCATCAAGCTACGGACGACCGAACGCTTTATAGGGTCCGACAGGATGGCGTAAGGGATTCGAAAGATTTCGAGTTTTCCCTTTAGTAGTATCGGTAGATGCCTTTCATATCTTCTGGCATTTCTTCCAGTGATTATTTTTCGGACTTCATTGCTGCGATCTTGGATAAGAGACTTATAGCGTCATTGGACTCGGATTTTTCGATCGGTACAGGGACTTTGTCCCTGACTTACCGACGCAGTCCAATATTGTCATTACAACATGTGTTTTATTTTTCGACGCTATATATTTATATATATATACAAGCCTGCTACTAAGCATGATAGTTTAGTTTCTTGTCCGCGTGGCTCATTTCTGCCATTTTATCTTTTTTACATATAGTTTATTTTGGCAGAGCAGGGCATACCGAGAGTTCATATGCGTCTAGACGGTGTGATTAAAGACTGCATATATTCTTTTTCGCCGTTTATGTCTTTTCCAATTTCAATGTTGGGAACGACATTATGTATAGTAGACTTAACTTAGACGCTTTATTATACGTAATCCGCCTTACTGAGGCGTTATCATTACGTCTTCAAGAAAAGATTTACGGGATATTATTCTCAATGTAATTTCTTTTGAGGGCAGTAGTTTGTTCACGTATAACTCCGCCCTTCAGTGGCTGATTGGAGTTGGTTAGACGTGATGCAGCCCTAGCTACATCCACGCGTGGATAGTAGGTTAAGAACTCTCTCAGAGTCGCTTCGTTCTCGGAGGAGCTTCTCTTCGACGGCAACTTTCCGGCAATCCATGAATTGCTTGATTTATACATTCTCTTGTCTATCTAGTGTTACAAGAGATTCAGACTGGGGCAAACATTCGGTGGTTGACTCAGAGAGTGCCGCCGCAGTTGCCGGACCCGAGTGTGGCTGTTATGACGGTTGCCAGTCAAACAGATTGGGATATATACTGATCCCTACGGATTCGAAGTGCCAGGGTCTTTGGGTTCCGCAGTCTTTTAGCTATCAGTTTAACTTCCACGGAATACTGTTTTTTAGGCTTGCTTTATGTCAATGCATGAACATTATTCAGAAACGCATGCCCAAATTCCTGTCCTTTAATTCGACAGTAGTGGCGTATCTCCGGAACCAGGGAGGCACTCTTTCGTTTCCGTTATTCAATTTAATGGAAAGAATCCGTCTGTTGGTTATAGTACACCAAGTTCAGTTTTGGTCCGTCATATTCTGGGTCGTCTGATTGTTTTATCGCACTCCCGTTCTCTTACGGGTCGCTTGTTGCTGTCAGAATGGACTCTCAACAAACAAGTATTCAATCAGATTTGCTATCTATGGGAGCGCCCAATGATGTTTTATTTATGACACAG